>JAJGRW010003422.1:0-321855 GCA_025461045.1 Carex parvula
GCGAGGAACTATAGCTAGAATATATAATGCCTTATGGACAATTAGTACATTGAGGCATGTTTATGTGTGATTGGGGCTCTCTGGATAAACCTTGTGCTGGGTATAATTATGTTGGTAATTCTTCTGAAAATTGGGTTATAACGACCAATTTACTTTGAAGTTCTGCCTTCTCTAGTTCCCTAGGGATCAAAGGAAAGAGAAATCTCCCAATGGAGAGTTTACCCTAAAACACTCCCTAATTATCAGAATTTACAATCAATGTACTTAGAAGGGACACTCCCTAATTATCAGAATTTACAATCAATGTACCTGGGAGGGACATGGTACGTCCTTTAAAAACAATGTCACCTTAGAGGCTAGTTTGTTTCCACCACACCTCATTAAATTGACACTTATTAGGTCCGACTTGAGCAAAATCCAATGACAAGGCTTGGAAAGTTAACCGATCAATACTTTTCAACCACGGCCTGGAATGTACTTGAACAACAAATTGGCACAAAGCATAAACAAATTTCAACAGAAAATCAAATATATACATAATCTAAATATTCCAACTAGCTATAGATAAATAGGAAAATACACAAGCACACTCACAAAACCACAAGTCAGGCACTACCTTATCTCACTCTGAGTTAACCCCATATCTCATCCCTGAACTATTATTTTTGTTGGCACCTATCATATCTTCTCCCTCGAATTAAAGAGAGTGAGAAAGTAAAATGGTTGCGGCAGTTTTGAATTTTGTGGTGCACAAGCTTGCCATCATCAACAAATAAATGGAGCTCTTGGGTGGGGTTGGTAAGAAAGTCTAACAAGTGCAGCAAATGAGCCAAAGCCGAAACCAGTGCTGCCCAAGACATGCTAACTCGAAATGCAAAGGAGTTCATTTTGTAGTTAGCTGAATTAGCAACATCGATACCCTGGTAGCCATCAGAACGCGACTCTTGTTCTTGGCATCATAACAATGCATCTTTCAGTTATTCCAAAGATCAACCATTCTTTTAATTTATTGCTATAATACAGTGTGGACAGTCAATCTCTGGAATGAACTGAAAGATGCATTGCCTAATGTTATGCTAAGAATGAGAGTATGTTCTAATGACTAGCAGGTCTATCGGTGTTGAACAGCAACTAAGTTCAAATGGCACCCATCTGAACACCTTCACACTTCGAGTCAATATCTCTTAGGCGCAGATTTAGAAGATGCTCCACATGTTGAAGCCGTATCTATCCATAGATTTAGAAGAATAAGTCTCATAAGAATGTGAAATGGCACTAGAAATAAACCTATATATATACAGGGTACTGTACAATATCTTGAGAGCAACAGCTAGCACAAGAAAATTTTATATTGGCAGGATCAGAATTGTGTTAAATGCCCTCACAAGTTTAAGCTCATTAGCTATATTACATAGCTTAGCGCATCTAATGATTCATCATTCCTGCCATAAATAAAAATCGCATGAAATTAAAACAGAAAACAAATAATTTGACATGATAGTCAACAGTAAGTGTCGGAACAAACACAAAATGCCTCAGTGGAAAATTGACTAATGAAACCAGCGGGTCAGAATCTACACGTACTAACAGAAATTAAAACAACCCTATACCTGAATCTACTTGTTATTATAAATATTTCAAATATAGACCAGTTTTTTGTACAACATAAATTAATTTAGAAAAAGTAAGCCCCTGTAACAAATTCTAGACAAACTATTATTTGTAAATACTCTAAAACTATATATAATAACACAAATAATGTGAAATGGCACATTTTTATGCAACCCAGGAAAATGTGAAATGGCAGTAAAAATAAAATAATATATACAGCAAGTACTGTAAAATAATCTGAGAGCAAAGATAGAACATGAAAAATTGAGATATTGGCAGGCTCAGAATTTGTGTTAAATGCCTCACAAGTTTAAGCTCATAAGCTATATAATATAGCTTAGCACATCTAATTGATTCATCGTTGCTGCCATATAAATCACATAAAGTAAATTTAAAACAGAAAAAATATATGTATATATAGTTTACCATCATGACAGCACATAGGCTGCCGATTTATGTATTACATAATAAAATCAAAATGCTCTCAGCTAAAAATTGACAAATTATACAATCGATCAGAATTTGTGTATAATACCTCAAATTTTGAGCAGGTGAGGAGAAGCAACAGAGCGGCTAGGGTTTTTATGGATCGCTTCAGCTCATTTAGTGCGCAAACTAGGGTTTCACTTAAATGACAACAGTACCCCCAACAACATTAAATACAGGGCTAATTACTTTGGGCCCAAAATACAATTGTACTTTGTCAATTCCACCAAATTGTCAAGAGCTTGTAATTCTTTCAGTTTGGGCTTGCGTGGGTTTTTCACGGCCTGTATTCCAGATATATGACGAAATAGCCCTAAAAAGAATGTTTTCTAAGGCTTCTTTAATTAGGAAAATTCAGATTTAGTTCTTCAGTTTTTAAAAAGGCCCAACTTAGACCTTAGTAATTGAGTTTTTGTTTGCACCAAACTGAACTTTTAAACTATAAAATAAAACCAACTTATAACTTTTGAAAAAAAACAAAGTAACAACCAAGTTATAACTTCTTAACCTTTAGAAGCCCCAATTTTTATGATTCTAAAGCGTCGTAATAGAATAAGAAATTAAACATTCTTGTACTTTAATAAGCTCGTATTAATTAATTTAATTGCAAAAACTATAGCTAATTTTTAGCAATTATTTCGGCTATCAGAAAGTAATCAGTGAGAATTATCTCGAGTTGAATTCCAATGTCTCTTGTTTTATTCTTTTCTGACTATCTGTTTTTATTATGTACAAATATAAGTTCAAGAGAAATTAAGGGGCTGCCGGTAGTCCAGGCCTTGTCAGATTTAATGGAAGGGTGGAGCCCTTGAGCTGGTTAAACTGAAGAGTGGGTCCCACAATGTTGCACATGGAGCCATGGAGGTGAGAGGAAAAGAATCGCTGAGAACCGGGGAAATATCCATGCAACTACTGACTACAGAGTGTATAACGCGTTGGGCCCAACTCAAACACTCTTAAATACTCTGAAAGAATCGCCATCTAATTGCGTATACAGAGACCCCTTCAAAATTCAAACACAAAATTATGACTTGTAAATGTATATACAAAGGTGGACATGCAAGAATTCAGTTCCAGTGCATTAATCCAATTTTTGAGTTTTGATCCAAACCGTCCAAGATGCTCTAACACGAATCTTAAAGAGCCTGGACCCCACAAATAATACTAGCCCCCTGCGCTACCACCGAATAGGCACCGTACACGTCTAAACTCAAAAATTGGGTTACTTTAGGGGATCCGGACTCGACATGCAAATGGCTACAAAATGTTGACCAGAATGAATGAAGGAATAGAAGTAAATTTATAATAAATCGATATTGTATGTGTAAAATTGACGATCATTTAGAGACAGAAGAAAATTAATAACTGCTAATTGGGTGATCGAGTTCTCTCACCCATAGGGTAAAGATTTTAACATAGCAGTTTTGACTTCATGCAGCGCACAGTAAAGATTTTACCATACAGCGCTGCATATAATTTATACACTGTGAAATCCAAAATTACTCTTTTAAAATCTTTACCCCTCCGCCCATCAGCTCGTTTACATTTGCTAAATAAAAGCCAAGGCGATATCCAAGTGGTACACTGTCCCAGGGATCATGAATTCTTAGCGGCTGCTCATCATTTAGCCAATAGGGGTAGAATGTGTAACTGGGATAGGCAGGGAACTCTGATGGAAGAAATATACCAATTGTAATAGGCCTACGGGCTGTGAATGAAAGCAAAAAAAAAAAAAAAAAAAAAAAAAGCTCAGCGATCCCTCCTCTCATTTTTCCTCTAATTTCCAGCTGCCCTTATTCACTATCATTCATCTCCTAACCTTCTCATCTCTCCAATAGATTTTGTGTTGTGGATAGCGGGTTTTATGTATGGCTAGTGATCATATTTACAAATTCGGAATTCAAAAATAATTTGATAGTCTAAATTTCTTAATTCAGGTGTAATAACGATATAATTTAGGAATGACTCATTCTTTTAAATGTATATATAAATATATCAAAATTTTGAAATCTTGAAAACGAAAAATAAGTTCTGTAAATAAATTCAAGAATAATTCGAGATTTATTAGTGAATAATTAATGAATAAATATTTGTGACAATTTTCTCACAGGATTCAATTGTCAACCAGCCAAACAAAAGAATCTGACGTGCTTCGTTTCAATACTCGTTTCAAGCCCAACAGGGAAATCCGCCATTGTTTGACCCACCCTTGAAATTGATGTTACAACCACGGATCGAGGAATATGTAGGTCCAAATACCCGTTCTTTACTATTGTTTGGCCTTCACTTATCCAATTGCTCTTATTTTAGGCTACTTAAAGTTCTAGAAGTTGTGGGTGTCACCAGCTACACTCGTGATCTTGTCAAGGGATTAGATGAGTTGATGCACCTAAAATACTTGGGTTTCAGAAAATGCGATATGCATGTTGATTTCTCCTCATGTTCCTTTCATCGTATGAAGACTCTCAACTCACTAGATGTGCGAGGAACTACAGCTCTACTACCTAATGCCTTATGGACAATTGGTACATTAAGGCATTTACTGTGTTTCGGGCTCTCTGGATGAACAAATATCAATAGTTGACTTGAGAAATCTTCAAACCTTGCGATGGGTATCACCTGTGATAGAATGGGATAGAAAGCTGCCCCTTTTAAACAACCTGTGTAAACTAGGTATTAATAATTCTTTTGAAAAATGGGTTACAGTGACCAATCTACTTCAAACGCTCCCTTTTCTAGTCTCCTTAAGGATCAAAGGAAAGAGTCTCCCAATGCCAGAGCAAATTATCAGAATTTACAATCGTTGTACTTGGAAGGGACGTGGTCTCTTAAAAAGAATGTCACTAGTTTGTTTCCACCATACCTCGTTAAATTGACACTTATTAGGTCCCGACTCCAGCAAAATCCAATGCCGGAGCTTGGAAAGTTGAAGAGCCTAAAGAAACTTTGCTTAAGAGAACATGCGTTGAATTACTTGGGTCCAACAATCTGTCCAGAAGGATTCCCTATCCTACAATACTTGGAAGTGGATGATCAGGGCATCAAGGATTTGACGGTGGCACAGGGCGTCATGCCAAAGCTTACATATCTCCAAGTACATGGCAACATACAGCTCCACCTGCCTCCTGAGCTGCAGCACGTGACCTTAAAAAAACACTTTTCAAGAGATCCTTGATCACTTACTGATTTGGTCAAATGGTAATATCTATCAGTGATCACTTGTGTTTTGCGCTTCCACATTTTATTTTGGGAGAAACGTCTATTATTTGTAATATGGTACAGGGTGCATGTCTTAATTATGAATTCTTTGGTTGTAGCAAATAAGTGGACTGAATTGACAGAATTCATATGATCATGCATATATAGTGAAATCTCTTAATTCTATTTTGAATTAGTATCTTGGGCCTGTACCAGTGTTTAATGGAACCTAATTACTAACTAATTTCAGTTGCTGGCTTGCCAAATAGGCAAAAGCAAAGTTTGTTGGCAAATGACATCTAACACGAAATTAGTTAACCATTTATTTGAGCTGGTTAAACTGAGGAGTGGGTCCCACGATATCAGGAGTTTTGCACATGGAGGTGAGAGGAAAAGAGTCGCTGAGAACTGGGAAAATATCCATGCGACTAGAGACTACAGTGTATAACGCGTGGGGCCAACTCAAACACTCTGAATTAATCTCTGAAAGAAGGGTCCCATATGGACAGCAAGGGATAAATTGAATTGGAATGGAGGAGCAGAGTTAGTTTTGGGCATTTTGGCTGTGTAGCGAATCCGTTGGAGGAGATAACAACGAATCATCATCTAATTACATTCACATACCCCTTCAAAGTTCAAACACCATTCACAAACAAAAAAAATTATGATGTGTAAATTTATAATTGTCGAACATAAAAGGTGACACATCAAGAAAAAAAATAACTATAAATAGAAAGAACCTGATTTGGAGTTCTTTTTGAAGGTCAGATGGCCAGTAGCCATCTTGACAATTTGTATTAAAAGAAAAAAGAGTCTTTACATCCTGCACATTCACTTAATTAATTACAATTTGCTTCATTTAGAAAAAAAACTGAACAAATTATATCACTCTATAATCTGGCATGATCTCCTGATACTCCCGGCTGATACCACATCATTGCTTGTCAGCAAAAGGTCTAAAAAATGTTGACCACAATGACTGAATGAATGAATAAAAAGTAAAGGGTACTTTTATAATAAATCGATATTGTACCTGTAAAAAATTGACGATTAATTAGAAACATAGAAAAATTAAAATAAGCTGCTATATTGGGTGACCTGAGTTCCCTTGCCCATCGGGTAAAGATTTTAAAAATGCAATTTTAACTGCATGCAGCGGACATACTTTAGAATCAAAACAGCGCTACATATGATTCGTGCACTGTATGAAGCTAAAATTGCTTTGTTAAATACTAAGACAGAGGAATTGGGGTGGATCCGAATTGTGTCCGGGAGGAAGAGGACATGCTACATATGGTATTCCAATGCAACTTTTCCAGATCCTGCTGGTTCGCGGGGCGTCTAGACATGTGCGCTGACCAACTGGTAGGCTCCTATCAAGAGGTCATATTAAAACTGATAACCAACACAACAGAGGAACAATGGTCAGAAGTGGCTAACTCTATATGGCCGGTTTGGCGATGTCTCAACGGAGAGAAGCCAAAACAAAATGGCTGACGATCTGGCAAAGAAGGAAAGAATTCAGGGTTGGGACACAATGGGATACAACTTCCCCATGTTTATGTTTTAGAAATAGATTCAAATTGTATTAGGATAGGGGAAAAGGAACCGGGGATGCATATGTTTATCTACTGGTATGTGTTTCAGACTTGTGCCTATGGGGTATTGAATACAAACAAAAAAATATCTGTACCCCTCCGCCCATCGGCTCGTTCACAATACAAAATAAAAGCTCAGCAATCCACCCTCTAATTTCCAGCTACCCTCATTCACTATCATTCATCTCCTAACCTTTCTCATCTCTCCAACAGATTTGTGTTGCGGACTAGCAGATTATATGTACAGCAGCCAGTAACCATATTTATAAAGTTGCGATTCAAAAATAATTCGATAGTCTTAATTTGTTATTGAGGAATGAGGTGTAATATAGATATAATTTAGGAATAACTCATTCTTCTATATGTATATAAAAATAAGTTGTGTAAATAATTCAAGAATGATTCGAAATATTTGTGAACAATTCATAAGTTCCATAAAATTCATGAATAGTTTGTGATTAATTAGGAAATATGTTCAGAAAGTATCTGAAAACTAATAACTCATGAATCTAGTAAGGTGGTCATAGGATGCCTCGGGTCAATTAGCCAAACAAACGGGTGTTTTCTGTGGCTACAAGGTTTATTTGGTCTGACCCTGTTGCTATAATTAGTTTGGTGAGTCAAGGGTGTATTGAGTCAGATATTAATTGTTAACACGATTCGTGTGGTCACTTCAAACAGCAGAGTTCTGTCTCAACTCTCTTCTCAAATCTTAATAAGATTTCAATTGTCAGGAGCAAATGACAATCCCGGGTGAAGACGGCGCTGTGATGTTGAGGGATGATATTAACACCATTATCTGTTCTATTAACACAACTTGAAATGCTGGAGTTGCGTGAATAATTTTTCCGTTCAGCTGAATATATATATTTTAACTGATCAATAGGTAAACAGTGCCCAGATCAAAATCGCATCTTTAAATGCTGGAGTCGTCAACTTGTGTGGATAATTTTGCTGCATCAAAATCGCACTTTTTCAGCCACGGCCTGGAAAACTTTGAACTACAATTTGGTGCACAGCCTAAATCATAACAAATTCAACAGAAATCAAATAAATAAAAATCTATACAATCCAACCAGCGACATATAACAGGAAATATTAGGCAAAAAAAAAAGTGATATAATAGGAAAATACATAAGCACACATGACAACACCCCCGCAAGCACTTCTTACCTCACCTTATCTCACTCTGAGCCAACCCCATATCCAATAATCCCTGAACTATTATTTTTCTAGGCACCTATCATCTTCTCCGTCAAATTAAAGAGCAGCAAGACAGTGAAATGGTTGAGGCGGTTTTGAATGTTGTGGTGTGCAAGCTTGCCAATATCATCAATGGAGCTCTTGATTGGGGTTGGGAAGTGTCAAACTGGTGCAGCATGAGCCAGGCCAAAATCGGTGCAGCCTAAAAGATGCAGACTCGAAACGCAAAGGAGTTCATTTTGAAGTCTGATTTAGCAACATCAATAGACTTGTTAGTCATCCGAACACGACACCCTTTCTTAGCATCAGGCGATGCATATTGCAGTTGATTCCAAAGATCAACTATTCATTAATTGCTATGATTCGGTGTGAACAGTTGATTTTGGAATCAACTAAAAAATGCATTGCCTGATGACAAGAACGGGAGTCGCGTTTTGATGACCAGCAGATCCATTGATGTTGCTAAATCAGCTAACTCCAAAATGGTACCATATGAACTCCTTTACATTTCGAGTCTGCATCTCTTAGGCATAGATTTAGAAGATGCTCCACATTTTGAAGTTGTATCTATGCATAGATTTAGAAGAATGTCTCATAAGAATGTGAAATGGCACTAGAAACAAAATTATATATATGCAAGTACGATAAAGTAAATATGAGAGCAACAGCTAGCACAAGAAAATTTGATATTGGCAGGATCAGAATTGTGTTAAATGCCTCACAGGTTTAAGCTCATAAGCTATATAACATAGCTTAGCGCATCTAATTGATTCATCATTTCTGCCATTTAAAATCATATGAACTAAAACAGAAAAAAAATATAGTTTGACATGACATCATAATAATGAAATCAACAGCAAGTGTTGGAACAAACACAAAATGCCTGTGGAAAAATTGACTAATGAAACAGCAGGTCTGAATTTATATGGTGAAGTATATTGTATAGAATGCCTCGGAACCAGTAGATAACAGTTAACATCAAGATTCCATGACACCACTACGATATTTAAAATATAGTCAAGTTTTTTGTACAACACAAATTAATTTAAAAAATAAGCCCCTATAATAAATCCTTGACAAACTATTATTTGTAAATACTCTAAAACTATATATAATAATACAAATAATGTGAAATGGCACTATTTATATGCAACCCCAGGGAAATGTGAAATGGCAGTAGAAATAAAATAATATATACACAAGTACTGAGAAATAATCTGAGAGCAACAAATAGCACAATAAAAATACATTGGCAGGCTCAGAATTGTGTAAATGCCTCACAAGTTTAAGCTCATAAGCTATGTATAATATAGCTTAGCACATCTAATTGATTCATCATTGCTGCCATATAAATCATATGGAGTTAATTAAAAAAGAAAAGAAAAAATATGTATATAATTTGACATATGCACAAGCTAATAATTTATGTATTACATAATAAAATCAAAACGTTTCAGGGCAAAAATTGACCAATTAAACAGCAGGTCAGAATTTGTGTAAATACCTCACAAGTTTAAGCTCAAAAGTTATATTTGAATATAACTTCACACATCTAATTGATTCATCATCACTGAAACACTTATATCTTACGATTCCCCTAGTTTTCAAATAAATCAGAAATTACTCCAACAACATTAACTGTTTCAAACTTTACCACCCGTGAAAATCAACTGCTAAAAAGGAATAAAGCAGGTGACAAAGTTATAGGTGGACTTAGTGTATGGCACAACATGTACACCCAATAGCATTTCAGAAGGCCAAGGGTTGACAAATTGCGTTGCGCCAATTCTTTCCAATTTGTTCGTCGTCCGCAAAGGAAATACACGACTAACTTCCCCTCAGGACGAACAGACAACAAAGTGCAGAAATATAATATATATATATATGGGCTACAATGTAAATAAGTATACACTAAGCAATTTTCGTAATCACCGAGCGGAGGTTGAAAAATTAGAGAAATTACCTTCGATGCGAGAGATGGATGGCGAGTAATAGAGACAGTGGGTGAGGAGAAGAAGCAACGGAGCGGCGAATTCGGATCCGCTGCTTTTCTTGGAGAAGGCAGGGTCCTACTCTCCTCTCTCTACCTCTCCCGGAGCGGCTAGGTTTTTATGGACCGCAAACTAGGGTTTGACTTGGGGGTTTCTTTCTTCGCTTTCCACTGGTTAAATGACAAAAGTACCCCCAAGAACATTAAAATACTGGGCTTGTTATTCTTTCGGCCCAAAATACAATTGCACCTTGCCAATTCAACCGAATTTTCAAGAGCTTGCAATTCTTTCAGTTTAGGCTTGCCGCTTGCATGTTTTTTCCACGGCCTGTATTCCAAGAAAAGACGAAATTACCCTGAAAAATTTTACGTTTCCAAGACCTCTTTAATTAGGAAAATTTCAGATTTAATTCATGATTTTTTTTTTAAAATGGCCCAATATAGACCTTAGTTCTTGATTTTTTGTTTGTACCAAATTGAACATTTAAACTATAAAATAAAAACAAGTTATTGAACTTTTCAAAAAAAAAACCTTGAATATTTATTTTTCTAAATTGGTTGTTAAATTTTCCAAACAAAACGAAGTCTCCAGACTTCTCTCAATATAAGCCGAACTGGTTCTTTTTAGAACTTGTTGTTTTTGAAAAAAAAAAAAATATATATATATATATATATATATATATATATATAGTCCGTCTAAATTGTTGCCGGCAGCATTCTGGACAGCTGCTGCCGGGGGCATTTCGGTCATTTCCGGTGTTCAAACAACAAATCCGAACCGTTCAACGTGTTCTAAATATTAAAATCTACTTGGAGACCAAATTTTACATTTTTTGGAATTTTTTTACTATTTATTAAGCCACTTTGAAAATTCCAGATCACATGGTCCAGAATTATGTACACTGTTCACCCGGATCAGCCAATTTCAAAGTGGCCTAATAAATAGCTAAAAAATTTCAAAAAATGTAAAATTTAATTTCCAGCAAATTTTAATATAAATTGAACATCTAACGGTTTGGATCGACCGTTTGGACTTTGAAAATCCGAAAACGATTTGGTTGCACGAGGACCTTGGTGCAAACGTTTTGATATTAGCCTCTCTCTCTCTCTATATATATATATTTAAGTTCAAATATTGATTTTGATGCAAATGAATATGTATAAAAATATTACCGACAAACAATGTAAGAAAAGTTGATTTTTTCGACCGGTAACCAAACATTTTAATTTTTTTAGCTGGTAACCAAACGGTTTTCAAATCATACCCGTATATAATATAAATTTGATACAGGTAAGCATCTAAGAGACAACAAACTTATCGAAAGAATAGACCACACAACCACTTAAACTAGTTATTTAAATTAACACACACTGCACCAGCCAAACATGTCAAAGTAATATTCACAGAGCGTTTACATTGATTGCGGTGTTCTTGCCTAGACAAACCTTACTCAGCAAAGCATATACAAACCCTTATAATATAAAAATGCTAAATAATGAAATTAAAAAAAATCAGGTTTTGTTGATTGTGGTGCTCTTGCCTTCTTGCCTAGACAAACCTTAAATTACTTGAACAGTGCTATTGCAGGTACGTCAGTACCAAATAAAATAGACTAAAAACCTAAGTCAGGATTGCTTGTTTTGTAATCAACCAAATATCATCACCTCTTTTTTCTTTTCTTTCTTTTATAGAAAGAATAGAACATTTAAAGTATGTGCACTAAGCGGTGCGGGTACATACCACACAGACGGTAATTTCTCCTCCAGTAGCAGATTACCAAGCACTTGCTAGTACTAATTAACAAATGCAAGTGCAATGTTTTACTTTTTGAGACATGAAAATGCTCACAAAAAGTTAGAGATGCGATCTAATACAGAACTGGGCAATTTAGAGATGATCCAGCGAGCTAATAATTCAACCCGAAACAAAAGCAGCGGCGATTAGCATGTCTATTTCATGTTCACACTGATCATATATTACTGAAACCACTGAATGCGCACAACAGACCTGCATTATTAAAACCAATTGCTAAGAATTTTTTTTTTTTAGTACCTGTGCACTGATTGCTTAAATCTTTGTTCCAGATTGCAACTAGCTATTTCTTTATTTACATTCTTTCACAACTGGTTTATATATTTCTTTTAGTTCTTTCAACAAACTTTATTTTTGTTTTTCTCATAAATATTTTAATCCCAAGTTGTCATATTTTTTATTTTTAAATCTGTGATCCGGTAAAAGTAGGTATGGACCAAACACAGATAAGTACACAGAAGATATCAAATCTAAAAAAAAAAACAGAGAGCGCGTACCAAAGCCGGCCAAAATGGGCAGAGAAAGATGGAAAAGCAGCCTTAAAATGTATAATGATAATACAGCCTGAAAATATGCATAAGAATATATTATCCAATAAGCTCGTTCTATGTTCCAAAAAATATCATTTAACAGAGGTTCATCATCCATTAAGGGAGTATAAAAGAAAAATAACAGTCACTTCTGCATAATACAATCATATTGTACCAGGCAGAATCAACCAAGTCTTCCGTATTTGCAATTAGCAACCAACAACTTTTGGTTTATTTGCAAATAAGAAATTAAGAAAACACTTTGCCAAAATAGAGGAAATAGTGACCTTAAAAAGAAGGTTCCAGTCACGACCTTCAGCCAATCGCAACACTGTATGAACGCCTCCATTCCACAATGAAGCAAAAAATCGAAATAAGTTTCTCGTAGTTGCCTCTGATGCACGAAAACAATCTGGAGGTAACTTCTCTATAGTGAATCCGTACCTATACACAAACAAAACAATCTCTTGTCTATTACTTGTATTTGAATAACACACTTGCTCAGAATGCATGAAATTTCCTGCATCTACAGGCACATTTGATTTTTGACATTTCAGGTAGAGTGAGGCTATGGTACTATGCATAGGGCAAATTGGTCCGTACTATGGAGTAATATTTTTATTTTCAAAGTCAAACAATCGATCTGAACCGTTGAACGTGATCTCAATATGAAAATGTACATGTAAATCAAATCTACATTTTATAGAATTTTTTTACTATTTTTTTAGATAGGTGGAAAATCACTTGATCTAAAGATTCTAGACCAATCAAAAGTAGTGATTTTTTACATATATAAACAAAATAGTAAAAAAATTTCTAAAGAATGTAAAATTTAGTCTTCAAGTACATTTTTATATGAAAATCATGTTGAATGGTTCAGATTGACTAGTGGTTCAGATTGACTAGTGCGACTTTGAACGAAAATATTGATCCATAGTACGGACCAATCTGTGCTATGCATAGTACCATAGCCTCACTGTTTCAGGTATATAATATGAATTCACCCTATAAATGCTTGAAATTCTTGACTATATTGCTCCTTACACAGAATGAGGCAGACAGCCATGCCCAAAGAGAGAAACTGATATTACTAGAAGTATGCTCCCCAAAGCAGAAAGGAAAGTGCGGCCAGAGAGAAGAAACATGTAGTAGAAAAGAAATGAAAACATAACAAATAAAAATGTTCTCCTGTCATCTCTCCACAGCAATATATCCGCCGCTGTATTCACCCAAAAAATAAAAAAAAAGAATTAATATTTAACTGCATATAATCTAGGTGTTTGCAATCTTTTGAGAAAAAGAGGAGATGCAATTATCACCTAATCCAGTGCCTAAAAACTTGCGTGCTTTTGACGGTTCGCGAAGTTCTCGTCTTCCATCAAAGCTTGAACCATTTGCTAAATTAGAGAAAGATTCAACTGTTCGTGCAACACCATCCTGCATAATAAATTATCAAACAAATAAAAAAAAAAACAGTTCAAATGCCTCATGGAAAAATTTGAAAAGGTGAGGATTCCTAACCTCTAATCTAACAACGGGAGTATAGCCAAGTATCGTTTTGGCCATAGAACAGTTGAAAGTTCTTGTGGATGACAGCAAGTAGATTATAGAAGGAGAAAGAAGTCGACTCAAAAGAGAAACAAAACCGATTTTCTGACGAGTTAGCTCGGCAACTGAAGCAGCTGTCAAGAGAATCTTAGCTGGCAAACGAACCAGGGGCCTAAAAACAATTCAAACTATTATGGCTTTAACATATATGATATCAGAATGGTTACATTATGAAACCAGTACCACTAAACAAGTTGAAGTTCCAATTCTTAAAGTCAGTACAAAACAATATAAAAGCAGTAGCAATGTCAAAGTCCTTTTTCCTTTTCTTGTTGGAAGTTATTTGCCAAATTTTGATGTATAGACATTGAGCCTAATTACCCACTATTACAACACATGCAATAATAAAATAAAAAGGAAAAGAAACAAGCTCAAAGTTGGACTGAAATTTACACTATCATACTCACGTTAGACTGATTTAAGGCTTCTGCTAGGAACAATAAGGAACGGTATATATCATTTACTTCCACGTAAGGTATTAAGTGCCACAAAATAGATGCATTGTACCTTTGATATCCCAACCCTTCTAGAATGCTGGAAATAAACTCCCATGTCTCAACTGGTTCATCATTAGTAACAAAGTATGGCTGCATTATATCATAAAAATGATAATATACATCATTATTTGCATTAGAAAAACCCCAAGCAAAGACTTCTTAAAGACGAGGCAGAAATTTATTTTTAAATATATGTACCAAAAACTAACTGGTGTGATTCTACAGGTATTTATGAAAGTTTTAGGGGGGAAAGTACCTTTCCAGAAACAAAAACAGGGTCTAAGGAAAGAGCCTTGTCAGCACAAATGGTAGCGTGTGCCACATTCTCTGTATAGGTGAAGTCACACTTATTTTTCCCGTTTCCTATTATAATCTGAAAAGTAGATTAAACAAAAGAGATATGCTCTTAACAAACAAACTAATTTTTAATTAAGGTATGGATATAGGGTTCCAAAATTTAGCATCATGGATACAGGATTCCAAGTTAAGCATCAACATAACAAAAATGCCCCTGCCAAAACAATAATATATCATGGCCTTTGGAAAAGATAGGATAAGACAAAAGCCATCTATCCTAGTTTCTTCAAAAGTACTTAGATACCCTCATTTCCTCAATCAGTTGAGAGGGCGTAGTCTGGTCATATTTTGGAGTAAATGAAGAAGTGAGGTGTGCAGAGGATATCTCTCATTTTCTGTACTTGTATGTCATAACTTCTGCACTTTTTTTAATATTTGCAGCGTTGCTTCTCAGTTCTTATGTTTGATGACATTCTGACATACACAAGTATATAGGATATAAGGCATACCTTTGAGAAGAAAGACCTAGCAAAGGATACAATAAATGGTACAAGACTTTCATCTCCAGGCCCAAACATAAAGCTAGGTCGTAGTACACACGTGTGCAATCCATTTTTGCCATTTGCACTTAGAACCCTCATCTCTACTTGTGCTCTCAACTCACTCAATGCATCATCAAACTACAGAATTATCAGAAACAAAAATCTTAGAAAAAGATACAGGTTCAAGTGCAATTGATTAATATTCACAAAGCATTTGCATAGGAAATGCTATGGAATTGAACTTAGAAAATGCATTGGCACCAGACTGACGAGCCAAACAAATCCAACAGCATGTTGATATTCTTTTTAATTCAGATTTGAATGTTTTGAGATGTTTTAAGACCGAAAGGACCCAAAGAACCCGAGCATGATTTTTTTTTATGTCAGGCTCAAGTTCTAACAAGTGGTTAGATTTTTGCTTTAGATTCTTACCGACATGCTACATTTTTCTAATTCCTTCTAATTTTGTACATGCAGTTAGTTTCAGCTTACTACACCTGACGAAAGAGAAATTTATTTATTTATTATAAAAAAAGATTCTAATGATTTACAGATCGAACACAAAATAACTAATAAGTAGAAGAAGAACCTTATCAGGGTAAGCAAGAGACTCATCGGCATTGCAAATATCCCCAACTCCACTGATCACTACATCACTGGACCCGGTGTACACCATACGTCGTACACCAGCCTCAGGGCAAGCAGAGAGCAGCGCCTTAGTGAACCCAACAGCCAGTGAATGGATCCGACCAAAGCTCTCGCTCTGCAAGGACCTGGTGGGGTCCACATGGAAGACAACAGATGAACCGGATAGGGATCCGATCAGCTGGGTCCGGTCCGAGAACTCTGCCCGGTGGTATGAAATCCTGTCGGAAAAGACTGGAGCTGGACCGGGCGCTCCGGTCGATTCGAGCGGGTCGAGGATGCGAATGAGAGAGTGTTGGGATGAGGAGAGGAGAGCCGAAACGAGAGCACGGCCCAGGGAGGTCGACCGACCGAAGGTTATAGCGTAAGTGGGTTGGCCGGATTTATCGATCGCCATTGGAGAGAAAGAGAGAGAGACACAGAGAGATCGCATAAAAGAGAAAAAAAAAAAAAGTTAAAACTACCGTTTGCTTTTACCTCTTCTGATTACAGACTTACATTGTAACAACTACCGGTTTACAGGTTTACAGTCCGTTAAACAAATGAACTTTCACAAGAAAAAACAGTCCGTGCTAGCAGAGTACATAGCCTTACTCCAAGAATAATGAATTAAAAAAAAGAACGGGAAAGGAAATTATAAAGGGGATGAAACAGTGACGGGACGGAGAAGCCAAGTTTGGTTGGTGAGAAGTAATATCTGGTAAAGCCAAATCAATTATGTTTACACTTCGCAATTTTAATAGAATTTTTTGTGCAGGAGGTTCAGATATTATAACAATAAAATTCTTCTGACTATCTATGTTTACGCACTTTTAGCCTTTAGGTAAGGAATGGTTGCACTAGTGAAGTTAGTGTAAACGGCTTGCTGTCATATTTTATAGCACCGGAAGGTTAGAAGTTAGAACTGATTCCACGTACTGGTGATAAAAAGAGATGGGCTATTCTAATATGCATATTAACCTTCTCAAAAAAAAATATATACATATTAAAACCACTTTTTTAATACATGTTCATATCTTTATTTAAACAAATAGTCAATCCGAACCTTTCAACATGATCTCCATGTTAAAATGTCCGAAATTTTTATTTATATCCAAAACAAATATTAAATTTCAAAATCTGCACCTCTTGCATAGAAATTTATGATCCCGGTTCAAAAGTCACTTCTAGATAAATACATAAAATATTATAATCCTTCTATTTTTGAAAAAAAACAAAAAATTTAAATTATTTAATGATTCCTTTGTGAGAGTGTCATAACCAAAATGAACAAAATTTAAGTTATTCAAAACCGCAAATTTTTTTGCGGATTTGGAATTCCAAAACCGAAAAATAAATCTGCAATTTGTGCAGTTTTCGAAATCTTGTCCAACAGTGTGTAGATTTTGAAATTTAATATTTTGTTTGAATATTAATAAAAATTTCAGTTAAAATGTGCTTGGGATCAAATTTTATATTTTTCTAAAAAGAATTAGTATTTTTATAGAATTTTTGAAAATCATTGTTTTTCATTGATTAATAAAAAATTTGAAAACCAGTGATTTTCAGAAATCTTAAAAAAAATAGTAACAAATTTCTAAAAAAAATGTAAAATTTGATCTCTAAGTACATTTTAATATGAAAATTATGTTGGTTCGGATCAAATATTTGAACGTTACAAATAAAGATATTTATGAGTGCATATTAAAAGAGGGATTTTAAACTTTTAATATGCATGCATTTACAATAGCCATCATCTCGTGATATAAATAACACTTGTGGCTTACTAGTTACTACATCGATGAAATATTACCAGTGCCATTAAATTTAAATGTAATTGAAGAAAGAGCACACAAACCGTTTGCCCATATCGCACAATTGACACTGCTAGTTATTTGACACAGAATCAGATCAGTGAGAAAAAAAATGCATGATACACAAGGTTTTAAATTCAAAACAGTAAGTTTAATTGGGGCAGGCTGATGAACAACACACAATATTAGCTGAATATTTGCTTAACAGCTCAAGTAACACGATTTTACTTAGAAAATTTGGTGAAAAATGAACAATTCTACAGCTAACAGGAAATGAAGAAAAAACCAGCCTTGATCCCAAGTTCCCAACACTTCAAGAAAAAAGAATAAAAAAATTCCTTATCTAGTACCACCCATTTAATTGCATGGAATTTATCTACACTAAAAAAACTTTTATTAACAGCTCGTATCAATACAAGAACCAAGCCATGCCTTCTTTTTCTTTTCTCGAAACAAAATAAATACCCTTGTACACAACATTTCCTAAATTGTCAAAACCTATCTTTGGCTTGACGGATCATACCTAATGCTTTTGCATCGCTTGCATTTTCAGAAATTCTCAAATTATTTCGTATCTCGGAGCTTGAGGTGCGCAAGAAAGGATTGCATTCCTTTTCCTTCTTGAGTGTGGTTGGTATCTACGGGAAACAAATCAGCACAAAATTTAGAAATGATTTAAAGTATGCAAGAGTGCTAACACGTTTCTTTTTTCAACGGTATAGGATAAAAGTTTTAAACAAGGGTTGAATTGCAAATGACTGTATCATACTGGTCCCAAGTTGTACAGATCATACAAATACACTGAAGGCGTAAAGTATTGAGCTCACCATTTCTTTCTTTACTATTAATATATTTTTTATTGTTTTTGCATATTTTGGGGTCTTTTTACTGACTACTAGTACCTGTAAATTACTTGGGCACCTCATGTATTTCAATTCTACCAAATAAATTTACTTGAATTACTGAAGCTATAAGTCAGTGGTTCCCTCCCACAACTAATAACACCAAGCTCTCTAAAAATCAGATAGTTGCACTTAAGATTTGAAAAAAGAATTGTAGGGATCTGAAATATTACTGTAGGCACTTTCTTATTACGGAGATTGGAAACATGTGCTGCATACTCTTTCAGCGCCTCATTATGTGGTTCTATGGATAAAGCAAACTTTGCATTACTCTGCAATTATTTTATAAAGAGATTAATTAATATGACATAGCCTCGCTCATACAAAGGACGGAATATATAAAAAAAAAACAGAAAAGAAAGAGAAAACCTATGAGCAAAAGTACCGTACCAGTGTATATTCATGGCCGCAGTAAACTTTTGTATCCTCTGGTAAAGACATTAACTTTTCAAGAGAAGACAGCATCTGCAAATAGTACTCACAAGTTAATACCAGCTTTTAGGGGTATATTTCAAAAAAGATAAAACAAACAATCAAAATAAATAAATAAAATAATTGATTTTAGTGTTACAAGGTAATTATGAAATAGAAAAATAACCTGATCAGGAGAACCTTCGAAAAGCTTTCCACACGATAAACTAAACAGTGTGTCCCCTGTAAATACCACTCTACTGTCGGGGAAATAATAGCTCACATGTCCTTTGGTGTGACCGGGTGTTTCTATGACAAGTACACGGTGTCCGGCAAACATCCAAGTCTCTCCATCACCTAATTCTATGTCTATGCCTGGTATTCTCTCTCTATCCTTCTTTGGACCAATAACCTATTAAGAGAGAGAGAGAGATTAGAGATGTAAAAAGGACATATCTTTGTACAAGTCATATTTACATGCAACCAAAGGATCGCTTCAATAAAATATCAATAACCAGTATATGATGTACTATCACAGTACAAGACCATTTCCATTGTCCTGAAGGTATAAAATTTTTAATTTATTGTTTTTATTTTATCCATTGATATTAGTACTATATTTATTTCCATACCTTTTTTGGTGAATTCTGGTTGTGTGAATGGACACTGGGGATCTTTTTCCTTTTATTTTTCCTTCTGAAGGGTGGGATTTAGGAGAGTTGCATGATATTAAACTTAATGATTTTCTATATTTTGACGAGGAAAGCGATATCAAAATACCTTGGCACCATATCTTGTTTTTAATTCAAGATTCCCACCAGTATGGTCGTGGTGATGATGTGTATTCAGTATGTAAGTCAAATTCTGATTCTTCTTTTGTAATGCATTTATTACAGGCCCAGCTTCAGAAGGGTCAACAACTCCTACTGTACCAGTATCCGAATCATGCAAAATATATGCATAGTTATCTTGGAGGCATGGCACCTTCAACAATCAAACAATAGGAAACATCATAAGAGATAATAACAATACTAAATGATGTACAAAACAAATTAAAATAATAGCAGTAAAAATGAGGAGCGAATAATCAAATTATTAGTAGAAAATTTACCAGTTCAATCTGTAAAGATGAAGCAACATTGGTAATATTACAAAAAAGCCGGCCTGAACCGAGTAATTGACTGGCGCCGTATAAAGTTCGAATCGGCCGAACTAAGAGTGTGTCTATACCAAACATGACAGGCCTCCCAAGCCAGTGCTTTCTCAGATTTGGCCATAACTGTTGCCTTCTCACCTGCAAATTACAAATTACTAAAGGTTCAGGATTTAATTTACAAAATTCATCTAAATCACAAAGGCTAAGCTCAAATATGATAACAGTATAACTTTTACAATTGATGGAAGCAGCAAAAAAAAAAAAACATCAAACAGAAGAAAAAAATCCTAAAAACATCTTATTTCCTCCAGAAATTACTACTCTACCTAAAAAATAGGTGTTTATGACATAATTGCTCTTCTTAGATACGATTCTTGAATTAATTACTGGAATCAACCAAGAGAAGGTCACGCAGCAATTACTAAACCGGGTCTATAAATTAAAAGGATGCAATCTAACCATGATAGTAGAATAATTACTACTACAAAAGAAAATACTAAAATCGTTGGGGAAAAGGAGAAACCCTAGAGGCAGAGCAGGAGGGGAAAGAGACCATGAGAGAGGAGCACGCCTTTGGGAAAAGCATTTGGAGTTCAGACTCGAAGAGTCTCCTTCTAGTCTCCCTCCTAATTATATTTCTTTTCTTTTCTCTCTCTTGCTTCCTCCTTCCTTCCCTTTCTCTCCTCTCTCTCTCTCTCTCTAGGCGAGTCTTTGACTCTCTACTGCACAACTACTGCATTTTCTTTAGTTTAATTGTTAGCTTTTTTTCCTTTATTTATTGCGGCGATGGCGAGTAGAGTTGAATTGACGTTTATGCCCCGCAAAAATAAGCAACGGGGAGAATTTCGGATCAAGTTAGGTAGACATGGTGTATGATGAAAACCGTTCATTTTGCTTTCCTTGAAGTATATGAGTAGAACTAGGGTGTTCTCGAGTTCACCAAGCCCTTGGTGAACTCAAGTCCAAAACTCATCGGATCGGCTTCAAATGACGAATCCGACCGTTGAAACCCGTCTACCTTACGAGTGATGCGTCTACATGCAAAAATTTTAAATTTTGAAATTAATTTTGCATAGAGTCAAGTGGTCAAAATTAGAAGGTTAATAAATTAATTTTAATGCATTTATTTTTTGACGTTTTTTGACCACTTGACTCTATGCAAAATTAATTTTAAAATTTAAAATTTTTGCATGTAGACGCATCACTCGTAAGGTAGACAGGTTTCAATGGTCGGATTCGTCGTTTGAAACCGATCCGATGAGTTTTGGACTTGAGTTCACCAAGGGCTTGGTGAACTCGAGAGCACCCTAGTTCTACTCGAAGTATATTATCGCGTAAGACTTAGATGTTATAAGATAGCATAAGGCTTTTTGTGTTATTGTCTAAAATATTATTATATAAATTTTAAATTTTAATTTAAGTATTTTAATAAATTAATTTTATAATGAATTTGTAGAATACTAATTTTTACTATTATTAAAATTATTTTACTATTTTTTATAATTTTTTAAAATGCCTTAAAAATAGAAGAAAATTGCAATTTTTTAGGTCATTTTTGTCATTTTTCATAAATCATAAAAAATAGTAAAAAAATCCAAATATAATAAAAATTGATATTTTACAAGTTCATTATATAACTAATTTATTGAGCTACTTAGATCGAAATTTAAAGTTTATACGATAGATTTTTTAGACAATAGCACGGAAAGTCTTATGCTATTCATAGTATCTAAGTCTTATTCTTATATTAATATATTATATATAGAGAGAGAGAAAATTCAGTTTAACAAAATTATTTTTTTAGTAATAGATAGAACTTACATGGTTTGCATATGAATATAATGTGTGAGAAATGAAATTTTAATAATATGTTTGCAAGGTATAAAGTTTTACACCGTGCCTATCCAATAATTGAAAAGATTATTCATGGTCCCAAATCGGAAACATGGTACATTAATTAACCAGGCTGTATGGACCCGGTCTATGCTTCTCCTTAACTTGTAACAAACACCGACACGTTTCTTTTTTAACCTTTTTTTTCAATCAAAGCAAGGAAGAGTGTTTAAGATAGGTATTTCAAATGAGGAGGCTTCAAATGCCTCCATTTTTCATGCCTCCACCATGTCTTTATTTTTAAAAACTTTAATAACTCAAAATTTAAAACTTAAAAGTCAAAATAAAACCGTCGGATATTATCTACATTATTTTATCTATGTGCTCATAAAAAATTATCACATTTCGATTTTGTTTTTATGTGAATCAATAAGTTGAAATATCAACGGCTAGATATTATCCATATTAGTACGTTTTTTATAAGCTCTTGATGACAACCAAAACAAAATTGAAATGTCATAATTTTTTACACGTGCATAGATAATATGATGTAGATCATATCCAACGGTTTTATTTTGACTTTTAAGTTTTAAATTTTGAGTTATTAAAGTTTTAAAAAATAGAGGCATGGTGGAGGCATGAAAAATGGAGGCATTTGAACCCTCCTCATTTCAAATAACATTCTCTATCGGTCCAAAAAAGTAATAATAATTAAACATTAGTATAAAACATGTTTGTTCTTAATTTAAACATTCCTACGAAAGTATCAAATGCTTCAAAATTGTCCCGGAGTAATTGTAACGATCTCGGTGTAAGGATTTCCAAAACGAATCAATTTGACCCATTCAAGAACTTCATTAAATATTGAAAGTTTTTAATTATGATTTGAACTGTGCAATCTTGATTAAAAAATTGGTTCATGTAGGGAACTGTGCAATCTTAGTTGGGCAGATTGTATCAGTTTTAAAATAGACCGCTTAATTAAAAATTTCATGATTTTTTAATCCGGTCCTACAAATTTATGCGAGCATTGTCAGAATTGCCAAATACCTGAAATAGCGTGCAAATTATATATGATTAATCTGTTTGAAAAATATTTTTTTTCATGACTATTACTGATCTCTTAAATTTAATTATGGTTTGATTTCTCAGACTATTTCTAGCCAACAAATCTATATAAAACTTATTTCAGTCTTTCTTTAGATCATATAACAAATCTTGCAAATATGACCTCTAGTTACTATATTAAAAATTGGTTTGCTCTTTAACTAGCTCTATGAACCTACTATCATTATGAATCCCCAAACTTAAACAGTTTTGGGTATTTGTTTCAAAATTTAAAATTTATTTACTATTTGTTTTTTTTGCATAAAATTTCACAGCAACATTTTTTGGTGGGAGAAGCAATTGAAGGAGAAAGGTAGGTACCTATTTTCCTAGCTTTTGGAGATAGGTGCTAACATATTTATTTTAGTAAAACCATGTGTTAATACGGTTATTTTTATACAGATGCAACGTATTAGATGCCAACATTAGTACGGTTATCTTTCTACTAATCAAACCAATTTTGATTTCTTGTAGTACTGCAATTCTAAGAAATGCTGGTCATAGTATGTGAATTCTAGCATGTGGCATATGAATATATGATGCATTCTAAGTTTCTAACCGTTTGATACTATAGCTGGACCTAGCACTACTCGCACTAGCCGACATTTTTATTAATATCCAAAGTTTAATACAAATTATTATTTATACTCAGAATCGGACCTAATATCGAAAAATGCCCAAACCGGTCAAAAAATAACCGGTTTACTCCCCCGTAAGCCGGCTATTTTCTGGCCGGCTTACTCCCCCCTAAACCGGCCATTTTCTGGCCGACTTAGTCGTTTTTTTTTTTTTTTAAGAGACATTATGAAGAGAAAAAATAATGAAATCTAATGAAAATTTGAATTTTTTTGTTTAAATTATTTATTAGATTACTTCTTTTGATATATAATTAGTATATTTATACTAAAATACGCTAAATTACTTGAAATTATGTTGAATTACACTATATTAAGTTAAATTACACTACATTACATTACATTACATTACGCTAAAATACGGTAAATTACATATGAATAGAGACGATATCTTCACTGAAAAGGTGAAAAACGACGACGAAACTTCAAACGGTCATAAAACGGCGCTCGAGTGTCCAATTTCAGCAAATGACCACTTTTCGAAAAGCTTACAAAAATACGCATGCGTCCGTGCCCGCGATGCCGGATTCCAAAATTCAGAATCATCAAAAAACAAAGGGAAGAGCCTCAAAACTTGAGTTGAAGTTTCCGATTAAGATTTTCATTTCTATTATTCAATCCAAGTAGCTCAGTAAATTAGTTACATAATGAACTTGTAGAATACCAGTTTTTACTATTTTCGGACTTTTTTTACTATTTTTTATGATTCATGAAAGATGGCACAGAATTAGTCTATTTTAGCTTAATTTACCGTATTTCAGCATAATTAGCGAAGTTATTGTAATTTAGCGTAATTTAACGTAATTTAGTGTAATTCAACATAATTTATTGTAATATAGTGTAATTCAACATAATTTCAAGTAATCTAGTGTATTTTAGTATAAATATATTAATTATATATCAAAAGAAGTAATCTAACAAATAATTTAAACAAAAAAAATTCAAATTTTCAGTATTAGATTTCATTATTTTTTCTCTTCATAATGTCTCTTAAAAAAAACGACTAAGCCAGCCATAAAATGGCCGGCTTACAGGGGGAGTAAACCGGCCATTTTCTGGCCGGTTTGGGCATTTTTCAATATTAGATCCGATTCTGGGTATAAATAATAATTTGTATTAAACTTTGGATATTAATAAAAATGTCGGTCGCACTAGTACAATATAAATAAGTGACATTTATTCAGTGCTTGACCATTTTGCCCCTTTCGGCAAAAGCTTTACTTTCCGACCGAAATTTTTATTAATACCCTAAAAGAAAAACAAATTATCAAATCTGCCCTCACCCTAAAATTATTTTTAAAACTACCCCAACCGCCCGCCTGCTGGGCGGTCCACTCTGGACACCTGACAGCCCCACTGCTGGGCGGTTCACTACCCATAGCTGACCGCCCAGCAGCTGGGCGGTCCGCTATAAAACCCCTATAAAAGAGGTTTCTCTCTCTCCTGAGCAGCACAGTATTCATTCCAACAAATCCAGAACCGAAAGATAGAAAAGAGAGGCGATTTTGAGGCGATTTTGAACAGTAATTATCAAACAGAAATATGTTGGTTGAACTGTATGTGGGCGGGAAGTTTACCCGGGGTGCGGAGGGAGCACAATACACTAAGGAAGTAGCCTACGACTTCGAGGTAAATGAAAATACCTCATTTGTTGAACTGAAGGGTATAGTGTATGAAAAGATCGGTGTGAACCCCAACCGGTATGATATACATTTAGCTACTCGGATTAACACAGTAAGTGGTGGTAGACCTTACTATACTAGGTATCCAATAACAGATGAGTCGTTATGGAGGAGTGTTTACAACACTTTTGAGTCACAGGGTACCATGGTAATGGACTTATATTCCAGGAGAGTTCAGCGTGAACCCGGAGTTGAAACATCTAGGGAAAATAGAGGTTATGATCACTCGAGTTATGACAACCCGCGTCACTCGAGTTATTACAGCTCGAGTTATGAGCACTCGGGTTATGACAACTCGGGTCATGAGCACTCGGGGTATGACAACCCCCGCTACTCTAGTTATGACAACCCCCTCCACTATAGTTATGACAACCCCTGCCCCTCGAGGTGTGACAACCCCCGCCACTCGAGTTATGAACTGCCCGTATCACCCGTTTATGAGAATTATGTACCTGATTTTACCACCGATCTACCACCACCACCACCTCCTCTTGAAACCCCAATCCAACCCAGATTTCCATCTGTACCAACATCAATACCTATAGTGGTACCCGTTGTTACCCAGAGAGACCTTGACCTTGATGCTGAGATCGATGCCATACCACAAAGAGATTTGCAAACGGGTGACGAATGGGACGGGAATTGAGATTCGGATCACATGTCAGAAGGTGATGGAGATTATTTATCTAAGGAAGACAGATTTCTGATTAAAGGTCGGACAGATAGGCATCCGTGCCCCACATTCAACGATACCACTGCTTTTGAAGAGGCAGACATCTCATTTTTTGGGCCGCGTGTCAGGTACAATCAAGAGCTTGCTCCGCAGCAGATTTACACCAACATAGATGAACTTGTGAAGAAAATAAATGAGGTCATGTTCACGGCAACTGGGAGTGCAGAACTCAAAAAAGGGACCGAAAAAGATTAGTAATTGTTTGTGCAGACGAAGCGCATTGCCACTTCCGTCTCTATGCAACCCCTGTGGGTAAGGGCGAGACATGGATTATTAAGAAGTGTGAACCACCTCACACATGCAAGTCTGCGTCATCAAGGACAGACCATGCATAGCTTACGGCTTCACTTATTGCCGATGTAATTGAAAAGGACATTAAGGAGGACCCATCGATGAGCCTTAAGGAGGTCGCTAGACATGTCAGACGCGTTTACAAGCATGTCATCCCAAAATACAACAGGTTGTGGAGAGGGCGTGAACTTGTAATTTGCCGAATGTTCGGTAGCTGGCATGGTTCATACAACTTGCTTGCACCATTGCTGCAGGCCATAGCAAGTACAAATCCCGGCACTAGGTTTGAATGTTGGAATCTAAGCGTAGAGGATGTCGACAATGCGTTTCAATTCAAGGCCATAGCATGGGCATTCGGTCCATGTATTCAAGCTGTGCCATACATTAGACCGGTCATCAGTGTAGATGTATGCTTCATGTCTGGCCATTACGACGGGAGACTGCTGATTGCATGTGCATATGATGCTGAAAATCAGTTGTTGCCTTTGGCCTTCAATTGTTGAGAAGGAGGACGGGGAAAACTGGAGATTTTTCATGAGGTTCGTACGAAGACAAGTGGTTGGCGACCAGTTTTTTTGTGTCATATCAGACCAGCACAAATGAATCAAATATGTTTTTGATAGTCCAGATTTCAGGTGGTCGACAGCGAACGGCGATTGTGTGCACAGGCTGTGTATGCAACATGTTACAGACAACCTACAAAGAATTGCGGATCTGAAAAATGGATTGCAGACACATTCAGAATTGGTTCCAAGAGGAAGAAGCTGAGAAGGGTGGAAGAGATGTTCAGAGATTTTGCCAAGGTATGTATATTTTTATTTGTTGACTTATATTTTCTGAATTATTTACTTAAATTTTCTCATCTAAAATTATTTTTTTTGCAGTACTGTCCAAATGCAAATGCGTACTTACTCAAGGTGGGAAAAAATAATTCCGCCGATCTTGCTGAGCCACCCGCATATGACAAGATATTACAAGCCCGTGATGGAGGTTTCCGATGGGGAATTATGACCACAAATGGGTCTGAGTCTTTGAATGTTGTTTACAAGGCGAGCCGAATGTTGCCCGTGGCAGCAATTGTGGAGGACACCTTCTACAAGTTAAATGCATGGTTTGTTGCACGACGTGTTAAAGTCCTCGAATTACTGTCCAGGAATCAAACGTTTTCAACAAGGGTGGAGGGGGAACTAAGAAAACATAGGGAGAAAGGTGCAGCTATGAGAGTTGTCCCGTACGGGGAGAACCAATTGGAATTCGAAGTGCATTGTCCAAATGAGTTTGCTCCAACCGGCCGTAGACCGGATGGAACTATGGAGTTTGTGAAAAGGATGTTCAAGTATGTTGTTATTTTTGCACCTGACAATACTGTAACATGCACTCGCCAAGGAATCCAATTGGCCCACCTACCTTGTTCTCATGTTATGGCGGTGTGCCTAGAGAGAAACTTCTCTGAGGATGATTATGTCGCACACATGTACCGTACCGATTATCTTGCGAGTACTTGGGGTGCATCTTTCCATCCTTATCCCAACAAGTATCAGTGGCCGGCCTATGTTGGTGATAGAGTCTGTCCCGCAAGCGGGTGGATCAGAAAAGGAAAAAGATCCCACAAGCGTGCCGTAATGACCATGGACGAGATGGAAGGTAGGCGAATGAGACATCAGGCCTGCCGTTCAATAATTGACAGGCAGCGTGCAGGTACAGTTGATTTTATTTATTTACTTATATTTTATTTTGATTTTATTTCAACTGGAATGCAATGCAGATGCCATTAATGAAGCCAACGAAAGAGAAAATGCTAGAGTTGTTGCTGAGGCAACCGGTAGTAGCCACCGCACTCATAAAAGCCCAGGAACCGGTAGTAGCCATGGAGAGACATCCGGTAGTGTCGCACAACCAGCTGCACCCAGACCCAGACGTCGTATTTTGAGTTTGTTCGGCCGTCGTCGCTGATTACCAAGTTTTGTTAAATTATATTATGAACTATTTTAGATGTATATTGTGAACTATTCTAATTGGTAGTTTGTGAACTATGCAATTTTTTATTTACCTCGATTATTTTATATGCTTTATTTTTGTTATTTTTAATACTTAATTACATATACAAAAACTAACAACATAAAATATAAACAAACACAAAACTGATGAAATAAAGTCTACGACATAAATTCCTAAAAATTCTGCAACATAAATTTCTAAAAAGTCTACTTCTTACAACGAGCTTTGAAAGTGCATGGAACAAAGTCATCATCAGAGTTTGCCTGATCTGAATCAGTCACAGCAAACGAAGTGGTAGCCTTACCAGTACAAGGAACAAACTCGTCGTCCGATGCTGGAGGCTCTGGATCAACTTTCTTCTTTTTCAAACCAAAGCCGTAGGGGTTTTCATAAAGTCATCATCTGAAATTTCATACCGACCATGTCGTCTACTCCATTCCTCCATCTTACATGTCTCACAATTAAGAAAATCATGACATACTTGACACTTGTATTTTTTTCCCTCGTTTTTACCTCGATCACTAATAGACACTCCTCTCGCTACGCCACGATCTCGGTTGCTCGCTTTCTTACCTCGTTTGTTACTGTCCATACCTCTACTAACCTCAAAATCACTCAAAATCGCCTTTCTTTCGGTGCTGGATTTGTTGGAATGAATATTGTGCTGCTCAGGAGAGAGAAAAACCTCTTTTATAGGGGGGTTTTATAGCGGACCGCCCAACTGTGTGGCGGTCAGGTGTCCAGAGTGGACCGCCCAGCAGGCAGGCGGTTGGGTAGTTTTAAAAATAATTTTGGAGTGAGGGCAAATTTGATAATTTGTTTTTTTAGGGTATTAATAAAAATATCGGACTTTCCGACCTCCTTTTATTTGGGCATTATTCTCCACCTCTTTAGAAATCAATACCACCATTTTCCCTAGCAAGCCATGTCTTTGCATTTGACAACCTCCACTTTTAAAAAAGTTTTATTTTTAGAAATGTATTAAATATTGTAAAGAATCAGAAGATGGAAAAATATTTTCAATGCCATAGAAAGAATCAAATTACTTGTTTGATTCCTTTAGGCATTTTTGCATGCAGACCAAACATTTTTTGTAGCTGAGGATTGAGATCTGCATCAAATTCTAAGGAACCGAAACAGTATTTCATTTTCTTAAAAAATGCTTACAAAAAACCAAATCGATGATATGAATGAGCATATTTCAATTAATATCTTTACTAAAATAGAGTTTTGGAAGCAATTTCATTAAAATAATTTTTTCTATTTATGAAATTACCATACATCTTTAAAATTGCAAATGAAATTGAATTTTAAATTGGAATGAAATTATCAATGTAGATACAATTCCAATATTTTGATTTTTTGTAATATTACTATTCAATAAATGCTGGTTATGGTTTGTTGCATATCGCTGCCCCACAATTTAATGTTATCTAAATTTAACCTATATTTTAGTGTTTTGTATTTTATTTCTTATAGATTTTATATATACTCTATATTAAATATGTATTGATTCTCTATTTGTGGGTTATTCATATTCTATATTTATTACTTTATACTATCAAATTGGACCCTCGTACTCTATAGTTTTGTAAGTGTAGATTAACGAATCAGCTTTTGTGTTTTATTAGTTCCTATAAATTTTTGTAAGTGTAGATTCATGAATCTACTTTTTAGGATGCATTTTTTTTTTTATGCATTTTAACCGTTTGATACTAGAATAGCTGGACCTAGCACTATCGCACTCATACAACATAAATCAGTGGCATTTATTCGGCGCTAGACCATTTTGCCCCTTCCGGCAAAAGAATTTTACTTTGCCAACCTTCTTTTTATTAGGAAATTATTCTACACCTCTTCAGAAATCAACAGCCACCATTTTCTCGTAGTAAACCATTTCTTTCGCACTTGACAACCTTTATTTTCAGAATTTTTTATTTTTAGAAATCTATTAAATAGTTGTAGACAATCAGAAAGATGGAAAATTATTTTTGATGTCATAGAAGAAATCGAATCAGTCTCTAGACATTTTTATATGCACATTAGACATTTTTTGTGACTAAGGATTTAAATCTGCATAAAAACTTTGAGGAACTGAATCAATAATTTTGTTTCTTAAAAAATGTTTAAATAAACCTAATGGTGATTCGGTTTAGTGCATCAGTTTTCGTCTTTCTACTTTCCGACAAAAAATTTAATATGTTTCTAAAATAAAAATTCTGTCCATTTTAGTAGCTTTGAAATAATGTCCTTCACACCACATTATCACAATCACACCTAAATAGCTTACCAGAAACAACAATGTTAGGAGTAAAGCATGGGGGTTGTACTGGTACCTGATTTTGCACTCAAAACTGAAACATATCTGTCAAGCACCTCAAACTATGCAAAATTTATACTATAATGTTTAGGAATTGTGATGTAAGATGAGCAACGATGAACGCAAACTATTTCTATTTTTGCTTGCATCTACATTAGGAATGAGTCAGATCAGATCGAACAGAGACCACAATGGCTCGTGTTTGTGCAAGTTGAGACCGGCATTTTGCAATTCTCTCTTTGCTTTTAGGGAATTTTAGGCTCATTCAAATTGGTCACTTGTTTTACTTTTTATACACTGATCCTCTCATTCAATTGGAATGCAAAATATTTTCTAATTTCCTTTTGTTCACTGCGTACTTGTACCTTTTGCGTGTTGGTACTGGTTTGTGGCTTCAGATTTTTACTCGAGAGACACAAGTGCAGAAGAAATATTTCTTTATTTAGATTTTTTATCCATGTAGATTTTTGTTAGAAAGGAATTGCAGTATTCCTCTCAAATTGTCAATGAAAATTGGAAATTGATAGCTATTGCCAATTCAAAATCACAAATATGTTCCATCCCCATATATACATCCTTCATTTTTTGAAAAATGAAAAACAGGTTAAATCTTTCTCTTTCCTTTGTTAAATCGTTCTGGTCAGTGTTTGTATACATCCTTCAATTTTTTAAAAAGAACAGGACCATATACCACCTTTTGCTCCAATCACCAAAAACAAAAGCAAATTAAAAAAAGGGAAAAAAACTAAAATTTCTTTATCATCACTCGACATGAGCAAGCAAGTAGTCATAGATCTTCCTCCTAAGCCTTTCAATGGTCTCGGATACCTCCGTCTCCACCTCCATCTCCCCTAACCAGTTATCGACCCGTTTCAGCTGTGGCAACATAGCAGCTGCCCGTTCCCGATCTGATATTCCCTGCACCGCCACATCAGCATCCAAAAATCTCTCAATAAAATCTAAGAACCACTTTTGCGCTTCAGCCCCCATCGACTTGGCCAGGTCAACCTTTTCCTGCGCCCCCACCCCACGCTGCCATTCTGGCACAGGGACAGCTGGCACTGCAGTTGCCTCAGCATAAGTAATTTTCCCTTTCGCCTTAGCTTTCGATTTTGATTGTGGGGACGGCTTTGACTTGGAACCGTCATTTAAAACTACAGCTAGAGGTGGGGTGACAGATGGGGAGGAGAGAGAGTAGAGAGAGAAGGGGGAGAGGTCAGAGGAAAGGGCAGCTGAGACCCAGGCGGCTGAGAGGTGGCGGCGGTCGGTAAAGATTTTTAGGATTTCTTCAGGTGGCGGGGCCGGGCAATCAGAGTCTGTTGTGGCTGCTGAGGTGGCAGCATGAGACTCAGCAACACGAGAGGCATGGCAGAGGGATGAGTGGAGAGAGAGAAATTGTTCCACTGCTGGCTGCGGGTCCTCTTCCTTTGCCGTTGTATTCACGTCAGCATATGAACTGTCATAGAAGATATATTAGTCATTAGACCTTTTAACAAAAATTTGCAATTTAGTAATGAGGGTTCAAATGCCTCTAATTTTTTGTGCCTATGTCATTCCTCCATTTTTAATTTTCTAATAACAAAAATTTTAAAACTTATATGTCAAAATAAAACCATTAGATGTGATACATACTGCATATATTATTTTCTCTACACGCGCATAAGAAATTTATCACACTCGGTTTTTTGTTTTTGTATAAATGATAAAGTTGAAAAATCAACGTCAAGAACTTATCCATATCAATGTATTTTTGCAAGATCTTGATATCGATCAAAACAAAGTCGAAATGTCATAATTTTCTATGCGTGCATAGAAAAAATAATATAGATCATATCTAACAGTTTTATTTTGATATTTCAATTTAAATTTATAAGTTATTAACATTTAAAAAATAGAGGCACAAAGAATGGATGCATTTGAACCCTCCCCTTCAGTAATTATGTGGTAAAGATATAATCAAGGTCAAAATACCTCAAGCAACGAATCAAGCTCTCTGCAGCAGAGGCATCCTGTACGGCCTCTATGGCTGCTGTTTGTGCCGCATCCCTATATCTGATCATTTCCTACCAAAATGGCAACGTATTAAGTTTAAAGCAGAAAATGGAAAAAGGAGAACAACATCCAAGAGCATTAAAAGAGTGAGGTTGCATTACTATGCATAGCACATATTAGTCCGTACTATGGATCAGTATCTCAATTTTAGAACTCCAAACAGTCTATCTGAACCATTCAACATGATCTCCATATGAAAATGTACTTATAGATCAAATTGTACAATTTTTATAATTTTTTACTATTATTAAGATAGGTAGAAAATCTCTTGATCTAAATATTCTACCTATCTAAAAAAAATAGTAAAATAATTATAAAAAATGTAAAATTTAATCTGGAAGTACATTTTCATATGAAAATCATGTTGAACAGTTCAGATTAACTATTTGAATTTTGAAAACGAATATACTGATCCGTAGCAAGGACCAATCTGAGCTATGCATATTACCATAGCCTCACTGGCATTAAAATATAAAGTTACAAGTAGTGATATGCCATATAAGGATACTGCACCACTCTAGTCTGTACCAGTAAGATTAACATTCTAGAAAAATTGCAACTGAGCATGTAGAAATACCTTTCCTAGCTTGGCAAGAGAGGGGGGAAGAGATGCCCATGGGATACTCCGATCTGTCAATCGCTTGTTAGATAGTTCAACCTTCACTAAATTGTTTGCATTTGAATTTGGACTGTTCGAAAGAATAGAACTTCTTTTTACAACATTAGATTGCTTCTTGATTGGTGTCTCATCAGAAGGCGCAGTTGTTGTGCTTGTACTTTTCTTGGTAGAATTTGGAGTTCTGGCATCTTCCTTTTTCGGTACTGGTGTAGTAGACTTATCGTCTAATGGTAACTTTCGCCTAGGGGTCTGCTTATACAAAAATCATATTTTAGGTCATGACAGAACTAAAAGTGGTTAAATTACAAAAAATCTGAAAATTTTCAAGTATTACTTTATGGGAAGGAAATAAGTTGCAGTTGTGAAGCCGAATTCTAGTCTTTTCCTTTTTTTACTTTGACCGATGGTTAAATAGTTTTCTTTTAACAAACAAACCAAAATCACATTTAATAGTTAGAGAGAGAATTTATAAGAAGACTTCACTTACTGTTGTCTTTCCAATTTCAGATGTTTTGTTGACTTTCACCGGCTTCAAATCCAAACCAGCTTTCCCTTTACTCCTTGCTTCCACATTACCCCCTTCCCAGCTCTTTCTCAGACTCTTTTGTTCAGACCCGAAACCCGGTATGGCCCGAAACCCTGGTATTTCACCCGACAATGACTTCCTCCCACTCATTATAGGCCCCTTTGATGCCAGACATGACCCGTCATCTCGACTTTTCCCTTTTGTCGCATGTTGTTTGACCGCTTTAGAGAATTTCCCAAAAGTAGCTGGTAAAGAATATACACTTGTAGGAGATGACGGTACCACCAAATCATCTTTCGCATTTCCAACTGATTTTTTCTTAATAATACCACGGGCATCTCCTTTAGAAAAACTACTAGACTTGGTTAGTGATCCCTTTCCCTTCTTGTTACTAGCAAGCCCTAACCCTAATGAATTTGTTGCAACCAAATCCTCGGGCGTGCCAATACAAGCATGCTTACCAGGTACCGGCCTAACGCCTCTGACGACCGGTACTGGTGTTGCGCCTTCAAGCCGATCCACATGTATAAATTGACCTAGTTGGAGCTTGTTGCTTTGGATTAGGTCATTGTGCTCGGCTGGAAGAGACACATATGTGGCATGGGATGAATCAGAGACCTTTAAATAAAACCCCTGGTGGGCCCCGAACGGGTCACCGCCAGCTAAGGCGGGTACAATGCTGATGACTTGGAGGAGGGATGAGCGGTGTTCGCCGGTTACTTTAGTATCACTGTTCATATGTTGGAGGAGTTTTAGTAGAATGCCCGGGTTTAGCGAGGCCATTTTGTTTGCTTCTCTTCAATTGCATCACTGCAGAGCAAATGAGAGAATTAGTGATAGAAACAAAATAATATTTAGACAGTGTGTAGAGTTCCCCAATGTGAACCCATGTGAATTGCCAAATTATCACATGTACCACACTGAAAAAATGGAAATTTACACATGCTCTATAAAACAGAAGAAATATCACCCAATTTCAATTCGTGAGTCCTCAGTATTCCTCAGCACAATATTTAGATTAAAAGATGACAAAAGTGCCCTTGCTATATATCTCTACACGGACAAGGACGATAGAGGGTTCTATATAAAGATTAGAAGGAATATATATCAGGAAATATATCAATTTGCCTATAATGGGTATGAGACATGTTCCTACATTTTTAATTGCACTGCAATACATGGTAGTGGGTATATTGCGAGTGAATGTACAAATGTAGAAGGCATGAAAATTAGTACACTATATAGTATATACAGTACTGGTAAGTACCAAGTACCAACCATGTTCGATAAAATAGCTTTCTAGAGAGGTGTGAGCACCTGTCTCATGACCAATTAACCAAATAAGCAAGTTACTGCACTGCGGGACCCATCTCATAGAAAATTTCCTAGCAATACAACATGGCACTAGGATATACAGGTTGCTTCAAATCCCCACAGTACTCTATTGGAATGGACAGCATCTCGGCCATTGATTGTGAATCTAAAAACTGCCTGCCCCGAAAATATCTACCAGTGCATTAAATCAGACAATCCGGTTTCTCCATACAGCACATTCCAAATCATAAAGTACTCTACAAGATACAGACTCATGCTATCATGCGAGGTTTGCTATGTAGTATAGAATCATTACCAAGCAACATTTTCACCAAACTTGATTTGTGGTACCCATAATAAACAAAAGCAATCACAAATAAACCACTCCCCAATCCAGCTCACCACCCCCACCCCCTCACCAAACCCCTTATCCTCAGAAATAATAGAAAGGAAAGGACAGTTGAGTTGGGTATGGTGAATCACTGAGTTTATACAAAATTAGTTCCATTTATTTACCTATTAAGCAATTATTTCATAGACCCATGATTCCGCGGTCCCGCCAGCATGCTACATGAATCAATATTTGCACTTGTAAAATTCCTAAATTTCTTACTACCCCTGATTGCTACTGTACTAATGTAGTTTCTATTCCTACAAATTTAAATTCCTCGGAGAAGACAGAGAAAAGCTTGAGCAGCCTAATTAAGAAGAAATATGGTACTTTTGATTTCATATCCCCCCCCCCCCCCCCCCCCCCCCCCCCCTCTTTTTTGGATTCATGTGATATGGTGTAATACTCGTGAACTATTCCAATTTATTGGATTTTCTTTATCACGATGTACTTGCCAAAAATCCAAAAACAGCACCGGACATAACCATAAACCAGCTTTTACTTGTTAAAAATTTATGGGACCTCAACCATCAAAAAAGAATTTATGGGACCCATACAAGCCGAGAAGCTGGTAAACCTAGAAAAACAAGAAAAAATAGTTCCGTTCAATTCGAATATAAATGTCTGAAAAGTGAAAACCAGCAGAAATTGATTCTACAGAAGAGAATACTAAAAGGACCTAAATTCAAGAACATCAAAGAAGTTGACCTGATCAAATTAAAAGAAAGCCAACCACCGCTAACCTTGATTAATAAAGCCTTTGTTGATCTCTGAACAGGATTCTGAACTTTCTCTCTATCTGCACTCAACAGCGCCAAGATGTCTCCCACCGAATCAAAAGGAAGGACAAAAGGAGGTAGAAATATTGACAAAAATCAAACAACGCCGCGAATTGCACGAATTTGAACTCCCAAATGTACGGTATCGCTGTCGTCGCTGGGGTTGGATGGAGACTGGAGAGAGACAGAGAGAAGTCTCTCTCTCTCTAGGTTTGCTTCTTGGGAAGCTACTTTTCTCTCTCTGAAACTAGGAGGGAGGTGAATAGGTGATACAGTGACTGGTGACCAAAGCTGTAACTGAAGAACTGACACACGCAAAATAGTATCTGACAATCCTACCCCTCTTCTCTTTTCTCTCTCTCCTCTCCCGCTCTCTCTCTCTCTCTCTCTCTCTCTCTCTCTGCGTGCGTGACAGAGTGTGTTAAGGAAAGATGTCGCTTTCGCTTTCATCGGGAGACCACACCACTGAGGCACTGAGAGAGAAGACGCATTACAGGATAATTACCTATTTGTCCTCTCCAGTACCACTGAAAATGGATACCTCCGCTATACGAAAACCACAGGGTCAAGAATCTTAATTTTTGTATAAATGGAGAGGAGGTGTAGTAAGGTGGAATTGGTCAATTGAAGATTGGATTGTATAATACACGTATACATCTCCTTTTAAATAAGTTGGTTCGCTGGCCATTATCGTGGGGTCAGGTTTACCTTCTCTACAATTATTACAAGATTCTTCTCTTTCAAATATTTAATTTGGTTGTTAATTTGATTACATCCAAATTAAATTACAAAATTCAGAAAACAAAAATGAAAAAAATATAATGATTACAACGCACTTCAAATGAATAAAGAGAATATTCGAATTAAGAAAGAATGAAGAAGTCATGTAATTAGGTGATTTGATGAAAATCTACACGTGCCTGATACCTAACTTGATAACTACAAATCATGTACAAAGTACAAACCAAGCACATTCTCTTTGTTGCTCATGTGTAAAAGGATTTTTTTTTAAAAACAATAATTAACATAATTAATTTAAAAAAAACAACTTGATTGCTTCGTTTTTTAGAAAAACCGTAAAAACTGAAATGGCAGTTCGGTTTGAAGTTTTTTTTTTCTCAAAACCGAACTGGCAATTCGGTTTAGAGTGTTTTTCACAATTTCCCTCTAAACCGAATTGGCAATTCGGTTTAGAGGGTTTTTTTTTTTTGTTGAGTCACTATGAAGAACAAGATAATAAAATCTAACACTGAAAATTTAAATTTTTTTGTTTAAATTATTTGATAGATTACTTCTTTTGATATGTAATTAGCATATTTATACTAAAATACGCTAAATTACTTGAATTATGTTGAATTATACTATATTACAATAAATTATGTTGAATTACAATAAATTACGCTAAATTACAATAACTTCGCTAATTATGCTGAAATACGGTAAATTACGCTAAAGTAGACTGATTTTTCATGGTATTCTATAAGTTCATTATTTAACTAATTTACTGAGCTACTTGGATTGAATAATAGGAATGAAAATCTTAATCGGAAACTTCAACTCAAGTTTTGAGGCTCTTCCCTTTGTTTTTTGACGATTCTGAATTTTGAAATCCGGCATCGCTAGCACGGATGCATGCGTATTTTCGCAAGCTTGTCATTTGCTGAAATCGGACACTCGAGCGCCGTTTTATGACCGTTTGAAGTTTCGCCGTCGTTTTTCGTTTTTTCAGTAAAGATATCGTCCCTATTCATATGTAATTTAGCGTAATTTACCGTATTTCCGTAATATAATGTAATTTAGTGTAATTCAACATAATTTATTGTAATATAATGTAATTCAACATAATTCAAGTAATTTAGCGTATTTTAGTATAAATATGCTAATTATATATCGAAAGAAGTAATCTATCAAATAATTTAAATAAAAAATTCAAATTTTTAGTGCTAGATTTTATTATCTTGTTCTTCACAGTGACTCTTAAATAAAAAAAATAAAAAAAACCTCTAAACCGAATTGCCAACTCGGTTTAGAGAGAAATTGTGAAAAACACTCTAAACTGAATTGCTCAATTCGGTTTAGAGAAAAAAAAACTTCAAACCGAACTGCCATTTCGATTTTTACGGTTTTTCTAAAAAACGAAGCAATCAAGTTGTTTTTTTAAAATTAATTATTTTAGTTATTGTTTTTAAAAAAAATCCGGTGTAAAATTAAAAAGGAGAATTTCATGTATATCCCTCAAAGTTTTAATATTACATATTTATCCCTCAAAGTTTTAATATTACATATTTATCCTTGAAAAATGTAGAAACTCATATATTTGTCCAATCTAACTCTATAACATATCAAATACCTCCAAAAATAATTAAATAATATTTTTTAAATCTTTAAAATTAATTTTACAATATTAATTAATAATATATTGACCATTATGTATTTTGTTTCTATCTTTTTAGTCCGTCTGAGTTCTCTTCTCTCTAAGATGTCAAAACTCCTGCCTCTCTCTCCAAACGAAATGGAAAAATTAAAGCAGCGAGGGGTGGCAATCTGTGAGAAGGGAGGCGACAAGAGAAGGCGGGGAGAAATATGTGATTTGGCACGATTGGAGAGAGAAGCGGGAGGTTCGGCGCCTTAAAGAGAAGAGAACCCAGGGAGACTAAAGGGACATAAACAAAGGGCATGATGGTGATATTCTTAATCAATATTGTAAAATAAATTTCAATGTTATAAAAAATATTATTTAATTATTTTTAGAGATATTTTATATTATAGAGTTAGATTGGACAAATATGTGAGTTTGTACAAGTTTCAAGGATAAATATGTAATTATTCATTTTGGAGGGATAAATACGTAATATTGTAACTTTTGAGGATATACATGAAATTCCCCCAATTAAAAATTGCCTCATGTGTGTTAACACTGGTGGATGCGGTTTCTTACTCCTTAAGGGCATGTTCGGCTATCTAAAGGGAATGGGAATGAAAATTTTTGAATGGCCGAAACACTGTCGTGGGCTGAAATTCGCAAAGTCTAAGTGAATTTTTTTTCCCACGCGTACAGTGTTTGGCCGAACAGGCCCTAAATATTGCCTTGAGTGGGTAGTTCTCTCAAATAAGAGTGAAAAAAATTCGTAATTTGTGGTTCGTTCAAGATTGTTTTGAAAACAACTCGTAAATAGCTCGTTCGATTGAGATTCGAGCTGAAAATTAGCTGGCTCACTTCAATTCAATTTGGTTCGATATGTTAATGAACTAACCTAAATCATTGATTATATTTTGATTTGCATATGAACCATCGATATGTACACATCATTAATATTTAATTTAATTTCACTTCATTCATTTTTCATTATTTTTTAACCACTTGACTTCATATTAAATGAATTCGAAAATTTATGAATTTTGCATGTAAATGTATTTTACGGTTTGAATTTGTTGTTTGATATCAATTATGAATTTTAAAAACAGCATCACTACGGTTGAAATAACAATGATATCATAGTAGCCATACTAATTATTAATATTAAATCAGAGATTAAATATGACATGCTAGGATTCATCCGGAAATAAAATTGCACGGGAGAGGAGACCAATTGTACTGATTGCAGCACCAAGGTAGCCACAAAGAAAGAGACAAATGAAATTAAACAAAGGAATTTTGAGTTGAGTTGGACCATACCTCTTACTAGCATTGCTTGTTACATTTTAGGCTTTTTTAGGTGCCTATTCATTAAATACTCGTCTTTGGAGTTTAATAGCATGAAGAATTTAATTTTGTAACTCTTGCTTCTTTTTGTTTTTTTTGGAAGGTCTATAAGCTGTTATTATATTTTTATTTAAAATAAATGTTATTGCGAAATGCTACTTTTTATAAGAATTATTTGACCCATGATGCTTTTGGTAGTTTTAAGGGTATATTATACGAGGAGGGTTCAAATGCTCTCATTTTTTGTGCCTCCATCATGCCTCCATTATTTAAAACTTTAATAACTCAAAATTTAAAATTTAAAATTCAAAATAAAACCGTTGGATATGAACTACATTATTTTATCTATGCACGTGTAAAAAATTATGGCATTTCAACTTTGTTTTGGTTGTCATCTTGAGCTTGTAAAAATGTATACTAATGTGGATAATTTCTAGACGTTGATTTTTCAACTTATTGATTCACATAAAAGAAAAATTGAAATGTGATAATTTTTTATGAGCACATAGAGAAAATAACATAGATCACATCTAACGGTTTTATTTTGACGTTTAATTTTTAAAATTTGAGTTATTAAAGTTTTTAAAAATGGAGGCATGATAGAGGCACAACAAATGGAGGCATTTGAACCCTCCTCATATTATATATCAGTTAGTTACTAACTTCCATGAAAGTGGGACCCACACTCCGTGTTAAATATAAGTTACTAACTTCCAAATAGAATCTAGATCTTTTGTGGCGGTGTAAAGAGTAGGAGCTAGGAAGATATGTTAAAATAGGCATATTCATGTGATGGCGTAATTCGATCAATCCGGCTAATTTAGAAAATAAATAAATGTAAATTTAGATTTTGGTTTTTATTTAGGAAAGAATATACTCAGACCTTTTTTTTCATAAAATCAGTCAAATTTAAACTTCAAACCTTTTGTTTCCGAAAATTAGTTGGCTTGTCATCACTTGCAATTGTATTGACAATAAAAAGTTTATTTATAAAGTTTCAAACTTCTTACCTATCACACGAAGATATTTAATATCCAAATGTGTAATTGCCTAGAATTCTTAATTAAATGCAAGTTGAATAGTATTGAGCAACAAATACATTTTATATACGAATGAAGGTAGAGTAAACCTTATCCGATTTTTGTATATTAATTTTTAAATAAATCTTCACCATCTCTCGGCTTTCTCTGGAGCAATACAGGTTCAATTCTTTAGAAAAAATATTAGAGGGCATCGAAGCCTTTCAATAAAAAAATTTATGGTTAACAAGCTAGATTATGTTATACTTTTTTTATTATTTTTTAATGTTGCTTGTTGTTTGAGTTTTTAATATCAATTTTTCAATATAAACCATGAAAAAGTATATAACGGAGGACTTTCATATGTAACTAGTAATTACAAAAATATTATAACTGTAATATTGTGAATCAGATTAACGGCCTAGACAAAAGTCAATATTTTTTTACCCCTTCAATTTTTTAACCTTTTAATTTCTTTTTATATCTACTTATTATTAGCTAGTAGTTATTAGTTAAATCGATCTGAAAAATGACCCGCTATATGGTATCATTCTGAAAACAGCTTCTCATAAAATCAGACAATTTCCCAAGAAAGTTTTGTTTCTTGAGAGTTGCGAACTGGACAGTGTCCCGAGATGATAGTTGTAAAATAGAAACCCAGGGAATATTGGTTCGAGAGTGCATTTTTTAGATCTGCCCCCGGAAATCAATAATTTACAGAGATCGCTAATACAGCACTAGGCTAATGGTACACGGCTATACGCCTACACGCTACAGCTTCAGTTTTTGCTGTTACTTGCCAATCGGATAGATACACTGTACTTATTTGCTATTGTTGTCAAATTTTCACCTTTTTAAGTTAGGGTAAATTAATAATACGCATTTATTTTAGATTAAATGATATGAACTAAAAAGAGGGTGTCTTGATAAACAAATAATTCCAAATTTTCACCGAAAAAAGAAGAAGATAAATACACTACACGGCCCACCATTGACATAGTATTACAATACATAATTACTGTAAAATTAGTGTTCTTTCAAGCATGTTATTTTTTTAAATATCCATAATAACTCGTAGTAATATTCACAATTACACCTTGGATTAACAATTCATGACAGATATATTTTAAATGATGCCTGATTGATTAAACAAAAATGTTGATCACAAACCATGTTCCCATTTATAATGCTAAGGATTAATTATTTAAAGATCTAAATATAATGGATTTTAACTAACAAAGATAAGTATGACAGAAATCACGTCATGCATGAGATCATATTAAATTTTTTCTATACTTTGAAAGATATTAATATTCTCGGTCTTATCTTTTATTATATTAATCAGCTTATGTTGGTCTTTAAAAAAACTTATTTTAAATTTATTATAGATATATCTAACAAAAACTTATTTTAAATTTACTAGCAAGGTCTCGACACCAAATAAAGTTAGCTTATTTAATGTCCGTAGTTGAAACTTGAATACTTTAGTGGACCTAAATCTTTACCGAGACGATAATAATATTCAAATAATAATATGTTGTCCTAAATTTAGAAAATACAATAGAGAATAATTTGCTTTATTCTTATTTATTAATTTCATTATGATTTTTTTATAAAGCACGGTATTGACTTAATCTATTTCAATATTATCCTCGCACTTAAGAAAAGAAAACATGACATTGTGACATTGCATACTTGTATGGATAAAATAGGAGCGAGATAACAGTTCTCTAGTACCCTCTTCTGGTTACTTTTCGTTTTTAAAGTTTACCATAGTAATATTTTTGTCTTACATATATGGGGCATTCGTTCCTGGAATCTCCGTGTTTTTTATTTTTACCAAAAAAAAAATATATTTTAATATAAATAACCAGGTTTTTAAAAGATTTTTATTTCTACCCAAACCGCTAGGATTCCTAGCGGTCCGAATTTTTAATTCGGACCGCTAGGAATCCTAGCGGTTCGAATTCTGAATATCAGCGGGGGTCAGCAGCCGGTATTTGAATTCTAATTTTTAGTCACCGGACCTGAATAGACTCGGTCTACAATACACCGAATCGCTGATAGCTTGAGCTTTGCACGGGCTCTGCGTGCTCCAGGTTTAGGCAAAATGAAGGGGTCAAAAAAATGTTCGGCGCTCATATCTGATTTCTAATTCTAGTTGCGGGATTCGAGTAGAACTGGTTTACGGTGCACCGAATCACTGACCACTTGAGGTGTCGTGTGAATTCTGCATGGTCCGGATTTAGGGAAATTAAAGGGGTCACACATAGCGGTCTACTCGAATAGACTCGGATTTAGAATTCTGCATGGTCCGGGGAGGAAGCTAGCTTTAATGCTTCATTTATTTATAAAAATGATATACTAATTATGCTAATGGATATGGTAATTGATTGAATTTTATAAAAATTGCTTTTTTAAGATAATTATTATGAATTGCAAGCCTAGATAGTAACGTCTTTAATAATGAAATATGTATGCTAAAATTGAAATGTCGAAGTGTACATAAACTTTTATTTAAATAAAAAAAATAACCATAGATTTAATTTCCGTATAAAGTTTATCCCTTATTTTGATGAGTATGATTAAAATGTTTCATTTACTTTTATGTCTTAAGCATGCCTCATATTTTTATTTTTATTTCAAAATTTAAATAATTGATTCAAACTGCTTAACATAATCTCCTTATTAAATGTGCTTGGAAAGCGTATTTTATATTTCGTAAAAACTTTTTACTATTTTTCTAAATAGGTACAAAATCACTAATTTTAGATGGTCCAGAATCTTCTGAAAAACAATAATTTTGTACTTGTATAAAAAATAGTAAAAATTTTCATAAAAAAATATTAAAATTTAGTCTCTAAGCATGTTTTAATATAGAAATTATGTTAAACAGTTTAAATGGACTTTTTAGATTTTGAATATAGAGATAAAGATGCGAGACGTGATTAAGAAAACAATTAGATATTTTAAACCTACTCTCTTTTAAAATATATATATACACTTCAGAGATGAGTATTTCTCACAACTTTACAATTTTGTACTTCGTGTGAATTCAGCAGACCGAGTCTATTCGAGTAGACCGCTATGTGTGACCCCTTTAATTCCCTAAATCCGGACCATGCAGAATTCACATGACACCTCAAGTGGTCAGTGATTCGGTGCACCGTAAACCAGTTCTACTCAAATCCCGCAACTAGAATTAGAAATCAGATATGAGCGCCGAACATTTTTTTGACCCCTTCATTTTGCCTAAACCTGGAGCACGCAGAGCCCGTGCAAAGCTCAAGCTATCAGCGATTCGGTGTATTGTAGACCGAGTCTATTCAGGTCCGGTGACTAAAAATTAGAATTCAAATACCGGCTGCTGACCCCCGCTGATATTCAGAATTCGGACCGCTAGAATTCCTAGCGGTCCGAATTAAAAATTCGGACCGCTAGGAATTCTAGCGGTTTGGGTAGAAATAAAAATATTTTAAAAACCTGGTTATTTATATTAAAATATATTTTTTTTTGGGTAAAAATAAAAATCACGGCTGGAATCTAGTGGAATGCGCAGATATCTTACTGGAAAAAAAAAATATAAAATAACAGTAGCAATGTAGGCATGTAGCATCCTTTTTTAGAAATTTTTATTCGTATATCCCTTTTTTTAAAACTTTTTACAACATATTCTTGACAAAGAAAAGAAAAGAACAACATTATGTCGAACACATTCATTCACAAATTATGTGAATTATTTTGAACTAAGATAATTAAAAACTCTTAAACGTTTTTCTTTAGACCAGTGCGATTATTGGAAATGATAACAAGTTAGATGAAATGTCACATCGAGTGATATTCGAAACTCTCGCCGTGATCCTTAATATATGATGACATTGACTTCAATTCTAACCTATTTAATTGCTATGTAGACGTATTATTGTTGATAACGATGGGTATATATATGTTACATGTTTTACTTGCGGTCGCATCAAAATTAAAATGATGATTACACGAATAAAAATATTAATATTTTAATGAATCTCAACCGTCCAATCTGTTTTAATATTCGTGCGAATTAGATTTACAATAATATTGAAAGACTCACTATGTTATAGGCAGAAGCCGAATTAGCTTCATTTAAAATTAGATGGTTGAGATTCATTAACTCAAAATATTCCTTTTTGAATTAATGCAGGGGATACGCGTTCTAGAGGGGTTATATTTGTACTATATTAAAATTTCAGAATCTAAATAATACTTGTAAAATTTTGAATACTAGATGACACGTTGTGATATTTAAAGATTAACGGTGTAAATTTAATAAGAAAATAGTAATTTTCTTTTGAAAACTTGTACGATTAAGCTATTAATGCTCCTGCAGGCTGCAGCGCTCGACCATGTTAAAAATAATCGAGAATAACGCATAATTGTTGAACTAAATCTGCCTGTGAAAGGAGAGTGAAATCAATGACATGATTCGGCGGGGAATTATAAATAGAAGCCTCCAGTTCTTTCGCCGAGCAAAAAAGTAAATAAATAAATAGTATTAATAATAACAACAATCAATCCCTGTGTCACGCATTGCATAAAAAAAAAATCAAGCGTGTCGCATCAAAAACAAATTCTCCCTGCTTCAAATAAAAAAAAATGTGTTTTCTCTTTCTAGAATCACTAAGTTAAGATTTGTTCTTTGTGTCGAGGAAAAATAGAGAACTTTCGATTGGTATACAACTTGAATGTATTTTGAAGGGAGTTTTGACAAATAATAATATTATCCGCGTGAAAGATCATGAGCTTAATATTGGACAGAAAATTTTAAGGTTCAAACTAGTTGGTTATAGCTTTTTCAGATCATTAAAAATTAAGTTATGTGATAAAAATGCGTTATTTCAGTTATAACTGCTATAACTGTAATAACTTACCGCTATACCGCTATGCGCTATTGTAGCCGCAGTGCTACATTTTTTTTTTTTTTTTTTTGCAATATACATGAGCTTATATTCCTATTTGTGATGCTACATGGTTCTTTATGCTAGGTATGTTAAACCGAACTCTGTGCTTATGTTCCTATTTGTGATTTAGTCTATTATTCTATATTGGAAAATATTCAAATATTAATTTTTCTTTTTACTTGCTCTGCATCTAATATTCACTTGTAAAATTATTGCCCGTCGTTTCAATTGAAAGCTGATTTTGATTATTATAATATGTAAATTAATCAAATGGATACTGACTTCATTTCACTTATAAAATTAGTTGCTCTTCGTCTATTGTAATCTATAATACTATAACTTATGAAATATTAAATAATGTTACCATGTAGATTTTTTTCTTATTTTCGTGATTGAAAAATGTATACACTTAAATTAGTTGTCATTTTGTTGTTACTTCAATTTTTCATTGTTGATAATATTGATAATTAATAGAAATAAAGAATATAATTTTTGAAAAGGAAAAGAAAAACGCTATGTACGATAGCTTCCGCTATAGCTACGCTATTCGCGATAACTTTTTTCTATAGTGTCTCCGTGATGACGCGATAATCGCTATTTAGAACTTTGGAAAAAACTCTTGTAAATATTAAAGTGTTCGATAACTTAACTATCAACTCTCTTCTCACAACAATCTCAAAACCTAGATGCCGCTTGCACCCTCTTTTCTTGACACCTATCTATTTCGTTTCTCCCATTCTTTTCAAGTCTCACCTCCGATATAACGATACCCTCTCCTTTCTCTCGTCTCTACCTCCTCGAGCGAAGAGGAGAATGAGAGAGAGGGGAGGGAGTTAAACCAAGAGGAGCCAAAATTGCGGTATTGTCGGAGTTCAGAGTGTAGAATCTCTACTCCCATCTCGATCGGAGTGCAGCGGATAGCAGATTCGGTCGTCGGAATGCGACAGCTGTTGAACGAAAGCGGATGCAATTGCGGAGCGAGATAGAGAATGAGGTAATAGAGTGTTTAAGAATATATATAAGTATGATTAATTAATTTGAGTAGTTTTGAAAGATTTCATGAGTTTAAATTTAGGAAGAAAGTCATTTAACTTGTTGCAATATATTTTTTTATCAATAAAATTGTTATTAGCCATTTAAAGCTACTGACTTTAACAAAATCTCAATCTCACAAAAGAAACTTGAATATATTTTTGATGGAACTGTGTGTTCTGACAAATTTAAAAGCTTAAAGCCGCATGATTAAGAACTCGTATCACCTAAGGCAACAAAATATTTTTGTTTAGATCCGGACCGTCTGATCAGAACCACATGATTATTAAAAGAGCTATGTGCATTCATTTCGAACTGAATTGGTCTTAATTATAATTGAACAATCTAGATCAAAATAGAAATATTCTGTTACCTCAGATGAAATGGACTACATGATTAATAACACAGAAATGAAGAGGTCATGTCAGTAGTTCTCGTTGACTAAACAGAATTTTTTTTATAAACAATAATTAAAAAAGAATTTTATGAAACTAACATGATTATTTTTTACAAAAACTATAAGAACTGAAATACCATTTCGGTTTTGAACTTTTTTTTCCGGACCGAAATGACAATAAAGCCCGAGATGGTTTCACAGCATTTTCAGAAAAAACAGGTGCAGCCTTCGGTGTAACACCCATGGACCGAGATGCCATTTCGGTTCAATATTTTTTTAACCCGGACCAAAATGCCATTTTGGTCCGAACTATTTTTTTTATTTTTTTATAAGGTTTGCTTATAAATTGTTTAGAAAGGTCAGAAAAAACAGATTTGCTTAGAAAGGAGAAAGAAGAGAAGAGAGAAGAGGTTGTTTTGGGTTTAAAAAAATTAGTGGAATTGAAATGACATTTCGGTCCAGAGAGATTTTCAGATTTTCTGTGGCCGCTGGTATAAAAATCTGTAAAATCATTTCGGGCTGAATTGTCATTTCGGTTCGGAAAAAAAAAAAATTCGGATCAAAATGACATTTTAGTTCTTATAGTTTTTATAAAAGAAAAAATAATCATATTGGTTTCATAAAATTATTTTTTTAATTATGGTTTATAAAAAAAATTCATCTAAACCTATCAAAATAATCAAAACATTTGAAATATTTTCACGCTCCAAAATCCAACACCATTTTAGACAAAAGAAAATGTCTGTAAGAAATAAATTTTCGATAGTTCAATTTTTGTTTCTATGTACATTTGAAGATACTTCCACCGAAAGCCTGTATATCAGCTAGTACCTACACGACTAGCATGTACTCTTCTGAAACAAATTCAATGAGCGCATCATGACTTGTGATGTCTCACATAAAATAAGATGCTCTCATGCTCCGACATTTTTTATAAATCGAAAAGGATAAAGATTTATGAGTGAGGCTACGGTGCTATGCATAGCACTAGTTGGGTCGGTACTACGGTTCAAAATTTGATTTTTTAAAATTCTAATTATCGATCCGAACCATTCAACACAATTATAAAATGAATATGTACTTGCAAACAAAATTTTACATTTTTTCGAAAATCACTTGATCTAAACATTCTGGACCATCCAAAAACAGCCTATCTAAAAAAATAGTAAAAAAATTCGAAAAAATGTAAATTTTGGTTTGCAAGTACATATTCATTTTTATAATCATGTTGAACGGTTCGAATCGACCGTTAGGATTTTAAAAAGTCAAATTTTGAGCCGTAGCACGGACCCAATCCGTGCTTTGCATAGCACCGTAGCCTCACTCAAGATTTATTTATGTAAATCAAATTTATGGGAGCAGCTTGCATCGGACCCAAAGTGGGTTCGATGGGCTCTAGGACCGTCCGATCTGCTTTAAGATTCGTGTGCACGTAAATTAAAGAAGCCACGAAAGTTCTGGAGTGAATCTGAAAGCAGATCGGACGGTCCTAGAGCCCATCGAACCCACTTTGGGTCCGATGGGCATCGGACCCAAGTTGCTCCCCAAATTTATACATCAGTTAAGAAAAAAATTATGGTCCAATGATAAAGAGAGCGGGAGGTTGCCGACATTTTTATTAATATCTAAAGTTTAATATAAATTATTAATTATGCCCAGAATCAGACGCAATATCGAAAAATGCCCAAGCCGGCCAGAAATGACCGGCTTACTCCCCCCCTAAGCCAGCCATTTTCTGGCCGGCTTACTCTTTTTTTTTTTAAACCCGCATTATTTTTTATTCAACTTTGGATATTAATAAAAATGTCGGTTTAATCTTGATGAGTTTATTTTTGCTTATTTTTCTGTTTATTTTTTATGTTGTGCTGCTATTTTAATGTTGTAATATTTTCTGTTTAGCATTATCATGATAATTTATTTTATCTGTAAAATATAAAAATAGTACCATAAAAGCACACATACACAAGAACCGAAATATAGGATAATCCAAATATACCAAACATAAATAGTATATCAAATATAAATAGTACAAAACTAGTGAAAATACAACTAAAACGGAGAGGGGGACCATCGCTGAGGCGGTACTCCGGCGTTCGCCCGGCGCCAGCGCAGCCAAGCTCCGTCTCTCTCGGCCTCATCCGGGTCATCGGCAGACCTGAGTATCTGCTCGGCGGTATCCCATCTGGCATCGCCCGTGGAGACTGGCTGTACTGGCGGAGGTGTACTGAAGATAGATGCGGCGAACTCAGTCCCAAAGGCAGTACTGAAGATATCTGTGCTATATCGGGGTACCCTCGGTGCCGAGCTGAACTCATCATCGAATACCATGAAGTCCTGGAGACTGTACGAGAGGGACTCGTACTCAGAAGTATCAGTCATCCCTAAATATTAGTCAACTTAGCTAATTACACTAAATTAAGCTTAATTAGCCTAATTATGGTAAAAAATGCCAAAATACCCTAAATATTGGTCATCTGTGCTAATTACACTAAATTAAGCTTAATTAGCCTAATTATGGTAAAAAAAGGCCAAAATACCATAAATATTAGTCAACTTAGCTAATTACACTAAATTAAGCTTAATTAGCCTAATTATGGTAAAAAAGACCAAAATACTCTAAATATTGGTCAACTGTGCTAATTTCGGTAAAATTACGCTTAATCAGCCTAATTATGATAAAAAAGACCAAAATACAGTAAATATTGGTCAACTTAGCTAATTACCCTAAATTACAACAATATAATCTAAATTCTAACACCTAAACCCTAAAATAAATAAATTAAAAATTAAATTAGATAAAAAAACAATTACCTCAAAGAAGAGAGAATTCGGTTGAGAGATGAGAGAATTGTGAGAGGAGAGAGAGAAAAAGGGGTATATATAGGGTTTTGGCGGGTTTAAAAAAAAAAAAAAGAGTAAGCCAGTCAGAAAATGGCCGGCTTAGGGGGGGAGTAAGCCGGCCATTTTCTGACCGGCTTGGGCATTTTTTGATATTGGGTCCGATTCTGAGCATAATTAATAATTTGTATTAAACTTTGGATATTAATAAAAATGTCGGAGGAGGTTGTGAGATCAAAATTCAAATGAAAGTTTTTTAAAGATATTAAGAATAAAATTTACGACTTCTATCTTTCTATCTAAAAAAAATACACATTAGTTATTTATATATATCAAATTGCAAAAGACACGACTACATGTTATGTTATAATGTCGTAATATTTGCAAAGTATTCAAAGAGTTGAATAAACTCAGCACAAGTAGTTCTAAAATAAATTAAAGTTTGATTGTGTTATTTGGTGATGCAAATCAACTCCACAATTGGAGGTGAAAATTAAGAAAATAGATCCTTGCATTTGAAATACTAATTCCTATTATGGGGTTGATACAATATCCCTTATGTTGCAATCTGTCTTTTATCTATCAAGATTAAAAAAATAAAAGAAAATTCACGAATTTCAGTAGATTAATCTGTGTTTTTAATTTCCTTAACATGAATTAAAATTTAATTTCTTACATCCAAGCAAAATTAAAAAGGCAGTCTCCGTTTTGCAATAAATGGAGAGGAAATGAAGTCACCCTTTTAGCACTCCAGTTGTATATATCAAAAGAACAATGAGATTTAATGTCATGTTATGGATCTATAATAGACAGACATGCAGCCTGATCAACACATGCAACTGCAACCTGTCTCAATAATTCTCTCAAGATTTTTATATTGATTTTAATCATTTGCATAAGCAGCGAAAACATTTTTTGTATGCATTTATTATTTTAGTATAGTAGCTTGGCTTGATCTTATCCATGCTCATTTTAAGACTGAAATAAAGGTCAAAGTTTTCAAATCCTTTCTATGGCATGAACAGAATTTTGAACATATAGATTTTTACAAAGAAATTAAAGTTTAAATGTTTAATTACGTCAATTAGGATTTTATTTTACGAAGTGAAGCACGTATAAAATTATGATATAATTGTACAAATTTTCCGACACACATGAACTCTATATAAGTTTTAAATGAGTAGAACTAGGGTGTTCATAAGTTTATCATGCCTTTTCGCGAGCTTCACTTCAAAATCTGTCATATTGACTTTAAATTATTGAAACCGATCTACTTCACGAGTGAAACATTTACCTGCCAAAGTTATAATTTTTGGAATTAATTTAGTATAAAATCAAGCGGTAAAAAAAAAGTATTTATAAGTTAATTTTAATGCGTTCATTTTACTTCATTTTTTAACAGCTTGACTTTATACTAAATTAATTTTAAAATTTATAAATTTAATATGTGAACACATCACTCGTGAAGTAAATCAATTTCAACATTTTAGATTTGTCGTTTAAAATCAATCTAATAAGTTTTGAAGTTAAACTCACCAAGGTTTCTTCATGAGCTTAAGAACACTCTAGTTCTACTAAATTTAAATATATATTAAGTCACATTTATATATAAATTCAATACTAGACGAGTGATAAACGAAAATATCAAAATATTGATTAGATAGGTCTTTATTAATTACCAACCTAGATCTAGATTCTCAAAAAGTGCCTCCAACTGTGAAAAGTGTTGATGCAAAATGATAGGTGGGGGAATTCCGAACATGATGCATTGCATCTGAGATAAAAATGGGAAGTAATAAAGCGTCTTGCAATTAGTAGAAACTGGAAAGTTACATGATGCATCTCAGATTTGTGAGGCAACGGACATATAGGCCTACACAACGCTCAAAAGGACACGTGTTGCCGGACAAGGTCAAGTCTGATGCAAAACACGTTGAAAAGTGTTGTCGATGCTCATGGAACTCGATCGGTTCGCCTCCCCTCCAGGATCATTGGACTGTTTAGAGAAAATTCGGAACCTTCATTTCCAACAGAACAGTTCAGATCTAACCTGAACGGTCTAGATCATTCTACAATCAATTGAGAGGAGACGCACTCTACATAGATACAAGAGAAGTAGATGGAACCAGAGACATTTCAATGGACATCGGATCAAATTCGGTCCGATGTCTAGCTGAAGCTGTTTAATCTGTATCATTCGTGCGGACGATCTCTATCAAAGCTCTTTTCACAAATCTAAATGAACATGCAAATTTTTGGCATGAATCGACCTTTGCGGAAAGGAAAGATAGTTGGTGAGAATTTTTTTTTTTTCTAACCTTTTCAAATCTTGTGTTGAAGTCGAGCGGATTAAATGCAGTTTCAGTCGGCAAAAGGCAGTGTAATTTCATGTCTAGTTGTGAACACATATGCTGATGTTGTTGGTCGTATTCAAACCAAAATACCGGAACCGCAACCAGCAAATAGTTCAGCTGGGTTGAGTTAGCCAGTCAGCCCACCTGGCACTTGCGGCTAACAAGGCCCACCTAGCTTAGAACCGCAACAAGCAAATAGATCTTTATTTGAAGGGCCTACAAAATTTTATAGTTACCTTCAACTTCAATTGACAATTTGTACTAGCAAGGAAACTATTTTTGATTAAACAGAAAAAATACTGAACTAGAGGATTTTGCAGCTTGTCAATTTCTCAGATTAGCTTGCAATTATACTCCCAAGTCGCAACAGAACTCAGATCCAGTGCAATACTAGGTATGAGAATTTCACTTATATACCACTAAAAAACGATGAAATTACATATTCCCCTATTCAAATTCTATATTTACGTATTTCCCATCCTTAATTATAATAACTCACATATTTCCCCAATTAACTAAAATACGAGATTAATTATATTTAGTTTATATAAAATATGATTAAGTACCTATCTCTTCCTCCTTCCTTCTGCGTCACATTAAAGTATATAAAATTTCAACATAAAATTTCATTCACTTCAGGATATAAGTATATACCATTTCTCTATGCTCTAAAACACTTGAATCTTATAAATCAAACATTAAACGAAATTTTCAAGAAAATCCAGATATGGATCCTTTTTCTGTTCTTTTTATACACCAGTAAAGAAATGACACTAATCCATTGCTACTCAATGATCAAATCAACCTGTTCCAAGCTCAAGTATTTCCTATGAACTTCAACCTCGCTCGATCAAACTTCAGGTATGAATGAATTGATATAATTAATCGAGAATCAACAAAAACAATATTGGTCTTCCTAAAACTGTACCCAATCTGTTGACTTAAACCTCAGTTTAATGCAAAGAAAACATGATTAGAATAAGGAAATGATGGTGTATATATGAAGAGTCCATTATCAGGCTCAAATATAGGATCAATTTCCCTAGAATTGTTTATCAGGCTAGAATTTTCCCCCAAAGTGATGAACTCGGTCATGCTCTGATAGCTGCAATCACCTGTTGCTGACAAGTGACTCAATCCTTTCTCCAGTCTCCAACTATGCTGTCCATGACTGGCATTCGGCCGACCGTGGTTGGAAAAGCAAGGAATCAGGTCAGAACAATTATAAATCGATATGCAGGAGGATCAGAAAGGAGGGAGAAGGGATAGATACTTAATTATATTTTATATAAAGATTAAACATAATTAATCTTAGCTTTGAGTTAATTGGATAAATATGAGTTATTAGCTCAAAGGATAGTAAATCCGTAATTATAGAATTTGGAGGGGATATAATTTCATAGTTTTTTAAGTGGTATATATGAACCCCCCCTTAATTTTGACTCGATTCGAGTATTCTTCAAGGGGAAGTCGTAACCCTTAACCTAATCGTATAACAGCAAAATTGTCCGATGGAAAGATCAGCAATTTCCAATTACAACTCTCTACTTCTACAGCGGTCAGAACATTTCAATTAACTACAAGCCTAAGTACATAATTTTATATTCAAGACATTTGATATCCCTTTTAGGAAACATTGTTACTGCATTCCATTTTTATGCTGTCAAATTAGCTACTATGAAAACTCAGTAAGATTGATCATATGGCTCGTGCAATTCCCACAAAAGGCTACAAATATAAATGAGCAGCAACAAGGTAATATGATGTACCAACTACAAACTCAAAACTAGTATCCAACAAAACTTGTCTGTCAAAAGAAAACTTCATGACAAAATTCATAAAAATAATAACTCAAAAGGCCAAAGAGAGTAACAGATTTCTAACACTCTCACAAATCCAACACAGCTCAGCATCCCAACTTAGATCTCCTGGACGCTAAGACCTGCCAAAACAAATAATAACCTTCATTAAATACTACATCATAATAGTTACAAATTATAAATAATGTAAACAATTCATAGTTAAGAAAAAATAGAATTCAGCTCCGGATTGTAAGAAGTCACAAACACTCTTTGTGACAAATTTTCTTATCAGAAGGCAAAATACATATAGCAAATTTCCCTTTTCATTAAAACTGAATGTTTAGCCATACATATCAAAATAGTTAAAAATAAGCACAACAAGATAAATAACACATGTTTCCTCAACTCAATTAATAAAACAAACTTTTAGAAGGATAAACTCAAAAAAAATTACAAGGTCCCTCAGATCTCATAGCTATAAGGCCATCACAGAGGACATTCAACCAATGGTTTTAAGCACAAGCCACAGCCTCATCTAAATAATATCCACATAAATGGAGATGAAACTAAAACAGCTCAAACCTAAAACCACAGCCACATCTTCTCTGGTCCATGTATTTTATCTTCATCGGGACCAACCAAACAACATTCATTTAGCGCCTTTCAGCATTAAATATCAATTCACAGTTTAACCCTTGAATAACTATTAAAAGTCAATTCAAAATTCCAGAAAGATCAATCAAATATTTATTTCAACTAGACTACTATTCAAAGAAAAAAGGAAAAGAGAAACCAACCCGGGGGAAGGGATTGCTTGAGCTTGTCAGCCTTCTCTGAGTCGAATACACAGAGAGTGTAGAGGTATTTGGCACACCTCACCTTGAACTTCACCACATCCTTGCTTCTCTTGATCTTGACAGATCTGGCATCCTTCCTCCTGGCAGTCAGAAGGAAATCCTTGATCTCATGGATCTGCTTCGGCTGTTCAAAATTTCACAGACAAGTAATATAATCAGCATAATAATCGATCATATTAATTTCAAGGAAACCAGTAATGTATAATCTACTATGGTGGTAGCATTTCACTGATAAGTCTAAGAAATCAGGATATAAATTTACAGTGTAAACCAAAATTAATCTTCTATCCAATTATCTGTACAAGTATATTAATCTATATCATCAAACATTTAAGTTTTGGTTGTATTCTGAATTCATTTTAGTAAGGATCTAAACAGACTCAAGAACATTACAGGGAGGATACCTTTGAGGTATCTAAATTAAAAATAGTTTCTCCACATGTATAAATCATAATTCTGGACTCCAGGTTCTACTACCAACTCAATTTTGAACAGAAGGCTATCAATTATAGTATAGTAGAACTCACATAAACATAACGCACGAAGCAAAACTACTGTACTCCATGGAGATTATTAATGTCTAACCAAGACTCTCCATGGAGATGTTTAATGTCTAACCAAGATTCTCCTTTCAAGATACAGATGTTTACAAATAACAAAAAACTTAAAAGAAAACTGCATGCTATTTCCTAAACGAAAACTAGATCTAACTAACAGATTCCGATCTCTTAATGAGACATTCATCAGATGAAATAATGGAAAACAGTACAAATGCTACCGATTAATCAACCAATGTTGCGCAACTCAATTACTACTATAGCGAGACTAAGAATCGGTACATAAATTCGAAGGAGAAGGATTTACCATTTTGTAGGGTTTTTTCGACAAATCCCGCCGCCAAACTCAGAAAAACCCTAGCAGGAAGAAAGAAAGGTACGCGCGATGTCCTTTTATACAAGAAGTGAAATCCCTAGGTCAGGAATTGTTTTTCATTACCAAAAATACCCTCGGAATTATGCCTATGCGGTTCAGTAAGGGTAGGATAAAATAGTCAAAACTTTTTTGGGCTTCAAGCCCGTTTGGATTGGAATGATCGGGCCTAATATAAAAAAGTTTCTAATACCGCGTAATCCTTGTTAAAATGAGAAATTCTTTTGAATACTCAAATAACAGATCGGATAAAAAATATATTTTCATATCAATATGTGATATTTCGATTGAAAACTTTAGAACAACTGTTGCGTAAATCTTGTCGGATATAAAGAAATTACTATTGCTAGTTATATTTTGAGGTAATAACAAGTTGGAGTATAGACGATGGTGTTCATGCATGCTCTTGCAAATTTTTGATACTTTTGGAGGCTCTTGTTGTTTGTTATGATTCTGTACAGTTAATTCTTTCGTGCTTGATAGAAAATATGAGAAATTTACTTCACAACAGAGATTTTGGTAATGTATGATAAACATGATGTACATATATCTCATTTTCTACAGAAGACGAATCTACTGCTTTTGCAAAGTTACACAATTTCATGAAGCATAGACGATGAAATAGCTTCTGCGAAAAAATAACCACAATCGAGTCATTTAAACAGCTATTCGCTGAATGTGAAGGATACTTCGCTTAATACAATTATTCAGAGCTCCAAGTTGCAACAAAATATTTCCACAAGACATTTAAACTTGGAGAAGGCGGGTTTTGCATTGTGCACAACGGCATCCTCTACAATTTAATCAGGAGGGAAGCAGCCAAGGAGCAAAAGAATTTAATCAGGAGGTATCTACCTTAGTATATTTGTACATGTTTATTTAAATAAACTGGAATGCAACTTTGACTCGAGTAAATGACAAGGATTAGAATTACCAGAGAAAAAGAGGCCGGAATCTTCTTTAATTTCAGGCCTTATAGAAACAATCATGGAAAAGCAACTGCTACAAAATTTGTAGTCAATTGTGATCTTTATAATGTCTTTATGGTTTTCATCTAGACAGCATCATATGCTTTCAATCTGATTTGTCTCATCTAACGATGATGGAGCATCATTTTGGTTTTTCTTTGGATAGTGTATATTGTTAGGTAAAAATATAAATTGATAAACAAGCATCGATTAAACTAATGAAATGTACACGAAGAATATATAGTTTAACATGACTGGAAAATTGAACTAAATACATATTATGTCATATTTATGTATTTCGATAGAAGTGGTTCCACCTCTGTATTGAAAATATGCATAGTTTGTAAGCATTTTCTAACACATCAAGGTATAGGTATACTTTGAGCAGAACTAGGGTGTGATGCGCTCACACCGTGAGCGCACCTCCTGTAGAGCGCATTTTTAAAGTTCAAATAGTCGATTCGAACCTTCCAACGTGTTCTTCATATTAAAATGTGCTTGGAAACCAAATTTTACATTTTTTGAAAATTTTTACTATTTTTTAAAAATCATTGATTAAACTAAACAATAATTTGAAATTTGAAAAACAAATGATTTTTAAAAAATAGTAAAAAATTTCCAAAAAATGTAAAATTTGGTTTCCACAAAGTGCGACATCGATCCAAACCTTGTGAAACTCATAGGGGCATGTTCAGAGACCCGTGCACTTATTTACGAGTACCTACCAAATGGTAGCCTAGAAGACCGTTTACAATGCAAAAAAAAAAAAAACTCCGCCCCTCGTCTTGTGGCATGCACAAGCCCATATTGCATTTGAGATCTGCTATGCACTAAGTTTCTTGCATTGTGTCGAACTTCATGGTATTGTACATGGTGACCTAAAACCACACAACATCCTTCTTGATGAGAACAACACAAGTAAAATTTGCGACTTCGGCCTCTGCCGCCAACAAAAGAAGGGTACATTAATTGATGCTTCAGCAGGTCCCTGGCCTTTTAAGGAGGCTACGAAGAAGATCTCATTGGACCTTAGATGCAGCGATCTAATGAGAAAGAATAGGCCTGATCTGTCGACCAAAATGTGGAAGGAATTGAAGTCCATGGCAAACGTTGCTTCTGCATCAATGTCATTCTAGAAAGCTCCTTTATCTTCTTAGTTGGTACATTTATAATTAAATGGCTTAGTTTTTTGTTGTAACTGGCTACTTCATTTCATCGAAAGGGCTTAGCCAGGTCAGCAAGTTCAACCTGATTAATACGTTTAATTGAGAATTTCCTAATTAAATAAATAGCGTAGAACCCGTCCATGGACAGGTGTTGGTACAATAATAAACTTAAACATGTTTGATGATAGTAATATCAAAGAAGAGGTTGTTTTTTACTCGAGCAATTTTGTTTTAGTTCAAAATTTATTTTTAACTTTTTCCTCATTTCAAATGACCCTCTATAAACGCTTACAGCCACTCAGTGACTCGTCTCTACTGGGAAAGCGAGGATAAATTGGAAAATTTGGGTCTCCTTTGGGCCCAATCGAAGGAAATAAATTTCCAGTTCCAGGTTAGCAGCTTGGGTCCGATGCCCATCGGACTCAAAGTGAGTTCGATGGGCTCGATGACCGTCCGATCTGCTTTACGATTCACGCCAGAACTTTCGCATCTGCTTTCGTGCACACGAATCTTAAAGCAGATCGGACGGTCATCGACCCATCGAACTCACTTTGGGTCCGATGCCCATCGGACCCAAGCTGCTCTCGTAAAATGTAGCCCGTTGGACCTCATTTAAGCCTATCAATTGAAAGAGGAAAAGATCTAAATTTCATTTCGGCCTATCAATTTCCAGTTCCAGGTTAGAAGGCAAGTCTTTGCCATGTTTTTCCTTGTATTTTAAGAAAGAGGATCTAAATTTCATTTTGGTTCTATATTTTTGTTATAGTTTTTTTTTTTTTTCCAGTAGTATCCCCTATTTCTCAAGTAATTGAAACATTTTTCAAATCTCTCAGTCTAGAGGAGACTTAGATATCAGAGCCCAGTCCAATGTGTCAGTTTGGTCAGGAGTGTCAATTGGGTCAAACAAAAATTCAGTCAATTGGATTTAACCGTCTCTAAATTGACTGATGCAGCCGATTGATCTACAAAAATATTTCTAAATTGACTGATGCAGTCAGGAAGATAACCATTCACTCTTTTTAGGTCGAAAAAATTGCCAAAAATTTGTACATTATTGCATGATGTCCTTCTGTGAAAATTGTTACTATTTACATGAAAAGACTGTACAAAAGACTTACATGTTACTACTGCATTAGTCTATCAATTGTGTATGAAAAAAAATAAAAAAATAATATCTATATCAATCTATTCTTCCACTGGGGATGGCTGTGTGTTAGTCGCAGACAAGGCATTTTGGAGATATTCACGCGCAATTTGTAACATCTGCTTAACCTCTGCCTGGTACTGGAAGATAATTCAAATGAAATATTTAGAAAAAAATTATTTGATGAAACTTAAAATAAGCACTAGCTGTTCAAGAATGGTATACGGAGCTCAGCACATTATTTCCATTTTCAATTACTACATATTGAACCTTTTCATTGAGCTAAAAAACTCATGTTTTGTGCCCTGATGGTTTTATCCAAATAAAAAAAAGTCCCAATGTAAGAATTGAAGAAAATGGTCTGACACAAAATGAACTTCATTTTCAGGTTTTAGGGAAGCATAATATACTACTTCACATGTCAAGATAATATAAAAAAAAGAATGCAAACCTCATCAACAGCACCACTCTTTATTTTGGATTGCATGGGACACCATTTCTTGAAATGAGCACCTGAAATTAGAATTTGAGAAAAGAATTGATCAAATAAAATATTAGATATAAGAAAAATCAGAAATAACAAAACTTATGAAAAAAATAGAAGTCCATTTATCTTACCAACTTTGATCTCTAGATTACATGCTGAAGGGGAAGTTGTTTTAGCTATCCATCTACAGTGTATCTGAAATATCGAAAAAAGAAAAATATCTCATCATTTTGTTATTTCCTCCTGTATGGTACCTTCTAATTGTCCAATAGCCAAAGCAGTGATTTTTTTCTTCTAAGAAATTAAAAATTCAAATCTTCGGAAAATGGATTGATTGTTTTTTTCTTTGAAAAATAAATGGAGCAATATTATAGGTGCAGTTCCATCTATTTTTCAAAGAAAAAAAAATCAATTTCTTTCTGAATATTTGAATTATTAATTTCTAAAAAATAAAAAGATCAAAAGCAGCTGTCATTGCACTCTTTCAACAGGGTTTGTTAGGCTTTTAGCAAGACATCTATATCAAAGCCTAATTAAGACATATCTAATATTACCCCCTCCCTTCAAAGCCAAAAAGAGAGTCAGTGAAAAGAAAATATCTCATATTATATATATAGCAAAATTACCTCAAAATAGGAACCAAACGGGACATCATGCACTTGCTGAACAGTCTCAAAGACCTGAAAAGCAACGACATAATCAGGGCTCTTTGTAAAATAAAAAGGTCAATTTCAGTGTGATAGTGAAAAAAAATATTAAAATACAACACACTGCTGAATAAAATATTAATGAACTCGTCTTTAATAAAAAATATATGGGTAAATGGGGACATCTCCAGAAAGGGTTGCTCTTTAGATATAATGAGGGAGGGTCATTTGATGCCCTACAAAGCTTGACGGGTGGATGAGATGCACACTATGCAGGGGTAAAACTGGGATTTTTTTAACACTGGCATATACATGAAAATGATCCAAGTAAATGAAAATAGTAAGAGACGTACCAAATTTGTCTTATCTTGGGAAAAGACTGCATGCTGCCCCTCGGTCAGGGCTGTGTAAGGCGGGCACATGGGGCTATTACAGATTGACCGGCACGTAATTTCTCTCACTTCACCATCATACTCTTCCGTCATGTGCCACTGACCAATCTATATAGAGCATATTACAATAATATCAGCATTATTAAGTGAAGTTCTAAAATCCTAAAGTGGTCAAAAACATCAAACGCTGGGTAACTTGGCAGTGTGCTTACATTAAGATCGAGATCTTTCCTTTGGGATCGATATTCAGCGATGAATTTTGAGTCATTGCTAAAGAGATACAGAAAGAACTGCTCAGCGGTACACGGGAAAGTATCCTAGATAAACAAAAAAAACTACAAAATTAGTTTATAATTGTAGCTATATTACATATTTGTGTCCGCAGCAATATTTATCATGAATCTTTTAACCATCTGCTAATGCCAATTCCCATTTTTTTTTTCTTTTCACTAATAAATCAGCATGAAATTTTATTGCATGTCTTTGCAAAGTTCAATTGGGAAAAACATTATCATTTTATGGAGTCAATGCACCTTCAACTAACAAATGACAAAATGAAAAAGGTAAAGTATGAATTTAGTGGATCGTACATTGTATATGCTGACTAGGACTTCTTCTTTCACAAAAGGATCAACCTTTTTTGCCACATCTACTTTCTGTTTGGGAGGTGGGATCTCCACTTTCCAATTTCTAATGCTATGTGCTCGCATCTCTGATTGCTGCCAATCCTGAATTAACGAAACATGCAATTTTTCCATATTGTTAAATTTATAATAACCTTATATACATTTTCTTACAAATATTATCTATCTTTACATATTCCAATCTTGTAAAATGTTGGTGCACGGTATCGCTTTTTAGTAAAAGAATTAAGAATAAACATAAACATACCTAACATTGACTTGGAACAAATGTATATTCCCCCTTATTTTGGAAACAAAATCACCAAACTCGACATGCACATGTACCTCTATATTCTTCTTGGTGCAAAATGTTACGACAAAGCAAAATTTACCAGAAATGTCATAAGGGCCAAAATAGGAACTTAAAGAGATCAAACTAAAAAGCAATTGCCAAAATACTGTGTTTTCTTTATGATCAAATGAAGAAGGCTCACAAGGCCCTTTTTCAATATTTAGTGACAAGGAAAGCCTAACCTATACTCTCTTACAAGTCATCCCAATAGCTTGCCACTTAAGCTACTTGACCATTTGCAACAATTTTGTACTTAAAAAAATATTTTATCTACCAAAAGCATTATTTAAAATTTGTATCTGCAGAAACCAATAAGCAAAGCACAAGATAAAAATGAAACCTCACGAGGAAATCATGGGTAATACCTTTTCCTCAGCCTCGATCATTTCATGATATTTCTTCTTATACCTCTCAAGGGTTTTCAATGTATGACCTCTATTCCAAAATGATGCAAACATATACTTCATTCTTCCTGTGCATGGTTTCAATTTAAAGACTTTTAAGTTGGTTTTTAGAACAAAAGTTGTATAATGAAACCAAATATTTTGATTCAAAAAAGTTACCATCGGGACTTCCCAAAGGAGGTACACCGTGACCGCCTGCTCCCGGGCGTAGGACAATCGTAACTGCAGGGTTTATCAATGCATGTGAGCTCCTCCTAATCTACAATGGAGAACTACCACGATTTACATTATTTAAGCACGCCTATGACTATATACATATTACTATTTTTAGATCTTGTTAATTTGATACGAGAAAGAACATAATTATACCTCATCTATGTCTCCGTAAGGAATCACAACCTGTCACATAATAAAGCTTGTCATGACATGTGTATTGATCGAAAATACACTACACAAGTTTTTTTTTTGAAGGTTAGCGGCTTTTAAGTGCCAAATACACTACACAAGTTACTAGCCTTGTTCTATACAATATTTTATATTAGGAAGAAAGAGATAGGAGTCGTAAAAGAAAACCTTGATTTGCTTTTTGAAAACATTGGAATGGAAGCATATATGCCATGCAGATACATACATCCAACCATGGTACAAGAACGACCTCTCTAGAGCACATGAATATTTATGTGCTACAACCTGGGGAGAAAACTACATTATATAAGAACCACACTTTTGGAGAAATTCTCAGAACATAAAAATGATTTTCACTTGTGTATAATTCCCACCTCATCTGGTGGTAGCTCAAAGAGAGTTTGCATGGGCCCCGGTTTCTGATGAACCACTGTTGGAACGGGTCTATCAGAGGAAACCCTCCTATGAGCATCCACTCCGGCAAGGCTATTCAAGGACTTAGAACTCCCTGGAAGTTGTACTGTTCTTATTTGAAGGCAAACCTATAAAAATAAAGAAAGGTAAAAAATCTAGAACTATTCCCGATGTACCCAGTTCTTACACAGCAATTTGATGATTTCAAATGTCCCACAAACCCTTGAAGACACAAATTTGAGTGAGGCTATGGTACTATGCATAGAGCGGATTGGTCCGTCCTATGGATCAATATCTTCGTTTTCAAAGTTCAAATATTTGATCATAAAAGTTCATCATGATTTCCATGTGAAAATGTACTTGCAGACTACATTTTATGTTTTTAAATTATTTTTTTACTATTTCTTAAGATAGGTAGAAAATCACCACTTTCGAATGGTCTACAATTTTTAGATCAAGGGATTTTCTACCTATCTAAAGAAATAGTAAAAAATTCTAAAAAGTGTGAAATTTAATTTACAAGTACATGTTCATATGGAGATCATGTTGAACGGTTCATATTGACAATTTGGACTTTGAAATTTCAGATATTGATCCATAGTACGGACCAATCCGCGCCTATGCATAGTACCATAGCCTCACTCCAGAAATTCATCTATTTTATCTGCATTAGAAATATGACAGCATATCATGTCCTCCTAACTAATTTTTTTTTTTCATTTTTTATGAGAACTATATTACCTCCCCTGAACTATCCAAAGTATGCCAGACGGGTCCAGATTGGCCTTCACTCTGAACTGGTACAGTGACTGATCCAAGAAGATTGCTTTTCCGTACAATGTCCCAGTCATATATTGCTACATGTATCTACAGTAAAAAATATTATATTGAACAAAATAAGTTTCGAAAAATACCAAATTTGTATGCCTAGTCCTTAATTACATATTTGACCGAATATTGATTTCTAGGCTATTTTTGGTATAACCGTAGAACTAACCAGCACTAACGGAATTCTATTAAAAAAATTACAATTCATAAAAGGGAACTTACCTCTGAAGGAATAGAATCGACAAAAAAATTGAAATCCTCTCCCCAGATTGGATTTCTCGAGCCCGGTACCATGGAGCTTTATTCAATAAAATAAAACAATAAAAATGCAAAAAAATGAAATCAGAAAACTTGAAGGTCCTTTAAAAGAAATAAGAAAATTTAAGGGGCACCGATGAAAAAAGATGGTTACTGATAACTAACCTGAAACGTTTCTGCTCAGCACAAGTGATGATTGCATATGGATCTGATGTTCCATTAATGCTAGCTGCTGCTAAACTTTTGGCTGCTAGTAACTCTACCTATATACCAATAGACAATTTAAGAAAATAAAAATATAAATGAAAAAATCCAAGAAGAAAGAACATTTTCCATTTTTAGAAATTTATACCTGGACTACATAAGCTGTATTTGCAGTGGGCTCCCCTTTGATTTGACTAATCTACAAAATCATGTAGTCAAACAAATCCATTAGCAATATAAGGTTTGCCCAGACATGCATCCAGAGAAAATATTTTATGTAGTCAAGCTACCAATTATAGCTCTCAAAACTGGAGGAAGGTGGGGATTACAATCACTGGTCTTAATAGGAAAAAAAATCATAAAATATTTCAAAATTTAGCACTTGAATCCCCAGAGTTTTAAATTCTACAATCAGTTAAGAGATATCTATATCATTTCACACACATTGCTACAGTACTATTGAAAAGAGCTTCCCATAAGCCTCACATGTCATTTTCAAAATTAGTATATGCAATCATGAATTCTCATAATATTGCACCAGATGATGCCAAGAAATGGAATGTTTTTTCAATGTCTCCACCATTGGTTCTCTACTTTAGGAAGTACATTGCAAAAGATAAAATGTAAAGTATCAATCGTATCCAAACTATTAACAACGAAAGGAAACATTAAATGCAAAGGTGTCATCTCACAATAATATGATGGGCTGCTACATTTAGAAACACACTTTTGACAAGTGATCTATGTCGAAGTGATCATTAGTTTCTTTTATGGAAGAGTTAATTTCATCAACTTAAGAAAGGATATATATGTAAAATTGCAATCAACTATTGAGAATGACTTTGGAAACTCCGAAGCAATATGACTTTTGCAAGTAATATTAAATTATTAAGTACAAGTTGCAAAGTTAAGAACAGTTATTGAGAAAGGGACTGTACTATATTGTATGTTCAAATTGACAAATACCAATGCCTTTGTCTGAAAGTTTGCCTTCAAGGCACAACTGTTGGATAATCCTTGTAAAGCTGAAGTACTATATTTATTTATTTTCAATAAATTGTTGCTCCAAATTATTCATGACTCGTAATCCTTCCAATTTTATTTTGACTATATATATATGAGTGAGGCTACAGTGCTATGCATAGCACGGACGGCTCAATATTGAGTTTTCAAAATCCTAACGGTCGATCCAAACCGTTCAACATGATTATAAAATGAATATGTACTTGCAAACTAAAGTTTACATTTTTTCGAATTTTTTTACTATTTTTTTAGATAGGTAGAAAATCACTGTTTTTGGATGGTCCAGAATTTTCAGATCAAGTGATTTTCTACCTATCTAAAAAAATAGTAAAAAAATTCGAAAAAATGTAAATTTTGGTTTGCAAGTACATATTCATTTTATAATCATGTTGAACGGTTTGGATCGACCGTTAGGATTTTGAAAACTCAAATATTGAGCCGTAGCACGGACCAAACCGTGCTATGCATAGTACCGTAGCCTCACCCTATATATATATATATATATATATATAGAGCAGAACTAGGGTGTGATGCGCTCACACCGTGAGCGCACCTCCTATAGAGCGCATTTTCAAAGTTCAAATAGTCGATTCGAACCTTCCAACGTGTTCTTCATATTAAAATGTGCTTGGAAACCAAATTTTACATTTTTTGGAAATTTTTTACTATTTTTTAAAAATCATTGATTAAACTAAACAATAATTTGAAATTTGAAAAACAAATGATTTTTAAAAAATAGTAAAAAATTTCCAAAAAATGTAAAATTTGGTTTCCAAGCACATTTTAATATGAAGAACACGTTGGAAGGTTCGAATCGACTATTTGAACTTTGAAAATGCACTCTATAGGAGGTGCGCTCACACCGTGAGCGCATCACACCCTAGTTCTGCTCATATATATATATATATATCATGGCTTAATACTTCCACATGCATCAACAGCACCAAATGCAGAGTAAAAAACTAAAAAATAATTTGTCAGACAAAGTACAAAATATAATCTGGTTTTTCTTGTATAGTGGGGTAAAAAACTAAAAACTAAAGAGGTCGGTTGTGCTTGATGGGAACAGAGGGATAAGTATCACAAAATAAATTTCTTGGAGGGTGCAAGCAGAAAACATTATAGACTCAAGCCCATGAACAAACGCACTAGAAAGTAAACAAACATATATATTAGTTAAATTATGATCTATGCGGTAATTACAAAGATGCTTTTATTATAATTTTATTGCGGTAGGCTCAGTAAAGCTACTTAATTCAAGAAGAAAACAAGTAATTACAGCAGCAAATGGCAGCAATTAATATTACATTAACTTGAAAGTCAATGCATGACTCGTAATCCATCCAATTATTTTAATTTGACTATATATATCCTGACTTAATACTTTTCACATGCATCAACAGTAACAAATGCAGAGTACAAATAATTTGTCGGACAAAGAACAAAATATAATCTGGTTGTTCTTGTATAGTGGAGTAAAAACAAAAGAGGTTGGTTGTTCTTGATGGGAGCAGAGGGAGAGAAATACAAAAGAAAACAAAAATGTTGATCAAGCTTTAGAAGGATGAGTATCACAAAATAAATTTCTTGGAGGGTGTAAGCATAAAACATTATTATAGACTCAAGCTCATAAACAAACGCACTAGCAAGTAAACAAACATATATCAGTTAATTATGATGGTAGACTCAGTTTAGCTAGTTAGTTCAAGAAGAAAAAAAGTAATTACAGCAGCAAATGGCAGCAATTAATATTACATTAACTTGAAAGTCAATGCATGACATCTTACACGAGAAATGGAGAGATATAAAAAATAGTGCTAAGTGTGCTCCCAACTACTATAAAGGGCGCGCTCATAATTTTCAATTTTAGAAGGGTTGATCACGAAAAGACTGAAAATTAAATATGTAAAAGCAGAGTAGATGTGTCATGGATTCATGGTAACACGATCAAAATATGCGCAAAAACATACCTTATCTTTAGCATCTTGTTCTTCCTTTCGAATGCCTTCTTCTTCTCTACCGCCATTGTTTGAAACGAAGGAATCAAACAAGACATAGTAGAAACCGATTATCACTACCACCGTTACGCACAGGACTTGTATTTCCCAAATCGAGGGAAAGAAAAGTCGCGTGCTTTTCCACATTTCATCCAATTCCATGCCTAAAAGAACGAACTTTCGAGATAGAGAGAGGGGGGAGGGGTGGGGAGAGAAAGAAAGGTTACGATTTTCGCGGTGTAGTGTTCCTCGAGAGGGGAGGAGGGGGGGATTTTACTGAAGGATTTGTTAGAGAGCGGAGAGTATAAAAATGTTGGACTTCTAGAGAGAGAAGAGAGAGTCGAGGACTATTCCACTGTTCAACTCTGAGGGGTCGGGTCGCGATGAGAGAAAGAGTTTAAATTAATTGAATGCTCCCGGAACACGAACCCAAAACAATAATTTTACTAGTATCGTTAGGGGTGTTAATGATACCCTTTTACCCGTACCGTTTTACGGTAACCGGCTATTTAAAGTTGACAAAAAAAAAAAAGGACCAGCCATTTAAATAGTTGGTTTGAACATTTTTAATAAAATTTAGATAACGTGGATATATTTATTAATTTGTATTTTACTTTGAATATTAATAAAAATCACGGGTGTATGAATGTTGAACGGAAATATATTATAAGACAAAAAAAGCTTCACACAAAATGATAAATTTATATAAAATAAATAATTAAATAACAAATAATATTTTTTAAATAACATTTACATGTAAATAATATTTTTAAATGATATATATATATATATATATATTTTAATCTTTTTGACATATTTTTATAAAAAACTTTAATATAAAATAACATATTAAATGACAAATAATATTCTTTAAATGATATAAAAATAGACATAAATGAAGACATGAATAATTAATTAAAAAGTTTCTTAAATAACATTTAAAAAATATAAAGAAATCATAATCAATAAGAAAGATAATACAATTTGCATGTGGCAAGTACGGGTCTAACTAAATTTGAATTTCTACGCGTAAAAAACATAAAAAAGATGCATAGAATAAAAAAAGGTAGATTATTTGATTGGATGACTGTGATTCAATGTGAAATTGATCTTTGAATCACAGTTATGGCGGATAAGAATATCCAAGTACTTAATATAAGAATGGAGATATGTAGTTGCACAGACTAATTATTGCTAGAGCAAGTAAAATTTTGAGAATAATTCGGATTTCAGTATCAATTCTAAAACTTATAAGAAAATAATTTGAAATTCAAATTATTCGTTTAATATGTAACTATTATTAAATTAAAAATTTTGTAGACAAACGAAAGAAGGTGATTATAAAAAAGAATTCTTTTGATTCTTTCTAAAAAAGAATATTTTAATATATTATTGGAACTGTATAAAATAGCAAATTGTTTCTAAATTATACATTAATGTTGTTCGAATCAATCAATTTTAGACCTCGCCGAAAATTATTTCTGAATGTCAAATTTGTCATTGTGGTTGCTATCCGTAATTAAAAAACTCAGATACGAAAGAGAATAAAATAATTATAACCCAAATGAACCACATACATACATAGTATTGTATTTTATTTTAATTTAAATTTGCTTTAGAAAACAAGTTGGGAATTCTATGCCACTCATGTTAATATTTACCATGGTGACAATATTCTGAATAATATTCATATTATACTTGAATTATTATTTTTCGGAAATTCGAATTACTTTTGTATTTGACAAATTGAAGAACAAAACACTCTTAATCTCGTATTATCAATAAAATTTAATAAATTTTTATTTTTATTTTGAACAAATATTAATATTTTAATATATTATTTATATTATAAAACAAAAAAAATATTCTTGTTGGACTTTTACCGAATATATTGGATTATGAATTTACCACTATGATATTTAAATTGTCTTGTCTATCATTTGATATTACACTTATAATTTTAACAATTACATAACAATAATTTTACTCAATAATTGAGGTAAGTAACATTTTTTATATTTCATAAAATAAATTCATATCTGCTGTAAAATTAATATTAGTTTTTTATAGGCTTTATAAAATTATTTATATGACAAGGTAATAGATGATAATTCTAACTTTATCTTGGATCAACATTCTGAATAAGCACCAAGTCCGGGTACAGATAATTCAATGACATATGCATTGTTTCCTGAGTGAAGTTTAAGAAGACGGTGAACCGAGAGTACGCAGTATAAGAAGTTGGTTGAAGGAGGTGAGACGGCGCCAAAGCGGTGAAGAGGGAAATATTACTATATGAACCTGGAAGACTTGGTGTGGACGAATAAAACGCCGAAATTAAAAGAGAAAAAGATTCTTGTTCTTGTTCTTGAAATTAAATTTAAAAAAGAAACTAATATTCGTATCTTTTGTTACTTTTGTATGGCAGAAATTAACAGGTGGTGTTTCTTTCGCGTATCAAAAGAAACTCATTCTATTTATATTTGATATAGTATAATTCCGGATATACATATATACTCCTCAAAATATCACACAATTTTGTTTTGGTCCATACAGTTTAAAAGGTTTCATTTGGGTCTCTAAGGAGGGAGCGAAGGAGTCTGATCTGGATCGTTCGATCTGTATTGAGATTTGTGCGTCTGATTTAGCAGTTTATAATTTTAATTGTGTGCATGAATCTCGACGCGGATCGAACGACCTAGACCAGCATCAGACTGTATTTGATCAGATGCCCATCAGAAACATCCGCTCCCTTATAATGAGATCTTAACCGTACATATGAAAATCAATGGACAAAGAAAGTACCAACATAAAACAATTATTGGCCAGGGAATTAAAAAAAATGATATAAATAAATTGCAGTGTTGAAGCACCAATATTTAAATTCAATATTTTATAAGTTCGTTGCTTAACAAAAACTGGATTGGAATCTTCTAAGTTGGATTAAAATACAACCACAACATCAACATGGTAATAAAAATTCAATCAGATAAAAACAACACTCATTAAAAAATCATGGTATGCTTCACATTAAAATATTAAATGATGTTTAATATCTAGGTACATGACTTCATTCATGTATCTATATTTTGCTTGAGGAAGAAGTTAAATTTTGTTGCGTTACGGAGATACGGAATGACATCATCAAAATTGGAAAGGTTGTTTTCTACGTAAAATGAAATATTATCTCAAATAAAATTCCGCCACACAAAACCCCAAGCTAAGAGAAAACGTGAAGGAAATTTCAAATTTACAATTTTCAAAGCGTGATTTTCCTCGAATTTACTGTTCTAGTCTTTATGAAATTTCTTCCAGAAGAACAAGTCCCAGTCAAAAAAAAGAAAATCGTGGTTTTCCCCACACGGCAAATTTGTCAAATGTGGAGTTGTTGACCCACTTCAAGACCAATAAAGTTCTCCCTGACTAATGCTGTTTATCAATGCGTGTGTTTCAATAACAAAGTTATATATCAAAGCAAAAAATAACGAAGTTATATATTCTGTGTAATTTTGTCTAGTGCTTGCGGTTGTTAATGTGATGCAAATACATACTGGGAATGGGATATTTGGTGGACATGAATTTGATATTTAATCTAGACGGTTCGATTTGCATCAGATTTATGCAAAATTCAAATTATAAGTCGCTCCGTCGACGCTGATCAAATGATCCGGATTAATCATAAAACTAATATTTAACTTAGAGGGATACTTCTATGGACATAAGGACCTATTTGTAAAATGAACATATTTTCATTTCAAAGTTTAAACAGTCAATCTGACCGTTCAACATTATCTCCATATTAAAATGTACTTGGAGGTCAAATTTTACATTTTTTTTGAATTTTTTTATTATTTATTAAGTATTTTACATAACTAGTCAAATTCATACCATTGAATTTTGTACCCATCTTAATAAATAGTAAAAAAATTCAAAAAAATGTAAAATTTGACCTCCAAGTACATTTTAATATGGAGATAATGTTGAACGGTCGTTTGAACTTTGAAAATGAAAATATGCTTATTTTACAAATAGGTCCTTATGTCCATAGAAGAATTTGCCTTTACCTTAAGGCAAATTCTTCTATGGCATAAGGACCTATTTGTAAAATGAGCATATTTCATTTTCAAAGTTCAAACAGTCGATCCGACTGTTCAACATTTTCTCCATATTACAATGTACTTGGAGGTCAAATTTTACATTTTTTGAATTTTTTTACTATTTATTAAGATGGGTACAAAATTCAATGGTCTGAATTTGACTAGTTTTGTAAAATACTTAATAAATAGTAAAAAAATTCAGAAAAATGTAAAATTTGACCTCCAAGTACATTCTAATATGGAGATAATGTTGAACGGTCGGATCGACTGTTTGAACTTTGAAAATAAAAATATGCTCATTTTACAAATAGGTCCTTATGCCCATAGAAGCATCCCTCTTAACTTAATGCCCATAAAACTCCTTCGCTCACAATAAAAACAACTTTTTGTTATTACCTTTTTCGGATGGGGGCAATTGGATGTTAAGTCAGAGTCATCCGGTCTGTTTCAAGATGCGCACACATAACACTAAGATTGGTTACAAATAAGTTTGCACAAATCTTGATGCAGATCGAACGACTCTGATATCAAAATGATATCATTGGACCGCCACCCCGTGCGCTCCTTTTTTTTGTTGCTTCTTAACAATGCCATTTGTATCATAGTGACAAATGAAATTTGAGTTTGGTTCGGCGAGGTCAAAAATTAGTAATTCGGAAATAATTCGGATATAATTCGGAAATGATTTGAAATTATCCGGACCAAAGATCTCAGTCCTACAAGGAAGCAAAAAATAAAAAAACAAAAAAAATGTTCTAGGAAAAATTTGGGAAAAATTCACGAATAATTCGGGAATAATTCGGTCAAAGTTCGGTCAACCAAATAATTCGGCGTTCTGTTCATCATCACAAAAAAAATAAATTATTCGCGAATTTTGTGACTATGATTTGTATATGCAAGATCTATGGAAAGTGACTCGCTACATAGTTTTGTTATACGCTCTACGCCGCAGAAGGCCTGCTTTTGATTTCTTCCCGAAATGTATATAGAAAGAAAACAAAATAAACGACGTAGTAGAAAGAGGTGATCGCTAGGAAAATTTTCTATTTTCTGTCAAATTTGTCAAAATGCTTCGTTTTCTCGTTAGAATAAACAATTTACTTTACATTATCTTCTCTTTTGCTTGATTAAAAAATTACTTTAATTTAAAAGAGGTAATATTATAGAAGCACCCAAAACTTTTTGTTTTGGAAAATATCATTCAAATTTTCTAATCCATGACAATTAGCCCCCTTAAGTACTAGTTTAACCTAATTAAATTATTTTTAATACTTGAAATGGATATATTGTTGATCAATTTATCCTCGTTCAAATACTCTTATGAAGTTAAATACTCTGCAATTTTCAATGTCAATTTTAAATTAATAACATTTTTTTTATTTAGTATAGTTTGTTATTTCGATGTATAAATAAAAATACTTTCATCAATTTTAATAGTCCACGAAACTATATATTTCTTATAAAAACAATATAATGCATATAAAATAAAAATATAAACAAAAGCAAACATTTCATCTTTTGGGAACATGCATTACAAATGCCTAAAATTTTGAAAAGAAAATCGTATTAATTTTCTGTCATTTCAAATTAAACAGTATTATATCCAACGGATATTTTGGCATTCCATATTCAAAATTAAACATATAACATTAAATTAACTACTAGAGGGTTTATAATTAGGTATTGTATAGTTTGAGGAGATTTTGCATTTCAGAAAAATTTATTCGCCAAAAAATGATATAAATGATATATCAACTTGAATTATCACCGATAAAAAATTTCACAACTAGCTGACGATATTTGGAGTATATTTGTATTGGTTAAAAATATCAATAGAGATATTTAATTAAAAGTCAAGATCAGTTCTTATCCGAATTATTTATACCTGGTAAGCTGGAAGCCTGGAACACACCAACAAGACATGTGTAATATCAGTTCTTATCCAAACAAGATTGAGATTCTGAGTCTCCAGATTTCACCTTAATATATTAGCTTATTACACCGTAGTAGTATTATTAATGTTTAAATTGTTACGCAAGTATATGCTTATTAATTACTTTAAATAATCTTTCATTCAGATCAGAATTTTTACTTTTCCAATATTTCATATTAAGTTTAACAGTTTGGTAAAAATCTAGATAAGTTTAATTAATGATGGCCAGGGCTCCTACACAAGTTACCAATATGTCGTGTCGTGACTAGTTACGTTGTGATTTTCGTCATATGTTGTATCGGGTAGTGACTAAGTCGAGTAAATATGTCGTATCGGGCAGTGACTAACTTCTTTTTCTTCTAAAGTTTTAAGTTTTTTAAATAATTAATAATCAGTAAAAATGTCAAGACGTGAAAATTTGTAAGAAAAAAATTGCAAAGTAAAGAAAAATGTGTAAAAATAAATTTATATTGTTCGAAATTTGAATTGTTGTTTGGGAATAAATAATGACATAAATTTTGTCGTTTTGTTCACGTATAGTCGAGTGTGGTCATGTTTGGTCATGTGTCATGTTGTATCATGTCTCATGTCATTACGTGATATTTTGTATCATGATAAGGTCGGTTTTTTTGCCGTGCCGTGTCATGTCATTTTTGTGAAGGATATCATGGTATGCGAATGAACACGCATCCAACACATACCATACTGTGACAGAGAAGTAACGTATCGTGCCGTAACGTATCAAGTCACAATGTGACTTTTTTACATCATTAGAATATACTAATGCACAAGGCCAACTTTCGCCGATATTTTTATTAATATCTAAAGTTTAATAGAAATTAATATTTATGTTCAGATTTTCGGGTTTTCGCGAAAAATATCCAAGCCGGACACAAAATGGCCGGCTTACTCCCCCTCTAAGCTGGCCATTTTGTGGCCGGCTTACCCCCTTTTAAACCTGTATTTTACCCTATATATACCCCCTTTTTCTCTCTCCTCCTCACAACTCCCTCATCTCTCAACCGAATTTGCTCTCTTCTTTGAGGTAATTTTTTTTTATCTAATTTAAATTTAAATTTATTTAATTTAGGGTTTAGGGGTTAGGATTTAGAGTAATTTGTTGTAATTTAGTGTAATTAGCACAGTTGACCATATTTTAGGGTATTTTGGCCTTTTTTAACATAATTAGGCTAATTAAGCGTAATTTAGCCGAATGTAGCATAATTAGGAAAATTAGACCATTTGATCATATTTTACCGAAATTAGGCTATTGTAGCATATTTAAGGTTATTTTAGGCGCAATTTGACCCATTTTAGCATTTTTAAGCGCTATTGTAGCATTTTTGTCCCTTGTTAGCATATTTTACCGAAATTAAGTTATTGTAGCCTGTTTGAGCATGTTTTAGGTTATTGTAACCGCAGTTGACCTATTGTAGTATGTTTAAGCAGAATTAAGCCTATTTTGGTCTTTTTAGCATATTTTACCGAAATTAGGTTACTGTAGCCTATTGTAGCATATCTTAGGTTATTGTAACCGCAATTGACCTATTTTGGCATGTTTAACAGAATTAAGCCTATTTTGGTCGTTTTTAGTATATTTTACCGAAATTAGGTTATTGTAGCCTATTTTAGCATGTTTTAACGGCAGTTGACATATTTTAGGTTATTTTTGACATCAGGATGCCTAGAGCACGGTCTACCCGTCGTCCAATAATGGACGAGCCGATCAGTACCAGCAGCACGGAGCACATCAGTCCTCTCATGTGGATTCCCCAAGACAATCACCGAGTCTCACTGGCTTCTCGTGAGGTACGTATCTTTTTTTGGTTTTCTTTAAATTTTGTTGAGTTTAAATTTTATTATGTTAACACCATGCGGATTTTTTTTTTCAACGCATGACACATTTCTTTTAGATGTGAAGTTGCAGTGCGTTCACATGCAGTTCTACGAGATGATGGACCAGTACCTCATCAACCTGGGTCTCTACCAGGTTGTGGACATCGTGCGAGCAGAGAGAAACATCATCAATGTATCTCTCATCGCAGGACTGGTGGAGCGATGGCGTCCCGAGACGCACACGTTTCACGTGCCATTCGGAGAGATGACAGTGACTCTCTAGGATGTGAGTGTCCTTTGGGGTTTGCCTATCCGTGGCACGCCTGTTGCCGGTATCTGACAGCACCAGATTGATGTCGACGAGTTGTTGGGAGCTGATCCTCTCTATCTCATTGGAGAAAATGGGAGGTCCAAATTTTATATGAGGATGACGAGGTTACGGGAGCACTTCAGCGTGGGTCTCTCGGCATATTCCACCGAGCTGGAGATTCAGAGGTAAAATCTATAATTTGTTTATATTAATCAATACGAGGATCCCACCGATCTGGTTGAGTGGAGGCTGTACGATCAGTTCTACGTGGAGGACCTCTTGCCGGGGATGTGTCTCCAGGAGCAGGAGTGGGAGATGTGGTTGTACAGAGGTCCACTCATACACTTCTGGGTAGTGGAGCACCACTACCCAGATCAGGTACTCTGCCAGTTTGGACTACGGCCGTTCATTCCCACAGATCCAACGCTGCCTGAGGTCCACGCACGCAGACCTGCACAAGTAAGTTGTATCATATTGTCAAATACCTCATATTACTTGATAGCTTTGTGTTGCAACTAACGTCTTGCTTACAGAATGAACCACCGTGGGCGACTGGATCGGGACTGGAGCATCCATCTTTCAGACTACTACTGTACGGCCCAGGATCCCCAGTATCTGGACTTTTATCATGATCCAGATGCGATCGTTCAGACCTAGGGGGATCCCTAGTTGAGGTGCGATGTTTGGTACACGTAGATCTGCATGGTGATTACGGTGCCCATCTCCGCGACAGGATCAAAACTGATGATGGTTACCATCCCAACGGCATCCCATGGGCTCGCCAGGTAATGCACCTAAAACTACATAGTTTTTCCCTAACTTAATAGTTCATCAATGTTTGATCTGACATGCCAATTTTTTTTCAGCTTCTGGCCTCGATCAAGGAGTACGGGCATGGGATCGCCATGCTGGGAAAGAAGAACTGGAGACAGCTTGGGTACCGCATCCTCAAGAAGAATGTGAATTGTGTTGAGGATGCCGGACACGGTGGAAAGATCATCACGATGCTGAGAGACGCCGGAGAGAACATCAACTGGCGTGAGATAGATCCAACCGAGCCCGACGAGAGCCCAGTTAGGATGCCTCAGATGCCACCTTCTTCCGATTCGCATCTAGAGTGGGACTACCATCGTTGGGTATTGTCCAACAGTTGGGCGGTCGGCATGGCACGACGAGCATAGACGTCCGGTGCAGACTCAGGTATGTCATACTTCAGTATTTGTCAGGTTTTATTAAATTTCTTCATTCAGATCAAATTTACAAAATTATTTGTATGATTGCAGGGTTCGACAGAGATGCCGCCACAGCCGCCACCTGAGGAGACCGATACTACTGATTTTGAGTCCCTATCGTACAATCTCCATGACTTCGGGGTATACGAGGATGATTTCATGTCGGCACCGCCATTACCCCGATATGGCACAGAGATGCCGCATGATGGAGAGGCTAGTGGTAGCGGGTCTCATACTCAGCCTGCCTTTGGGACTGGGTTCGCCGCATCTATCTTCGGTACACCTCTGTCAGTACAGACAGTCTCCACGGGCGATGACAGATGGGATACTGCCGAGCAGATACTCAGGTTCGTCGATGCTAGTGTGGTGACCGAGAGAGACAGAGTCTGGCGGTCGAACACCGGAGTACCTCCTCAGCGATATCCCCCTCTTAGTTTTAGTTGTATTTTTGCTAGTTTTGTACTATTTATATTTGGTATACTATTTATGTTTGGTATATTTGGATTATCTTATATTTTGATTCTTTTGTATATGTACTTTTATGGTACTATTTTTATATTTTTCAGATAAAATTAATGCTAAACAGAAAATATTACAACATTAAAATACTAGTACAACATAAAAAATAAATAGAAAAATATTTAAAACAATTGAATAAGTGCGTTAAACAACAAAAATAAGCTTTAAAGATTAAAGGCACACCAATTGGCGCATCTCGAAATACATTGAGTCGGTGTGACTGACATAAGTACCCAGAAAAATAGTTAAAAAAATAATATTACAATACAATAACAAAATAAAATTACACTATATACAAAAAGAAAATAATTTGTGTAAAAATCATCAAAAATATGTTTCTGCAAAGACCTTTTCAAGCCTTTGATTTCGTGGTCAAGAACCCGGTACGTAGGGTATGAGATGTGGAAAAAAATAACCAGAAAAGGGAGGGATCCTTTACTTTTCATCCTTCTTTGTTCTCAGGGCTCTTATGCCATGTCAAGTTTGGGACTTTGAAGGAGAAATAGAAAAGAACACAGTTTACTTCACATATATATAATTGCATTCAGGAAAAGAATATATAAGCAAGTCAAAGAGCAAAATAATGAAACAAATAAACTTTTAGATTTATTAAAAGAAAAGAGGAGTAAGTCGGTTACAAAATAGCCAGCTTAGAGAGAGAGTAAGCCAGTTATTTTGTAGCCGGGTTTGGCCTTTTTGGCAAAAACACGAGTATTAAACTTTGGATATTAATAAAAATGTCGGCAAGTTTCGTCTTGAAGTCCACCTACATGCCGATCTGGCACTAAGTTACTTATCACGCCAACACATACAAGTACGTCGGGACGTCACAACGTGGACATTGGATCTGTACAATTACTACAACCAATGATTTTATACCAGACGAAACAGACCTGAATACCAGACCTTTTAAAACAGATCACATAATATCAGACCTTTCAAGACAGAAAACCAGACTTTCTAGAAATCAGACTTTTCAGAACCCATTGCAGAAAATTAGAATTTTTTAACAAGCAATTTACAAAATACTGAACTTTTCACAAGTATTTACAGAATGCCAGACTTTTCAACAAAAACCAATCTGAAAAAAAAATTCTACTTTTCATGATTTAAATCCAAGTCCTTAGATAATTTCTTATGCACAACAAAGTATCTAAACTACGGTAGTTTTAAGTACTATTTTAAAGCATATAAAAAAAGTACTATTTTAAATGCAGATTTTTTTTTTTTTTTGATAAAAGGCATAAAATGCCCATTTCATTACCATGAAATTGGATAGTTAACTTACAATCAAAATCAGACAGTAAGTACTAGACTCGAGCGCGCTCTAACACCGAGCAAAACACAAACGCACGGCGTTTTACATGCCACCAAAACACAGTAATTGTAAAATAACAACTATAAACTAAACCACATTGTATATTGCTATAGTAATCGGAGGACCCTAATTTGGAATCCATCCAAAACTCATGGTACGGCTTCATGGTGATGTAGCTTCCTCTTCTACCTGTAGGGGCCTCATACCTCCTGTAGCTTCATCCATAGCTTGGTATACCACCAGCTGGTGGTCAGAGGGGTCCCAGACCCGTAAAGGAATGGCATTTAGATCCACCGGCAGCCAAGCTATGGCAGCCTCTTTAAATTTCTTATCCATGTTACCTGTTCAGTATTTTAAATGCAGATGTTACATGTAATCATGAAGAAATTATAATTCAATTTATGCAGAACAGATCAAGTATGTCAGGCAGGTTTCATATAAGAGGAGGGATCCACTTACAACAAATTTGAGTTACAACAAAGTTACAACATTCATTTTTTTCATTTTCAAAGTCCAAATCGTCGATCCAAACCGTTCAACATGATCATCTAAATAATGCAGAGATGAGTGCTCAAGATGACAAATTTCAGAAAAGATCATTCAGTGTAAATTTTAAGCGTTTATAGTTTTATTGGCAAAACCTGTGTTTGCCAATCTAATGCAACAACTCAGTTTCAACATACAAGAACACAGATCACCTACACCTGGATAGCTGAGCGCACGATGCGACTCAATGTCAAGTTGCCTGTTATGCAAGCGTATTAGACGATAATTTTTTTCTTTTTTTGAAATTTTTTGCAGAAACTACGAAGTAGTGAGGGGAAATCAAATTCTCGACCTTTAGGTAGCCATCAATCATAGATCTTTTCTCGACTTTTAATTAAAAATTTGCTAAATATATACCTATGCCTAAAAATTTACGAGTCTGAATTAGTGACCTGTCATGTACATTTTGATTAGATATTGGAAACTGAATTCAGACTTAATTGAAAACCATTATTTTCAATTTTCTTTTTTGGTTTATTTTCAGAAAGCTTGTCTTCAACTTTATTTCAGAAAACAGTTACTTGTTCTTAGAAATCAATCTTCAGATTTTGCTTTGCAAATTAGTTGTTCTATTTTTAGTTTATTTTGTTCATACAGGTTCCAGGATATCAAGGAAATCCTCAATATTTATTGGACCTGAGCATGTAATAAATCATCCCTTGATTCCAAATTTTAATTAATTAAGAACACCCATATTTATTTATCACTTTTTCTATTAATGTATTAAGCCCACCCACCTTCCATTAATTTTTTGTTTTCATATTTAATTCTCACAGAATTTTTATTTTAATTCTCGGCCCATAAAAAGGAGCAGCTTTCCCTTTTATTTTCTTTCTTGAAATCTGGGCTGAAGCAGCCCATGTCTCAACATTTTTTGCTTTTAAACAGTAAGAAAACCAACACAATAATTTCCCTAAAATTAGGAAAATAACTTTCACTCCAAACATATTTTCTTATATTAAATTAAATGAAGATGTGGAAAAGATTTTTTCTACGAAAAATACTTTTCCAGCGTTCTTTACAATAGTTACACGGACAAAACAATGATTTCTCAAATTAATTCAAATAAAGCTGATATTGACATAAATAAAATTATAAGTATGTTATTATACATGAGGAGGGGTCAAGTTACAACAAATTTGAGTTACAACAAAGTTACAACAACTATTTTTTTCATTTTCAAGTCCAAATCGTTGATCCAACCGTTCAACATGATTATCTAAATAAAATGTGCTTGCAGATCAAATTTTACATTTTTTTGAATTTTTTTACTATTTATTAAGATGGGTACAAAATTCAATGGTCTGAATATGATTATTTTTTGTAAAATACTTAATAAATAGTAAAAAAATTCAAAAAAAATGTAAAATTTGATCTACAAGTACATTTTGTTGTGGAGATCATGTTGAACGGTTTGGATCAACGATTTGGACTTTGAAAATGAAAAAAATGGTTGTTGTAACTTTGTTGTAACTTGATCCCTCCTCATTATACATATATACATCCTAACAATTAAATTTCATACAATCTGAATATTTCTCGACAATGCGTCATGTAGGTAGGGGTGCAAACGGATCGGATACGGATCGGATAGTGGTAAAACCATATCCGTATCCGTTTTTATTTTTCCGGATACGAATACGGATCGGATATTAAACGGATACGGATATGGTTCGGATATTAAACGGATACGGATACGAATCGAATATTAAACGGATGCGGATACGAATACGAATATCATTCGGATACATAATACGGATGTTGTATTAAAATTAACTTATTATTCAACAAATTAATTTTTCAAATAAAAATTATTTAATAAACATAATTATTGCCAAGTCTCTCAAATAATAATCACACTATCATCTCCGCATGTTATTGTTTAATTTTTGTTTACTAGAATCATGTTTATATATTCATGTACATAATTATAATAATCAACGTAAGAAACAAAAATTTCTTACGGTGCTAAAATCTTCTACAGTTGAAGGCTTAAAGCACCGTTATTTTATATTTACTTTTTGAAATTGTAGGTTCAAGTTTCAGCCTTTAGTATATTTGGAATTTCAATGTAATTGGTATGAGGATAAAATGAATCCAAGTTGACAACAGCTGTTTGCATGTAATACTGTGGTGAGAGAATGTAGCAAAAGGAACAAAGTAAAAAGATTAGTAGTGGGTTTTGCGGAGCAGAGGGCTTAATGGATATCCGAAATCTAAAAATTTACGGATCTGTATTTGTATCTGCTTCTAAAATCAAAACCGTATCTGTATCCGTATAATTTATATCCGTATCCGCATCCGTATCCGCAAATTATCCGTATCCGAATTCTGTATCTGTAAATTATCCGTATCCGCAAATTATCCGCATCCGAATATCCGTATCCGTACGTATCCGCTTTCAAAAATTGAAACCATATCCGTATCCGTATCCGCATAAGTAATATCCGTATCCGCATCCGTATCCGAATATCCGTATCCGTAAAAAATTGGATACGGATCCGGATCCGCACGGATAATATCCGATCCGTTTGCACCCCTACATGTAGGGGTGCAAACGGATCGGATACGGATCGGATAGTGGTAAGACCATATCCGTATTTATTTTTATTTTTCAGATACGGATACGGATCGGATATTAGACGGATACATACGGATACGGATCAGATATTGGATATCCGTAGATATATACATAAATATTTTCATAATATATATTAAATTATATGGTATATATCTACTATTCGGATACGGATAATTAATATTCAAAACCATATCCGTATCCGTATCCGTACGGATATTCGGATATCGGATATCCGTATCTAATTTTCGGATATGGATCCGGATACGGTCGGATTTTATCCGATCCGTTTGCACCCCTAGCGTCATGACGCAAAATGGTAATATGCATCCAAAACTCAACTTTATATAGTGATACTCGCGTCATCTAGATCATGTATGATATTAAATTTTTTAAAAAATTATTAAAATTCTTAAAATATATAATTACGAAGTAATCTCTCCTCCGAATTAAGTACACCCGTTTGTTGATTCGTTGGGCTGTGATCATAAACATATCCAAATACCCTATATCCAGATCCGAATAACTTTACCACCGCCTCCCTGTGCGGCATTCTACTGACAGATTGGCTCCCCGACAAATTTGAGAAATCAATTTTGCTGGGTGAGTATCCCTGCTGTATCCTACGGTGTAGAATAACTTTCAGTGTAGAATAACTTTCAGCGGAGACAAATCATTTCGGCGCCTGGGGTCCGATTTAAGATTCGTGCAAGATTAAAATGGACGATGCAGATCTCATTTTTATACGGTAGGGTACCGCACTGGATCTGAACTCATATTTTGCCACCACATAGGATCAGACGGTCTCAAACTAGAGAGCAAAAACCCTAAGAAACCTGAGTTCGGCTCCAATTCTCTCTCTCCTTTTCTCTCAATCCCAAACCCTAAACCCAACCGATCGCTAGGCTCCTGTTAAGCGGCGCGAGAACGAGGCAAGGTTTTCTTCCCTTCTTCTTATTCGTAAACATTTACTTGTTACAGTTTCCTGTTTGTTCTGAATTTGCTATTGTTCTCGCCAGACATCGATGGCCGATGTGGAACCAAATCAGCTCAATTATGTAGTGGAGACGGTTTTGAAGAAGAGAAAAGAGAACGAAGATTGGGCTATAAAGAGAAGGGAGAGATTAAATGCTAAAAAGAAGAGGAAAGGCGAGTACAAGTCTACCATTAAAAGGCCTGAGCAGTTTATCAAAGAGTACCGTGATAAGGTAGCTAATGGATCTGGTTTCTGTTGTTCATTTCCCTTTCTTTTCGGATTAATATACGTGTTTCATGTGATTTCACTAAGTTGCGGCTTTTGTGGTTTAGATATTAAGCAGTCAAAGTCAAAATCAATGATAGTAGGATTAAAAGCGGTTTGGATTCAGTACTTTAGGCCTGACTGGTACAATACTAATGATAGATGTGAATTGTCTTGAAATATAGGACCAACTCAATTATACTCATTAATTTTGGTTCTAATTTGAGTTGTATGTTCTTTGAGTGGTTCCTTTTTGGTTTAATTGTTTATCGGTACATTACTGGATGGGTTTTTTTTTTATAGAGTAACTTTTCATTTTCTTTAATTTATCCTATGAAGTGCTCAAAGCACTCATTAAACAAGGAAAAATGAAAAAAAGAAAGATAATATGATGTAGTTACGGGCTTAGATGGTACCATACCAAGATGTCATAATGATATAGTCATTGCCAAATATTTCACGGTAAGGGCCTGTTCGGCAACATGGAAATTTTGTGGGAATGGGAATTTTTAATATGGGAATGGGAATTTTAATTTGTCAAAACCAAAGTTATTTAACCCATGGGAGATTTTAGAATATAGGTGTTCGGCAAATGCATGGGAAATTTGTTTGGATGTTCGTTTGTTTTTCTTTATATAGAAGATGTAGTACTACAATTAAACAATATTAAGTGTATTAATACTAATCTATGATTATGATCAATATAATTATATATTATATATGAGGAGGGTTCAAATGCCTCAATTTTTCATGCCTCCACCATGCCTCCATTTTTTAAAACTTTAATAACTCAAAATTTAAAACTTAAATGTCAAAATAAAACCGTTGGATATGATCTATATCATTTTATCTATGCACGTGTAAAAAATTATGACATTTCAATTTTGTTTTGGTTGTCATCAAGAGCTTGTAAAAAACGTACTAATGTGGATAATTTCTAGACGTTGATTTTTCAACTTATAGATTCACATAAAAACAAAATCAAAATGTGATAATTTTTTATGAGCACATAGATAAAATGATGTAGATCATATCCAACGGTTTTATTTTGACTTTTAAGTTTTAAATTTTGAGTTTTTAAAGTTTTAAAAATGAAGGCATGGTGGAGGCATGAAAAATGGAGGCATTGGAACCCTCCTCATTATATATATATATATATATCAGATTCTAAAAAAAAAAAGAGTGAATTGACTATACATTGCAAATTGATATCAGAGTGAATTGTTTAGTAAAATTTATTTGTGCTTGTTTAGTAAAATTTAGTAGTCCGAATAAATTTTATATAGGTATAATTAATGATTAGTGGTGGTGATTAAATTTTTTTTTAAAAGGGCAAATAAAAAGAAATAGTTTATATGATTAGCTGGACTTTGAAGAAGTTGTATTATTAAATTAAGTAGTATTATGTAAGTTTAATTATTATTGTTTAATTAATTATGCTTGCTTTAATTAATTTTTTGTCTTTGTTTAATTATGTTTGATGTTACGTGTACAATAAAAAAAATTTCCCATGATGTATAAAATTTTGTCTTCATTGATGTATGATAAAAGTTAACGTATATGTCAACTTTGTTTAATAGATGTATTGGCAGCTTCATCATTTGGAAAAAAAACGGAGGTCTAAGCTAATGGTTTTTTCCCATGAAATAGAAGGCAAAAAGTAGGAAGAAAACCTATATAGGATTATAAATAGGAATTTATACTTGACCTCCGAACATATCTCATGGCAAAATTCCTAAAATTTCAACTTTTTCCAAAATTCCTATGGGTACTGCTCCTGCCGAACAGGCCCTAACAGATTCCATTTGGTTTAGTTAAAAATTATACCAATTTGCATTTCCAATTTTCCTTTGATATACTGCAGGGATTCAATATATTTTTTTCTCAAATAACAGGAGTTGGATTTCTTTCGAATGAGGAATAGGATAAAACTGAGGAAAATCTCAGTGGAAGATGTGAAATCTGAATTGCTTTTTGTTATTCGCATTCGAGGGTAAGTATTCAATTTAGTCCTCCTTTTATATCTGTATCTATAGTTGCCTTATTTTTCTCCACTGATGTACTTTTGTTTATAATATTTGAAAATTATTGAATCCTTCTAGATATCAAAAAGAAAATTGTCGTTATTTTATTTGATGTCAATGACATCCTTTTTCCTTTTTGAGCTTGACAAATTATTGTATTAGCACTAATGTGTTCTGTTTTGATTTGTTTGACTTAATTTCAGCAAAAGAGAGATGCATCCGAAGTCCAAGAAAATCTTAAACAAGTTGAGGTTGCCACACATACTAAGTGGTGTATTTTTGAAGGCAACGGAATCAAATTTGAAGATGCTACTCATGGTAGAACCATTTGTTACTTTCGGGTAAATATATTAAAACTCTTTAAACTATTTTCATCATATTGTTGTACACGTTTTTAATATTGTCTTCTAACTAAACCTCATTGAAAAATAGGTATCCAAATTTAAAGAGTGTGAAAGAGCTTATATATAAGAAGGGTTGTGGGAAGGTTGAGAAGGAAATTGTTCCTCTCACAAACAATGAAGTGGTTGAGCAGGTACATCTTTTATTTTTGTTTCAATTGTAATTCAATGCCTAGTTAAAGAGTTCCTAAGACTTTCTGTACCAGTTAGTATTAGTGCTCTTTTTTTTTTTGTCTTTTTTTGATTCATGTGTGTTATGATAATAATTAATGTCAGGCACTTGGTCAATATGGGATGATCTGTGTAGAGGATATAGTGCATGAGATTGCAAATGTGGGCCCACATTTTAGAGAGGCAAATTTTTTCCTCCAGCCTTTCAAGCTGAAATGCCCTGAGAAGCGCTTGTCTGTCTCGAAACGACCCTTCAAGATAGGCGGTGACACTGGAAACCGTGAAGACAATATTAATGAGCTCATTTCTAAGTTTAATTAAATTTTATAGGTCGTTTATTTTTTTCCTCCCTTTTGGCTGATGTAATATGTATTGTGCACTGGTGCCTTTTGGTTGACTGCCAGTTTTGTTTTCTTTATTGCTACAAGATGGAATCATGGAAAGCACTGTCAATCTATGAATGAAAATTCCTTCCTTTACTGTGGTGCCTCGTTTTGTCATCTTTTGTGCCTAAGAAACTGTTATGTTAACTTATTTTAACGGTTTCTGAAAATCCTATTGCTTTGTCACAACGTTTTTGTTTTCTACTTATTTTTTCTGTACCGCTGTTTGAGGTAATTAGGAGATACGGTTACATGCAATGAATAAGATGAAATTATGGGGTATATTAAGTTTAAAAAAAACAACGGAATGCATCGGACAAAAAACATAAATTGACGAAGTCTGGTTTATGTGAACCTTACTAAACAAGGATATGCTAGGGGTAGAGATGGTATCAACTGGTATATGCTCATCTCTTTTGGGACACCTTATCCATGCACTAACCAATTGTATTCAACCCAATTGCACACGTGGACCACACCTCTATCTTCCATTTTTATTAGTCTCTCACATCTAAAAAATGACCCCCCAAAAAGCTAAAAGATCAATACTTGCATTGTTGGGTTCGACTCAAAATCAATCAACCGCTTCATGGCGCATTCCTTGGTGCCTCCAAGCATTTCTTTGCCAACAACAACACCCAATAAGAGTGCATGTTTGTTTCCCAGAGCTGATGAACAGCGCCAACAACTTTACTCCAAGAGGTGCACAAGTGCAAACTGTAAACAATTAATTGATTATCTTTTGATAAAGCATCTAATTTCTTTGTTTATTTATTAATGTAGGGCGATTATGTATGGCTTGAGCACTGTAGCAATCGGGTTGCTGGTGTCACCTGATAATGCGACAGCTGCAAAAAGACGGCCACCCCCGCCGCCTCCGGAGGAGAAGAAGGACCTGAATGTGAGTGGTTTGCAAGCGAAGTTAATAGCAAGTAAGAAGAGAAAGGAGGCTATGAAGGAAACTGTGGCTAAACTCAGAGAAAATGGCAAAGCTGCTCAGTGACTACTTATTTGGTTGTCTAGAGATAATTAATTTCCATTTTTTTGTTATAAGATTGAACCTGTATAGGTATTGAGGAGGGATTTGTTTATGTTTGTAGCAGTAATTTCTCATGCTGATTGGAGGAGTGTCATTATATAAAAGCAAGTTATCACATAAAGTAAAATTACTTTCTTGTGTGTTGTGACTGTTTTTTACCACTTGCCATCTGTTTCTTGTTTGAAAAATCGAAGTTATTTACCTTGGATTAGATGGTTAAGATCAAATATGACTGCAACGATATTATCTAGTTATGTTTGATTGATGCTGTCTTTCATAAAGGTGGTAAAAAGCTGTTTACCTATATTACCTAAAAACGGTATCAGCGGTGAGCAATTCAATAAGAACAGAACTCTTTATGTAACATTTGACTCTTGCTAGAAGATTGCCAGCTGTATGAAAACACTGAACAAATACAAGGTATGATAACTTATATTTATCAAGAAAATGATCCAATTTTTGTAAATTTTTGTTTGAAACAAGTAGCCTAGGCCACATGCTATAATTAACAAAATTATAATTTCAGCTATGAACTACCTGTATCTACAAACTCACTTACCTAAATTATCAAAAATCAACAAGTTTGCTTTTAGCTTCCTGTTTCAGCAGAGCAGTATAAATGATTTTATTATTTTATTTTATGTTCTATGTTTTGCCCCTCCATTTGACCTACCAATCTATGCCGGATGAGACCAGCTGTCATCCGGTACAGATACCTAGGCCAAAAGATCCCAACCAGCTAACTTAATAAACTCAAGAGTGTACCGATACCTGGGCCAGCTGCCATCTGGTACCTGTTACCACTTACCCTGTACCAGTATGATTTCTATTTTCTACCTACTTGCTGGAAAAAAACACACGAAGTATGATTATTTGTATTCCTCTAAGCTCCAGGCCTCCAGCACTATGAGTATCACACAACAATAGTTGACAATCGAGCATGATTTTTCAATTTTTGCCCCTTGACTAAAATGGGTTCCTTTAGCTGTAATGGCATTATTTGACAAGCCGTAGATGTGGCAGATTGTTGCTTATTTTTTTGTTCAAGATATTTTCTTTAAATTACACGCACATCTTTGTCCCCAAGCTTTGTAGAAGCAACCAAATGTTATTCCACATGAGAAAATTAGCAGGAAAGGTTGAGTGCATTTTTTGTAACCTTATATAAACCGATCATTCATATTGTTAATGTCAATGTTAATCCTACTTTTATTTTATTGAATCAGTAAAACAGTAAACATAAACAATATGTAAAAAAGAACTTGTTAAAATTGTCATATACCTCAGGGGAACCTGACTCCGCCTTCTAGGCACCGTTGCTCAGCGTCTCCTCGCCAAGAGAAAAAAAAAGTAGAAAACATAATAAAAAATGAGAGCGCTCTCCTTCTCTCACTTGTCCTCTCCTTCTCCCACTCTCCGATCAAAGATCAATATCGCACGCTTCTACTGCGCCTCTCCGATAACGCCCAGTAGATTTCTCTCCATTTCAAGCACTAGAGGTCTATATACTCGTTTTCAGCCATCTCTCCTCTCTGTCACGAGCAAGACCATGTCCAGCTCCAGCCAATGCTCCGTTTCGCGGGAAACCACTTCAACTGAAAGTGGAGAGGCTTCTCGTGTTTTCCAGTGCGTGGATGGGATCCGTACTCTTGCTGAATCCGGACGATTTAAGGTCTCTTTGACATTATAATTGATTTAATTCGCGGACTGTTATGATATATCGAGAGAATTGGGCTAATTTTGGTGATCTGGGATAATTTAGGGAGGATAGAAAAGAGAGATTTTTGTGAAAACAAATTGCCTAAATCGGTGAAACTTTAGACATCATTCAAATATATGTGTGGCAGTGGCATAGATAGAAGGATTTGGAGTCGCATTGTAAAAATTATGCAAATTTTAAACTTATGTTGCAAGAAGTTAACCATAAACATTGGCTGAAACTAATTCAATTACTAATTCCCCCCTTTAAATTTCTGATCTATTTTATTGCCTCTCATGACAGGCATGGTTCTTAGATCAGTATGGGGTACTTCATGATGGGAAGAAACCATATCCTGGTGCCATTTCTACATGTATGTTAATTTAGTTCATTACGTTTTTTCTTTCCATGTAATTTCTGAAATACTCTACATAAACAGCAATGAGTTCTTTTATCCAAAGAGAAGTTTTGATATAGACTGATAAAGGGGTAAATTGTTCCAAAAAGGTTAAGAAGGGCTAACTTGACATTTCGGTTTTTTACATTTTAGTTTTTAGTAAAAAACATACAATTTAATATCTTGAATTTTTTAATTTAGACAGTAATGGTTTTTCCTACCTCATGATGTAGTAACCTCACTTGCTGAATTTTTCTCGCACATCCTGAGAGAGCTAACTTAATATTTTGTGAATTTTGCCCCAAATATTTTGTGAATTTTGCCCCAAACATTTATCTGATAATTTTGCCCCAAACATTTATCTGATAATTTCGCACATCCTGGTAGTAGAGAAGCTAGCAGCAACAGGGGCAAAAATGGTAATTATAAGCAATTCATCAAGAAGAGCAATTGTTACAGATGATAAGCTTAAATCTCTCGGGTTCGACCCGTCTCTATTCCTTGGTGCTATTACCAGTGGAGAACTAACCCATCAATTTCTTTTGAGGTATAAGAATATATTATTTCATAAAGTTCAGCAAGAAAATTTACCATTTGTTAGATCTAGTTATTACTGTATAATTATAACATTAAAAAAAAATTAGGAGAGATGATCCCTGGTTTTCTGCTCTGGGAAGAAGATGCATCCACATGACATGGAGTGATCGAGGGGCAATCTCTCTCGAGGTAGTCTAATTTTGTTGTATTCTATATTAAATTTTCTATTTTAGCTTAACATATGTAATAATGTGAATTATTGCAAATGCTTTCATGTGTAAATTATTCATAGGGATTAGGTTTAGAGGTGGTGAGTAGAGTGGATATTGCTGAGTTTATACTGGCACATGGCACTGAAGCACTAAGTTTACCATCTGGCGGTTCAAAACCTATGGATTTGGAGGGTCTTGAGCAGATTTAAGAACTATGTGCAAAGAGAATGAAACCGATACCTATGGTGGTTGCTAATCCAGATTATGTCACGGTTGAAGCACGTAACTTGCGTGTGATGCCTGGTACTTTACTATAATTCTATTATTTCTTTTGGCTATTCCATATAAAATAGTATAATACCAACCAGAATGAGGCTACGGCACTATGCATAGCGCACAACCGGTGATTTCAAATGGTCGATCGAATCCGCTCAACATGATCTCCATATGAAAATGTACCTGGTGATTAACTTTTATATTTTTTAGAATTTTTATACTAGTTTTTACTATTTTTTTAGATAGGTAGAAAATCACTAAATTTTAATGGTCTAGAACCTTGAGTCCAAATCCTCGAGGTAACAGAATATTTGAGTTTTGATCTGAACCGTCCGATCAGAATCCGGGTCAATCCGGCCCGAGGTGGAATGCACGGGCCCCTTTAATATGCGTGCCAAAGCAGATCGGTAGGTCCGAAACTAAACTTAAATTTCTATTACCTCAGGGTTATGAATTCTAGAATCTTTAGATCAGGTGATTTCCTAGCTATCTCAAAAAATAGTAAAAAAATTCTGAAAAATGTAAAATTTGGTCTTCAAGTTCATTTTCATATAGAGGTCATGCTGAGCTGTTCGGATCGACCGTTTGGACTTTCAAAACAGAGATATAGAGCCAAAGTACAGACCGGTGTGCGCTATGCATAATGTCGTAGCCTTACTCGTACTAACAAATAGGGTGATTGGCATTGGTCAGGTACTCTAGGGGCTAAATATGAGCAACTGGGCGGAGATGTGAGATGGATGGGAAAGCCTGATAAGGTATTATACTTGTTGTTCTACCCGTGTTTCATTTTGGGTTCTCATACATATCTTTTGTTTCATTTTAGGTGATATATGAATCGGCAATAGGGTTAACGGGTATTGACCCGAAGGAATGCATAACAGTAGGTGATTCTCTGCACCATGACATAAAAGGTTCAAATAGAGCAGGCATTGAATCAGCATTTATCACTGGAGGCATACATGCTGATGAATTGGGTCTTGGTTCTTCCGGCGAAACGGCCAAACCTGATGCCGTCCGTTCTCTATGTACCAAGTTTGATGCCTATCCTAACTTTGTTTTGCCTTCCTTTACATGGTAGAATTAATGACTTAAATTTCCCTTGATTAGAGAGCATATTGGATTTGTAATGTATATATTTTTCGTTTTGTCACTGGCAGCAAAGTACATTTTACAAAATATTTTGTAAAGGAGGTTAGGTATTCCTGGTTGAATATATGTTTTTGTGATTATTCTCATAAGAAATTCCTGATAGTGTTATTTACGGTAACCTTAATTGAACAATTTTTAAATCATGTTTTTGTGATTATTCTCAGAAGAAATTCCTGATAGTGTTATTGACGGTAACCTTAATTGAACAGTTTTAAATCAGTCTAGCCACAATCACAAAACAGGCAACACTTTTTTTGATGAAATATATGCTTTATATATTGAGAAATGCTTGTTTGTCCTTGGCCATTTTCTTGACAGACATTGAAAAGCTGATTAAACACCAAATATGAACAAGATAAAAACATGAAAGCCATAACATAAATAGGTGAGAAATGAGAGTAAATGATCAAGGCATGACTCAATGCCAGTAGATCTCAGTCTATTATGTGCAAATGTAATATAGTATCACTTGGCCCTGTACTTCGCCGCAAATTCAACAATATTTTTATACGAGCTTCCACCTTCTCTCATTGCCCCTTGAGCCTTCTCCCTCCATTTCTTTCCATTCCTCCTATACTCCTCACGCCTCTCTCCTTCCATCACCTCACTTATGCACCTTACAATCTCTTCTCTCTTCACCAACCCGCCACTCTCCGGTTTGACCCGTCTACCGACCTCCCAAACCCCTTCAACATATTTCGCATTCATCGGTTGATCTGTCCACTGAGGCATCCCCACCATTGGCACCCCTAGCACGAGTGCCTCCACAGTTGAATTCCAACCGCAATGCGAAAAGAAGCACCCCACTGCCTGATGGGCCAACACCTCTAGTTGCGGGCTCCAAGAGACTATAACACCTCTGTCTTTCACTTTCTCGGCAAAATTTTCAGGTATTTTGTCGGCTTCTACCGACCTGACAACCCACAAAAACGGCTTGCCACAGTCGTGGAGTCCATATGCCAGTTCCTCCATTTGGGCCGGGTCTAGGCAGGCCATGCTGCCGAAGGAGGTATACACAACCGATTGCGGTGGTTTTGAGTCGAGCCATGCAATGCAAGGGGTTGTGGTTGGCGTGTAGAGGTGGAAACCATACGATGTGTCAGACGGGAGGCGGTTGTCGAGGTACGAAGACGGTACGGTTGGCCCGATTGTTTTACCGCGCCATTTAGACTCCATGTACTTCGCTTCCTGAAATTATACATGACATTGTTTTTGTGAAGCAAAACAAAATGAAGTAATTAAATAATAAGTCAAGCAATTTAGAATTACTTGTAATAATTTGATTGAGGCTCTGCAGATCATTGACTTTTGAAAGATCCTTATCATGAAACCGTCAGCACTACTGTCATCATATAAGTATCTAATATCATAACTAATGTGGAAATTTTTTGTTTATAGATTTAGGAGCTAAAGACAAGTTGCCAAAAAACAATATTTTTTACTTAATTACCGACTTTGTCCTCATGTTTCTAGGTAGCAAAAAATTTTTTTTCCAAACAAAAGGAGAAAAATAAAAGTATTTTTTTTTTATGAAGTAGGCAAACCTCAGGTTCAAGTTCATAGAAAGAGTTAACAAGCACATCATCTGCCTTATTTAGCCACTTGAATTGCGCCACAACCATCTCCAAATAAGCCGGGTACGGCCCGGCCCCGAGCATAAATGACGGCAAATCCTCTGGTTCAAGAGCGGGCAATCCGGGCACCACAAACGGGCTCGTCTTGACCGGCACCTTGACCTGATCCTCCCATGTGTGTCCATACACCACATTCACGGCACATGGTTGTGTGAAGAATGCAGCAGAGGCTACCTTGTGCCGCCTTGCCACTTTACCTGCCCAAGGAAGGAACGCATCGTACACTAAAACCCTGACTGGCCGACCCTCGGTCGATTCAGACCGGAGTAGGTTGTCTAGTGTCTCTGAGCCGGTTATCTCGAGCCGGGCCAAGTAGTCCGTGACAGAGTTGATCTGTGATATTCATATCTTCTTGTTAATTTTTCTTGAATTAAATTATGTATTATCATATTGATTTGGAGCTAATTTATATCTCAAAGCTGCAGTTCAACTAGTTTTGCAACAAGCTCCTATGAAACAATTTTGCAACAACTAAGTAAATTAAGTATTATCATGTTGAATTAAATTAAGTATTATCCAGAATCTTTGCAAAAAGCACCTATGAAACAATTTTGCAACAACTACTTGCAAACTGCAGTTCATGAATTTCAAACAATTAGTTACAATATGTTTTATATTAGAAAAGACCCTATAAAAATGAATTTGCTAGTTGCAAACAATTTAGGAAAGTAAAATAATCTAATACAACCAAAACAATAAAAATTAAAGTATGTGCAGATTCTGGTAAGGAAATAAATAAAAACCACCTCTGCAACTGTTTCTGCAGCTAGCTAAATATCCTAAATTACTTCAACACACTACACTAAAAAGTAAATCACTAGAAACAATTAATTATCCTTAAGCACAGCATGACTTATCCAGTGTTGATTATATGTTCCTTGTAAAACACACAACTAGAAAATCCAAGAGAACAAATTAAATAATTGACTTGATCAGTAATATATTCTCAGAAATTATAAAACCTCATAATAACCACCACGGTCGAATCCGTCGGAGATCGGGGCGATACGAACAGGACCAGGGTCGGGATTTGTGGAGGACAGAATGAAGCGGGTGGTGGCGAGAGTTGGTTGGAGGCCGTGAAATGCAAGGCGCTTGCCGAAGTCGAGCATGGGGTGGATGTGACCTTGGCTTGGGTATGGCAGCAGCAGCACATGGCTGCGCCTTTCAACACCTTCTCCTTCCTCTGCCATGCTAATTTGTACAGAGGCCTTGAGATGTAACAAGAGAAGTATTGGCAAGGGGAAGAGTATTATATATATGATAGGCCCGGAGAACAGGGTAGTAGCTCAATGTAAATATAAATAAGTATAGAGATAGGACCTGTAATTAAACTTTTTTTTAATTAAAATCTGTTAGCGGCAACTTGCCGACCAACCTTAAAAAAAAAATATAGTGATAGTGATAGTGATAGTGTTGAGTTTGTGACTTTGACTTGAATGTGTGAGTTGTATTATTATTGTTATTTAATTAGAAGATATACTACCAGAAAAAAAGTAGCAGATATGATATGATACGATAGGTATAGAAATTTAATAGAATACAGGGCCAGCATTCAATATTGCTTTGTAGCCAACTCATTGCTGACTTTTCAATTTTTAAGCAATTATTTAAAGAACACAATTACTTCTCCTCACAGCTGGTACAGTCAAGTAAAGAAATGTTTCACTAAATTCTTTTTTTGAGGGTAAGGTGGCAACTTGCCATCTTACATTTTGATTAATAAGAAAGTTATTTACAGCCGCCCAAGTGGGCTCATCGTGAATTAAGTTATACACTAATTACATGGTACCAGTATTTATATCTCTCTATAATAGTCCTCTACCCTTTTTTTTTAAAAAGTAATTTGTAAACTCTGCCCGTAGTTGGGCTTATCTCAGCAGTGCTTGAGCCATCTTTGGATGTCCGCCTCTATCTCTGTGACGAGCATCCCCGAGGTTTTGGATTTTGAGTTAAAGATCCTATTGTTTCGTTCCCGCCAGATCGACCAGAGTCCCGCCGCCCAAGCCGTTTGCCACGTTCTGGATCCTTCTGTACCACCTATGATGCGTGGGTATTTCCAGGCCGCAATGTGCGAGTTTAATGGTCGTTCCGGCAATTTGCCCCCTAGTCTTTCAATTAGAGTTGTCCAAAAAGCAGACGTGAAAGGGCACCGCCAAAAAAGATGTACATCCGTCTCTCTCGTATCAGTCTCACACATGATGCATTGCTCCGGTGCATTACAACCCTAAACACTAAATTCATCTTGTGTTGCAGACGATTTCTGAATTTTGTTGATTTATTGCTAGTCTGTTGGAAATAAAATCGAAAAACTCAAAATTACCCATTTGTTTTAATCATTTGATATATATCTTTTTTTTTTGAGAGAAGATATTATCTCTTTCTTATATCTATTTATAATACTTGTGAACTTGAGGGCTCAAACGAAAATTATTATTTCTATTTTTCAGTTCCATTTTTCTTTCAAGTTTCAACACATAATAGTACACCTATTAGATTTAAAAATAATAATAAAATAAATAATTAAGCCAAAAGCCGCAAGACATCTTCAATTTAAAACCTCATCCGATTGATTGTATATAACCAATTTTAATTCTAACAGAAGGCGATTAACTCTTCTAGTCTTCCCCTTGGTTCGCTACTCTTACTCTCCATTAAGTTATTTTTAATTAATTCCCCAATTAATAAACTGCTTAATGTTGTGGAGATATTGCCAATTATTTCTATGGTCGCGACTAATAAGCGATAATGCCGAATTATCTTGATTGATTTTCAAATCTTGTACAATTGAAATGAAATACGCTTAAGAACAATATTTGACACGATCCGAATAAATATTGTTTCAATATTTCTCAACAAGTGCTCCACATTGACCGTTGTATAGATGTTGATAGATCAACAAAAACAAAAGTACAAATTTGAAGTCGTCGGATAAGGTACGCAAGTATTATGGGTCTCCTTGTTTTATCCGGAAAAGGAGGATTCTTAAGACAAGTATCCTCTCATTACTGTAAAAGATTATCTTCACTTTACGGTTTGAGATTAACTCCCGGCCGCTTTGTGATTCAGGATAACACAGGAACAATATTATTGGGCTTTGAGATTCGTGCCAAGTTAAAAAGAACGGTCCAAATCCAGTAATTGTAAAAGATTCTCTGTTACGGTACTGGGGAGGATGTGAATTCCGATTTTCTTAAAGGAAGAACATAAAGAATGATGCATGAATATAAAAAGCTGCTAATTATTTAATCTGCGCTGTATAAGTCTTGAAAGCAGGATGTGAAACCGGTAGTTTGATGCTCTGATTGGAATGGGAGTTGAACATGTGTTTTTATATTTTAATATAAAGATAATTACGAATTCAGTTTTAATGATTGAAATGATTTTAAATAAAAAACTAATTTCGAGACATATTAAAAAAATAATTAATTTTCATATTATTTACTTTATATATGTTATTGAAATCGCTAATATCAAAGAAATCACTGATTACATACTGGTCACTACCAAGAAATCGCTGAAATAAAAAAATCGGTGAAAGTACCAAGTATATAGAATTGAATTTCAGTACTTAATCTAAAGAAAAATTGTTAAAATTACCTACTGGTCGATGCATGTTCAAAATATGTTTATGGCATTCTTTGGAGTTTGATTTGATACCACACACTGAGTAACTGATACAAGCACACTATTGAGGAATTAACATCTTCAACTCTCTTTGAAAATTCCAGTTCAATGTAAATTAGGCTCATGCCCTTTAGAAATCATAACATCTACAAAATCTAATGCCTTATCAGTTTCACCAATCTTGCAAAGCCCCTTTATAAGAGTGCTATAGGTGATGACATTTGGGTCATACCCTTTGGAAATCATGACATCTAGAAAATTCAATGCCCGCTCCATTTCACCTTTCTTGCAAAGCCCATCTATAAGAGTGTTGTAGGTCACAACATTATGCTCATGCCCTTTAGAAATCATGACATCTACAAAATCTAATGCCTTGTCAGTTTCACCATTCTTGAACAGCCCCTTTATAAGAGTGCTATAGGTGATGACATCCGGGTCATACCCTTTGGAGATCATGACATCTAGAAAATTTAATGCCCGCTCAGTTTCACCTTTCATGCAAAGCCCATCTATAAGAGTGTTGTAGGTCACGACATCTGGCTCATGCCCTTCAGAAATCATGACATCTACAAAATCTAATGCCTTATCAGTTTCACCATTATTGCACAGCCCCTTTATAAGAGTGCTATAGGTAATGACATCCGGGTCATATCCATTGGAAATCATGACATCTAGAAAATTCAATGCCCGCTCAGTTTCACCTTTCCTGCAAAGCCCATCTATAAGAGTGCTGTAGGTCACGACATTAGGCTCATGCCCTTTGGAAATCATGACATCAACAAAATCCATTGCCTTCTCAATTTCACCTTTCTTGCACAACCCATCTATAAGAGTGCTATAGGTGATGACATCTGGGTCATACCCTTTGGAAATCATGACATCTACAATATCCATTGCCTTCTCAATTTCACCTTTCTTGCACAGTCCATCTATAAGAGTGCTATAGGTGATGACATCAGGGTCATACCCTTTGGAAATCATGACATCTACAATATCCATTGCCTTCTCAGTTTCACCATTCTTGCACAGCCCATTTATAAGAATGCTATATGAGACTAAATCAGGTATACACCCTAGCTTAGCCATTTTGTAAAGCACTATAGTAGCAGCCTCAGCAGTTCTTTTCTCCCAACACAGGCCTTTGAGTATTGGGCTGAAGATATTGGCATGAGCTCTGCGACCCTCTTTGAGAAACCGTCCCAGAAAACCAAACATTAGGTTCACCTGTAGTATTCGTGCACAGCAGTCCATCAAGATTGCATAGGTATATTCATTAGGACCAATTCCTTCAGCTTGGGTTAAGCGGGTGAAGAGGGAAAAGACGGTGGGGTAAGGGTTGTTGGAGGTTTTGGTGTAGTCCTTGAGGTATTGATTGGTTTGACGGAGATTCTTGGCAGCCAACAGCTGGTCAAACTGGTGAACCGCCTCTTGGTCAGAAATGGCATTTGCTTTCCGGCGAGGCCTTTTCTCCTCCTTCTGGAGCTTACCCTTCCAATGCGGCTGACGGCATGAATTTGGCTTGTTGGGTTGATATTCAGACTGGGGGAATGCGTAGCAGATAAGGCAGAGGCCTCGGCGATAAGCAAATAGGGATGATGGGGATAGGGATGGGGATGGGGATTGGGATTGGGATTGGGAAGGTGTAGGTGAAAGTGAAAAGAAGGGGGCAAGAGATAAGGTTGACACCATCTGATTATTCTTACTTGGACTGATTTGGTTTGGTTAAAGACTTAGAGTCTCTTCATTTATCTCTGCCTCTTTCTAAAAATCTTATTTAACAAGGTTGAGTTCGTTTCCAGGTTCAACTACTGCATTGAAGAGTAACAACACATGACTAAGACAGATTGTGAGCAATAAAACAAAATGAGAAATGAGAAAAAGAACATGGGCTTTAATGAATTAAAACTATTTTGTTGAAATTAAGAACATAATTAATTTAAGACATTACTCCCATTAAAATATGAGTTCCAGTTGCTCGTAATGTTGGAGCTCCGTGGTGGTATGGTCCAATGGAAAAGATGCTTGGCGGATAATTTATATCATTATTTTGTTTGTACAAATATATTTTATCCTACTCTGTGAATGACAGCCTAAGGCTACCAAACAATTTTACTGCCCTTGTTTAATGAATTTGAATAAATATAAAAAAAATTCAAAATTATACTAAAATTGTAAGTGTTCAGCTGACCACTAACTCCAGGTTCTACAAATCATAATAGATGAATTGTTTTTTCAATCATTTTGTTTTGCTCGTTAATAGGAAATTGAATAATTTTAATGAGTATACGGCCGGGTCCAATGTTGAAGGAGAACCCTTTCAATAAAATCACAACAGAACAATAGAAGGGAATAAAAGTATATCAAGGACCTTTTGACACCTTAAACTAAGCACAGGCATGGCCATGTTAAATCTCAATTTTTAGAACATTTACAAGATTTATCGATTTTGTCCCTATCATAGACTTAATTTTGGAAAGATAACTAACCTTTACCTTGAGATAATGAAAGGGAGCGAGAGAGAAGTCAGCCGCCTGCAAGAGACGAAAGCAAAAACAAGTATGAAATCATCAATCGTAGTCCAGAGATTACTAATTTTAAGAAAAAATGTATTAGTATATACAAACCTGGAAAGAGAACGAGAGAAAGACGGGGCTTTGATTCCTCTCGAGACCTCAATCGCAAGAGAGGGATGAGTTTATTAGCTAGCGCAAAAGACAAAGGGATAAGGTTTTTAACTGGAAATCGGATCCCCTAAAGGGCTAAAGGCCTAAACAACTCAAGTTTGGACGCACTGTTCGATCTGCTTTGACACGAATATTAAGACATCCGTACATTTCATCTCAAACCGGATTTGCTCGAATTCTGATCGGACGGTGTCCGTAGTGTCACTGTGATGAAATAAAAGAATTTACATAAAACAACATTCTGAAAAATGCGCCTTCTTTTTCTGACCAAATGGTCCTTTTGCGTACTCCATGAGGATTATTTCAGTTTCGTGAAATAATCATCCGAAACACCAAAACAATGTGACCAAAAGCATATCATTCCTTGTATTTTTAACATCAATAACTTAAAATTTGCATAAAGATAGTTCAAATATCTCTATTTTTTGTGTTCTCATTGTGCCTCTATTATTATAAATTTTAGAATTTTTGTTATTGAAAAAATAAAAATATAAGCGATGGAGGCTGCATTTGACCGAAATTTTTATCAATCGAAAATAAATAAATAAAATATCGCGAAACATGATGATTTTGGCGGAAATTCGATATGTAGGTAAAACGGATTGATTTATCCCATCTCACGGAACGGGTCATTTTAACCTGTCTCACTAATTCAAATCCCAAACTCAAACTAATTAACTAAGCAGATATGGGACGTTAATATCCATCCCGTCCGGCCAAAAAAAAAAAAAAAACCTTGAACGTTAATATCTATTTCGTCCGACCAAAAAAAAAAACCGTCAATTAATGCATTTGACATGCAGAGTCTGTAAATAAAAAGCAAATGCAGATTTCTCGGTCAAGGCAGCTGGAGATTTTTGGATTTTATTACTTTGACTTGAGGGCTCGGTCAAAGTAATACATTCTTGACTCAAAGTAATAATTCGAGCCCCAATAAAATCATTAATTAATAAAATCAAACCCGAGACTCCTTGGACGGGACAATCTATTCCGTTCCTGATTTTTTTTTCGGTCGGAGGGGAACGAGTATACCATCTTTCATTTTTTTTTCTGTTCGGTTAATTTGATTAGCAGTAGTTAGAGCAAACGGAAATGAATTAGTGGGACGGGCTAAAATGATCCGTCCCATAGGACGGAATAAATCAACCCGTTCTACCTATATTTCGAAATTCTGACCGCATTTGAATCCTCATTTTGCATACTTGTAATCTATAAATTTTGTACTTCAATATACGTGCATACTTACCAACTGTACCAATTTTTCTCCAATTTTCCCCTACTATTATGACAGGTTTAAATTTTCTCCAATTTTTCTAGTTTTATTATACTTTCTAGCAATCAATATCATCAATTTTTAATCGAACCACATATAAATCACCGTATCAAGCAATTTTAAAATTACATATAATATTATTTTAACTAATGATCAAACAATTTTGAAATTAAATCCACTTTATCAAGCAGCTTATTAATTTGATAATCTGTCTATTTAAATGACATATAACCAGTGTAATAAAATGCGGTTTATGCAGCCGCATATGCATATGCGGTTGGCAACCGCATAGAAAATCAATATGCGGTTCTGCTGATCCAAACCCATTATCTGAGTTCAAATCTGAAAATTTTCAAACCCATTATCTGAGTCCGGACTAAAAACTAACCTCCAAACCCATTATCTGAGTCCGGATGTCCGGTAATTGATCTAGCGTCTCCCCCTCTTCTTTTATTTCAGCGCTCTGAAATTTTTGTTTTATGGTTGTGAGACTATATTTGCTCTGGCTCCAGCGTATATACCGATTAATAGGAGGGCCGAACACTAAACCTTCACATGCGCAGGCCATTTGTGAAATGCAATTTGCCTAGCTATTGGTCCAAAAAACAAAGGTCCCAATGAACATCAATTTGATTTGCTTGACCCAATTGTTTTGTTTTTTATGGGTACAGTGGACAGGGGCCGTGCAAATATTTAATATATTTGATATATTTAATCACTTGTCTGTAAGCATTCAAATATATTTAATATATTTGATAAAGATGACACAAATATTTCATATATTTCATATATATGGTCCAAATCCGCATATATTAGTCCGCATAAAAATTCGCATATGCAGCCGTATACCGTATATGCGGTATGGGGTGGCCTTCCGCATATCGCATGAAAACCGTATTTTATAATCTTGCATATAACTTATTCACAATTTAAGTATATTCCAATTTCAATGAATTTTTTATATGTTATCATCAACGTTCTTATTTAGTTGAAATGGATACAAACTCACTCTCATTCATTTCTAATTTTTCAATTGCATATGAAGTCCGAAAGAAAAACCAAATGACAACAATAGGCTCACTAAAACTATGATTCTTTTTATGATATATTCTCAGCATCCATGCGCTGAAGGATTCGCCGTGCCTCCTCTTCTGTGCCCGGAGCTACATTGCAGATCTTCAACCTGTTTCGGACGGACTCCTGGTTGACACCAAATGTGAAATAAAATGTGTTCGATACTTGCATGCCGGTATTAATGCCATGAATTTTTTCTCCACTGCTAAATACGAATCCAATTAACATGCATCTTTCGTTTAATTAGAAAGTATTAGATATGAATATATACCTCTCTGGTACGTAACTCGGGTCTGGTAACATGAGCCTCGACCTCTACATTGATCAGTGGTTGATCAGGGTTCTCCAATTGCATGTGTAAAACACATGATTTGAAGCGAAGAAAATCTCCCACATCAACCTACACAAATCAAATTCAAATAACTTATAAATTTGACAAAGTATCAAGCACCGATACGCGTACTGTTACTTGCTTGTATGGAAGCATGAACGAGGAATGGAATGCAATGACTGTCAAGTAAAAGAAAATCAAACTCACTGGCTTCAAAAAATCGACATGATCGACTTCAACAAAACACGGAGCACGACCAACAAAGGCATAGGGAGTAGTGAACGCCAATTCATAGGTTCGGTGCATAAGAAATCTCCCGAAAATGCGACCGTGCAAGTTCCTCTGCTGTGGCGACAAACAATGGAGTTCTCCAGTCTAGTGCCCCGTAATAAAATGCTATCTCGATCTGCAAGTGTGGGTAGATCACAGAACACTCTTCCCTTGGCCAGTAGATTTCGCAACCTCTCAGCCTCCTCTCCTTCAAAGGAGAGCATCGGGTTGTTCTGTAGACATTTTGTTTTTTGCATCTCTGTTTGCCTTTCTTAGCTTGTCACGCATCTCGAAAAGGATAACCAGATTTTTCAGCCCCAACAATTATTCTTCACGACATAAATCAATTTCGATGTACAGAATTATTTTTCAAGCACAAATTAATTCTCATGATATATTATTTATGACATAAATCAACTTCCATGCCCAAAACTCATTTCCATCAACAATTAAATTACATGCCCAAATATTAGCACAAAATATATTATATAACAATTTTCCAAAATACCAATAATAGGTAAACCCCATGCCTATTCAATTTCACCCTCTTTGCACAGCTCCTCAATTGATACCACACACTGAGTAACTGATACAAGCACACTACTGAGGAATTAACATCTTCAACTCACTTTGAAAATTCCAGTTCAATGTAAATTAGCCTCATGCCCTTTGGAAATCATGACATCGAGAAAATCCGTTGCCTTCTCAATTTCACCTTTCTTGCACAGCTCATCCCTAAGAGTGCCATAGGCCACGACATCAGGGTTATACCCTTTGGAAATCATGACATCTAGAATATTCAATGCCCGCTTAGTTTCACCGTTCTTGCAAAGCCCATCTATAAGAGTGTTGTAGGTCACAGCATTAGGTTGACACCCTTTAGAAATCATGACTTCTAGAAAATTCAATGCCCGTTCAGTTTCACCTTTCTTGCAAAGCCCATCTATAAGAGTGTTGTAGGTCACAACATTAGGCATATGCCCTCTAGAAATCATGACATCTACAAAATCTAATGCCTTATCAGTTTCACCATTACTGCACAGCCCCTTTATAAGAGTGTTATAGGAGATGACATCCGGGTCATACCCTTTGGAAATCACGATATCTAATAAATCTAATGCCTTATCAGCTTCACCAGTCTTGCACAGCCCCTTTATAAGAGTGCTATAGGTGATGACATCCGGGTCATACCCTTTGGAAATCATGACATCTAGAAAATTCAATGCCCGCTCAGTTTCACCTTTCTTGCAAAGCCCGTCTATAAGAGTGTTGTAGGTCACGACATCTGGGTCATATCCTTTGGAAATCATGAAATCTACAAAATCTAATGCCTTATCAGTTTCACCATTCTTGAACAGCCCCTTTATAAGAGTGTTATAGGTGATGACATCCGGGTCATACCCTTTGGAAATCATGACATCTACAATATCCATTACCTTCTCAGTTTCACGTTTCTCACACAGCCCATTTATAAGAGTGTTGTAGGTCACGGCATTAGGCTCAAGCCCTTTGGAAATCATGACATCTACAAAATCCATCGCCGTCTCAATCTCATCTTTCTTGCAAAGCCCATCTATAAGAGTGCTGTAGGTCCCAACATTAGGCTCATGCCCTTTAGAAATCATGACATCTACAAAATCTAATGCCTTATCAGTTTCACCATTATTGCACAGCCCCTTTATAAGAGTGTTATAGGTTATGACATCCGGATCATACCCTTTGGAAATCATCATATTTAATAAATCTAATGCCTTATCAGTTTCACCATTTTGGCATAGCCTATTTATAAGAGTGCTATAGGTGATGACATCCGGGTCATACCCTTTGGAAATCATGACATCTAGAAAATTCAATGCCCGCTCAGTTTCACCTTTCATGCAAAGCCCATCTATAAGAGTGTTGTAGGTCACGACATCTGGCTCATGCCCTTTAGAAATCATGACATTTACAACATGTAATGCCTTATCAGTTTCGCCATTCTTGAACTGCCCCTTTATAAGAGTGCTATAGGTAATGACATCCGGGTAATACCCTTTGGAAATCATGAAATCTACGGTATCCATTGCCTTCTCAGTTTCACCTTTCTTGCACAGCCCATTTATAAGAGTGTTGTAGGTCACTACATTAGGCTGAAGCCCTTTGGAAATCATCACATCTACAAAATCCATTGCCTTCTCAATCTCATCTTTCTTGCAAAGCCCATCTATAAGAGTGCTGTAGGTCACGACATCTGGCTCATGCCCTTTAGAAATCATGACATCTACAAAATCTAATGCCTTATCAGTTTCACCATTCTTGCAAAGCCCCTTTATAAGAGTGTTATAGGTGATGACATCTGGGTCATACCCTTTGGAAATCATGACATCTAGAAAATTCAATGCCCGCTCCGTTTCACCTTTCTTGTAAAGCCCATCTATAAGAGTGTTGTAGGTCACGACATTTGGCTCATGCCCTTTAGAAATCATGACATCTACAAAATCTAATGCCTTATCAGTTTCACCATTCTTGCAAAGCCCCTTTATAAGAGTGTTATAGGTGATGACATCTGGGTCATAGCCTTTGGAAATCATGACATCTAGAAAATTCAAAGCCCGCTCCGTTTCACCTTTCTTGTAAAGCCCATCTATAAGAGTACTGTAGGTCACGACATCTGGCTCATGCCCTTTAGAAATCATGACATCTACAAAATCTAATGCCTTATCAGTTTCACCATTTTTGCACAGCCATTTTATAAGAGTGCTATAGGTAATGACATCCGGGTCATACCCTTTGGAAATCATGGAATCTACGATATCCATTGCCTTCTCAGTTTCACCTTTCTTGCACAGCCCATTTATAAGAATGTTGTAGGTCACGACATTAGGCTGAAGCCCTTTGAAAATCATCACATCTACAAAATCCATTGCCTTCTCAATCTCATCTTTCTTGCAAAGCCCATCTATAAGAGTGCTGTAGGTCACAGCATTAGGTTGACACCCTTTAGAAATCATGACTTGTAGAAAATTCAATGCCCGTTCAGTTTCACCTTTCTTGCAAAGCCCCTTTATAAGAGTGTTGTAGGTCACGACATTAGGCTCATGCCCTATAGAAATCATGACATCTACAAAATCTAATGCCTTATCAGTTTCACCATTATTGCACAGCCATTTTATAAGAGTGCTATAGGTAATGACATCCGGGTCATACCCTTTGGAAATCATGGAATCTACGATATCCATTGCCTTCTCAGTTTCACCTTTCTTGCACAGCCCATTTATAAGAGTGTTGTAGGTCACGACATTAGGCTGAAGCCTGTTGAGATTTATTGTATGTTTATATATTGTTGGGTGTTTATGGGCCTAATTAGGATTAGGCCTGTGTCATTATGAGATAATCTAGGGAGAATCTAGGGTAAATCTAGGGTATTTATTATAAGATTGCGTTGTAAGGCTATATAAGCCAAAGTCATTAGTCAATAAAAAACAACTTTTTGCTCATTAAACTTTATGGTATCAGAGCCGCAAAAAACCTAGGGTTAGGGTTAGCCATTTTTTCCGCTACTGTAGCAAATCCGCTACTGTAGCAAACCGCTACTGTAGCAGCCAGCAAGGTCACCGCCGCTGGCTTCTGCTAGGGTTCTGCCTCTCCAGTCTCTGCTGGCCGCCGCCTCTGCTAGGGTTCCGCCTCTGCTGACCGCCGTCTCTCTCAGCCCCTGCTGGCCGCCGCCGCCTCAGCCTTTGCTGGCCGCCGCCTCTCCGATCTGTTGTCCAGTACCCTTTCTCTATCGCTATCTGTTGCCTTTACTATCGCTATCTCTCTTTTCTCTTTTCTCTTTTATCTGCTATCTATGGTGATCTGCTTTTCTCTTTATTGTCGCTATCTGCTTTTCTCTCTATCGCTATCTATGGTGATCTGTTGATTTGAAAAAAAAAAAAAAAAAAAAAAAAAAAAAAAAAAAAAAGGTACAAAGAGTCTTGATGAGATAAATCTGGAGGGGTTTTGTGATTTAATCGAATTCGACTCGAATCTAATGAGATAGATCGAGGTCGGGTCAAGAAGACGAGGTAGGAGGGATTCGAACTTGGTGTGTGACAAGGGGATCTAAGTCGGATTAATGACCGAAGAAGGCAAGAATCCGATGGAGGAGATTATGGCGAAGCTGAGTTTCACCGAGCTTCAGACGCTGATGCGAGCGTTCAGTGTGACTGCGAGTGAGAGCACACCAAGGCCAGCGCCGAATGTAGTCCTTCCACCGCTCGACAGGAAGCTTGATGGGCCAGCTACATATCTGAGCTGGTCGCGTCGGGTAAGGTACACTTTGGAGGGGAAAGATCTGGAGGGGTACTTGACTGGTGAAAAGAAGGAGCCACCTGCGGGATCTCCAGAGAAGGTCGAGTGGAAGTCCACTCATATGACAGTAGTGCAGGGAGATCGATCGATCCAGGAGTATGCCGCAGATCTGGAGCGACTGTGGTCTGTTTTTGATCATTTCTCACCAGCTTTGTCATGCAGCGATCTCTCGTGTAGGTGTGGGGAGCGAGATGCTCAGAGGAGGACTATGCACTTTATGAGAGGGTTGGACCCGGTTTTTGAGCAGAGGTGTGCAGTGTTGCTAGCACAGCCGAAGATTCCATCACTGGATGAGACGATTTCGGCCATGGTACAGGAGGAGAGCAGGATTAGGCTCCAGTCTGGTGCAGCTGGACTTACAGGAGGGAAGTCAGCACTAGCAGCCTCACGGTCAGGTAACACAGGACACAGGGGCGAGACTCGGCAGTGCTACAACTGCGGGGAGGTAGGTCACTTGAGGCAGACTTGTCCTAAGCCACCAAAGGAGAGAGATGCAGGTGGGCGGGGACAGTTTGGGAGTCGTGGTCGCGGCCGTGGGGGTCGCAGAGGTGGTGGAAGAGGGGGCTACCGGGCAAATCTGATGGTAGCAGATAAAGTGGAAGAAGGCGGTATGGCTGAGGTGGGTCACTCTGAGGAGGAGCAGGCAGTTGTGGATGCTTATACTGCCTTGATGAAGAAAAAGCAGAAGGGTGTGCTCGATGATGCGTCCACCTCATCTTCATCCAAGGGTAACATCGCTTCCTTTGCTCACTCAGCCACAGGTACTTGTGATACACTTGCTCTAGCCTCTATATCCACCACTAGATCATCAGATTGGATAGTCGACTCTGGTGCATCTCGACATGTGACTGGTGCTGCTAGGGAGTTTTCTTCCTATACTCACCTAGCAGTCCCAGAGAGCATTCAGATTGCTGATGGCACGGCTCAGCCCGTGGTTGGTAAGGGTACCGTGCAATGTACCAACACTTTGACTTTGTCCAATGTTTTGCATGCTCCTTCCTTTCCTGTAAACCTTTTGTCCATTAGTGCCATTATATCACAACTAAAATGTGTTGTTTTGTTTGATATTCCAAAGGTGATCTTTCAGGAGAAGGAGACCGGCCGGCGACTTGGGACTGGCACATGGCGTAGCGGGCTGTGGTACATAGATAAGGGGAGTATGGATTCGGCTCTCTCATCTATTGTAGAGGATGCAGGAGGAGTTGGGAGGAGTGTGGAGGATCTACTGTTGCTCCATCATAGGCGCTTAGGTCACCCATCTTTTTCTGTTTTGAGTAGGTTGTATCCGCCTTTGTTTGAAAAGGCTAATAAAGAAAAATTGGTATGTGATGCATGTGAGTTAGGAAAACACACCAGAAGCTCTTATTCAAGCTCTGGTAATAGGAGTACTTTGCCTTTTGAGTTGGTACATTCAGATGTATGGGGGCCTTGTCCCACAACTACTATGAATGGATTTCGATATTTTGTTTCTTTCATTGATTGTTTTTCTCGTGTGACCTGGCTTTATTTGATGAAAAACAAGGGTGATGTGTTTGCCTGCTTCAAAGATTTTCACAAAGGGGTTCAGACTCAATACGGTGCAGTTGTGAAGGTATTGAGGTCTGACAATGGGACAGAGTATGTCAACAGGGCATTTGGAGATTACTTGTCATCCCAGAGAATACAACATCAAACCACCTGTCCTTACACACCAGAGCAGAATGGGGTAGCTGAGCGAAAGAACAGGCATCTCCTTGAGGTGACCCGGAGTATGATGATGTCAATGAAGGTACCAAAATATTTGTAGGGGCAAGCAGTCCTAACAGCGGCCTACCTGATCAATAGGATGCCCTCACGGGTATTGGATTGGAAGTCTCCGATTGAGATGCTAAGAGGTAAGAATGGAAATGTTCTCCCTCTCAAAACTTTTGGCTGTGTGTGCTTCGTGCAGGACAACAGACCAAATGTGGAAAAACTTGATCCAAGGGCTGTGAAGTGTGTGTTTGTTGGATATTCGGCTACTCAGAAGGGGTATGTTTGCTGGAGTCCGGTGGAGAGGAGGTTGTTTGTTAGTATGGATGTCACATTTAGAGAGTTAGAGCCATACTACTCCTCTCAGGTTGCATCGCTTTTTGAGGATTCGCTCGATACAGGAGGTACGAGGCGAGAGGGGGAGGATAGTAGCGATATTGAGAGGAGGATGGTGAGTGTGGGGAATATTCCTTGTCCGATTACGCCGGTTGGGCCGATTATGGAGTCGGCTGTGGTGCCGGGTGGTGAGAGGACCGAACCCGAGAATGGTGGAACTCAGACTCAGGGGGAGCTGAGAGTATACACGAGGAGAAGAAAGGAAGCTGAGGGAGCTATGCCAACAGTGCCACCTGTGCCAAGTCCCTTGTCCCTGCCTTCTCCGACTCCTGAGACACCTACACCATCTACCTCAGATTCAGAGTACACAGGTGATATGATTCCTCTCTCTACTCCTCCCACTCCCCTATCAATAAGGAGGACCTCTCGCAGCAATGCGGGAGTTCCACCTGATCGATATGGCTTTCCACATGATATTGCCCATTTTGTCTCTTACTCTCACATATCACCTGTACATGGAGCATTCATTGCATCTTTGAACATTGTCTCTATCCCTAAGTGTTGGCAGGTTGCTAAGGAGGATCCGAAGTGGAAAGCTGCCATGCTAGAGGAACTTGGGGCTCTGGACAAGAATAACACCTGGGAGCTCGCGTCACTACCACCAGGCAAGAAGGCAGTGGGTTGCAAGTGGGTCTTCACAGTGAAGCAAAACCCAGAGGGTCGGGTTGAGCGCTACAAGGCCCGATTGGTAGCAAAGGGGTACAGTCAGACTTATGGCATCGACTATGATGAGACCTTTGCGCCCGTGGCAAAGATGAGCACAGTGCGAACACTCATTTCCTTGGCAGCGAATGAGGGTTGGAAGTTACACCAGCTTGATGTGAAAAATGCTTTTCTCCATGGTGATTTGTTGGAGGAGGTATACATGGAGGTACCACCAGGTTTCGGCACGAAACAGACGGCTGGTAAGGTGTGCAGACTCAAGAAGTCTCTTTATGGGCTGAAGCAGTCTCCTCGGGCCTGGTTTGACAGGTTTAGGAGAGCTATGGTAGGCATGGGGTATCGACAGACCAATGCAGACCATACAGTGTTTTTTAAACGACATGGAGTTCACACTACAATGCTTGCTGTGTATGTGGACGACATGATTATCACTGGTGATGATGAGGGTGAGATTGCTCAGCTGAAGGCCAAATTGGGCAAGGAGTTTGAGGTAAAAGACTTGGGGCAGCTGAGGTACTTCCTTGGGATCGAGATAGCTCGTGGTGAAGAAGGGATTATTTTATCTCAAAGGAAGTATGTGCTAGATTTTCTTACAGAGACAGGTATGTTAGGGTGCAAACCTGCGGCTGCTCCCATTGACCAAAAGTTCAAGCTGAGTGCTGAGGCAGGAGAGCCAGTTGATAGAGAGAGGTACCAGAGGTTGGTGGGACGCTTGATCTATTTGAGCCACACTCGTCCCGACATATCCTTTGCTGTGAGTGCGGTGAGTCGCTATATGCATGACCCTAGAGAGGGTCACATGGATGCTGTGTACCAGATTCTGAGGTACCTGAAGAGTGCACCAGGGAAGGGGTTGATCTTCAGGAAGAATGGGCACTTGAACATTGAGGGCTATTGTGATTCAGACTGGGCTAGTTGTGCCGATGACAGGAAGTCCACGTCTGGATATTGTATGTTTGTAGGAGGCAATTTGGTCTCCTGGAAGAGCAAGAAGCAAACAGTGGTTGCGAGATCCACAGCCGAGGCAGAGTACAGGGCCATGGCATTAGGCGTGGCAGAGATGTTGTGGCTGAGAGCCTTGCTGGTGGAGCTCGAGGTGGACCGAGGGGCCCAAATGAAATTATGGTGCGATAACAAGTCAGCCATCAGTATCGCTAACAATCCAGTGCAGCATGATAGGACCAAGCATATCGAGATCGATAGGTTCTTCATCAAGGAGAAGTTGAACAGTGGACTCTTGGAGTTAGGCCATGTTGCAACTAAAGACCAAGCAGCAGATTATCTGACGAAAGGACTAAATTCGTTGGACTTAGCGAGAGGATGTGACAAGATGGGCTTAGTGGATATCTTTCGCCCATCTTGAGGGGGAGTGTTGAGATTTATTGTATGTTTATATATTGTTGGGTGTTTATGGGCCTAATTAGGATTAGGCCCGTGTCATTATGAGATAATCTAGGGAGAATCTAGGGTAAATCTAGGGTATTTATTATAAGATTGCGTTGTAAGGCTATATAAGCCAAAGTCATTAGTCAATAAAAAACAACTTTTTGCTCATTAAACTTTAAAGCCCTTTGGAAATCATCACATCTACAAAATCCATTGCCTTCTCAATCTCATCTTTCTTGCAAAGTCCATCTATAAGAGTGCTGTAGGTCACAGCATTAGGTTGACACCCTTTAGAAATCATGACTTCTAGAAAATTCAATGCCCGTTCAGTTTCACCTTTCTTGTAAAGCCCATCTATAAGAGTGTTGTAGGTCACGACATCTGGCTCATGCCCTTTAGAAATCATGACATCTACAAAATCTAATGCCTTGTCAGTTTCACCATTCTTGAACAGCCCCTTTATAAGAGTGCTATAGGTGATGACATCCGGGTCATACCCTTTGGAAATCATGGAATCTACGATATCCATTGCCTTCTCAGTTTCACCTTTCTTGCACAGCCCATTTATAAGAGTGTTGTAGGTCACGACATTAGGCTGAACCCCTTTGGAAATCATCACATCTACAAAATCCATTGCCTTCTCAATCTCATCTTTCTTGCAAAGCCCATCTATAAGAGTGCTGTAGGTCACAGCATTAGGTTGACACCCTTTAGAAATCATGACTTCTAGAAAATTCAATGCCCGTTCAGTTTCACCTTTCTTGCAAAGCCCCTTTATAAGAGTGTTGTAGGTCACGACATTAGGCTCATGCCCTATAGAAATCATGATATCTACAAAATCTAATGCCTTATCAGTTTCACCATTATTGCACAGCCCCTTTATAAGAGTGCTATAGGTGATGACATCCGGGTCATACCCTTTGGAAATCATGACATCTAGAAAATTCAATGCCCGCTCAGTTTCACCTTTCTTGCAAAGCCCAGCTATAAGAGTACTGTAGGTCACGACATCTGGGTCATACCCTTTGGAAATCATGACATCTACAATATTCATTGCCTCCTGAATTTCACCTTTCTTGCAAAGCCCATCTATAAGAGTACTGTAGGTCACGACATTAGGATCAAGCCCTTTGGAAATCATGACATCTACAATATCCATTGCCTTCTGAATTTCACCTTTCTTGCACAGTCCATCTATAAGAGTGCTATAGGTGATGACATCAGGGTCATACCCTTTGGAAATCATGACATCTACAATATCCATTGCCTTCTCAGTTTCACCTTTCTTGCACAGCCCATTTATAAGTATGCTATACGAGACTAAATCAGGTGTACATCCTAGCTTAGCCATTTTGTAGAGCACTATAGTAGCAGCCTCAGCAGTTCTTTTCTCCCAACACAGGCCTTTGAGTATTGGGCTGAAGATATTGGCATGAGCTCTGCGACCCTCCTTGAGAAACCGTCCCAGAAAACCAAACATAAGGTTGACCTGTAGCATTCGTGCACAGCAGTCCATCAAGATCGCATAGGTATATTCATTAGGACCAATTCCTTCAGCTTGGGTTAAGCGGGTGAAGAGAGAAAAGACGGTGGGGTAAGGGTTGTTGGAGGTTTTGGTGTAGTCCTTGAGGTATTGATTGATTTGACGGAGGTTCTTGGCAGCCAACAGCTGGTCAAACTGGTGAACCGCCTCTTGGTCAGAAATGGCATTTGCTTTCCGGCGAGGCCTTTTCTCCTCCTTTTGGAGCTTACGCTTCCAATGCGTCTGACGCCATGAATTTGGTTTGTCGGGTTGAGATTCAGACTGGGGGAATGCGTAGCAGATAAGGAAGAGGTCTCGGCGAGAAGCAAATGGGGATGGGGATGGGGATGGGATGGGGATTGGGATTGGGAAGGTGAAGGTGAAAGTGAAAAGAAGGGGGCAAGAGATAAGGTTGACACCATCTGATTATTCTTATTTAGACTGATTTGGTTTGGTTAAAGACTTAAGAGTCTCTTAATTTATCTCTGCCTCTTTCTAAAAATCTTATCTAACAAGGTTGAGTTTTGCTTCCAGGTTCAACTACTGCATTGAAGAATAACAGTACATGATTAAGACAGAGTGTGATCAATAAAAGAAAATGAGAAATGAAAAAATGAAAACGGGCTTTAATGAACTTATACTGTTTTGTTGAAAGGGAGGGGATTATGTCCGAAGCCATTTGGACTGCATCATTGTCCAAACCATTTTTTGTCCGTCCGAATAAGTTTATATTTAAATTTCTTCAGATTGTAAATGGACCCCACTTAAACTTACAAAGAAATAATTTATCTTTCCTTATTTGCTGTGTAAACTAAACACAAGAAAATTAAAAATTTCCTGTGTAATACTACTGTCTCTCCTACTTGTGCATGAGAACAAAACAAAAATGAGACAAAGATGACAAATGGTTGTGCTCTTTTTGAAGAAATGCAAAAAACTTGAGCATGCAAAAGTTTCAACTCATCTTCAAAACTCCACACTCCAATTTATTCAAATAAGAATTTTAGTAGTTTATTTATTCAACAGGAGTTATAAAAAAAGTTTAAATAAATTCAGGAGCTAAATTATAGTTTGAGCAATTATAAACTTTATGATCTTTCTGCTTGAGGGTTGGTTTTTCTTCTCTCGGGAGTGAAACTTCAATCCTCTTTCAAACAAATATATAAACGATTAATAATGATTTAAATGTTCTTTTGGTTTTTTTTTAGAAAATGATAAAGCTGAGGGGAGGACATTATTAAGAAAAGTTGTAAAATATTTTTGGAAGGAGGTAATGGAGATCTCCTTTTGCTGAGGTACTGGATCTAGTACCTAATATATTTAATGCACTTCCTTTTTTAATTTGAACGGTTTTAATACGCTTTTTATCATACGGTGAAGTGGCTATTTGGACGAGTTATGGTCCGAAGCCGTTTGGACTAATTCCACTCCCTTGTTGAAATTGAGAACATAATTAATTTAAGGCACTACTCCCATTAAAATATGAGTTTCAGTTGCTCCTAATGTTGGAGCTCCTTGGTGGTATGGTTCAATGGAAAAGATGCTTGGTAGATAATTTATATCATTGTTTTGTTTGTACAAATATATTTTATCCTACTCTGTGAATAACAGGCCACCAAACAATTTAACCGCCCTTGTTTAATGAATTTCAATAAATATAAAAAAAATCCAAAATCATACTAAAATTGTAAGTGTTCAGCTGACGACTAACTGCAGGCTCTACAAATCATAATAGATGAATTGTTTTTTCAATCATTTTGTTTTTCTCATTTAAATCAGCATGTGTCCAGGTCCAATGTTGAAGGAGAACCCTTTCAATGAAATCACAACAGAACAATAGAAGGGAATAAAAGTATATCAAGGACCTTTTCACACCTTAAACTAAGCTCAGGCATGGCCATGTTAAATCTCAATTTTCAGAACATTTACAAGATTTATCGGTTTTCTCCCTATCATAGACTTAAATTTGGAAAGATAACTAACCTTAACCTTGAGATAATGAAAGGGGGGGGGGGGGGGGGGGAGCGAGAGAGAAGTCAGTCGCCTGCAAGAGGCGAAAGCAAAAACAAGTATAAAATCATCAATCGTAGGCAAGAGATTACTAATTTTAAGAAAAAAAATGTATGAGTATAAACAAACCTGGAGAGAGAGCAAGAGAAAGAGGGGGCTTCGATTGAGGGATAAGGTTTTTAGCTAGCGCAAAGAGAAAAGGATAAGGTTTTTAACTGGAAATCGGACTGTTCGATCTGCTTTGACACCAGTATTAAGAAATCCGTACATTCCGTCTCAAACCGGATTCGCTCCAATTTTGATCGGACGGTGTCCGTAGTGTCACTGTGATGAAATATAAAAAAAAATTACATAAAACAACATTCTAAAAGATGCGCCTTCTTATTTCGTACCAAATTATCCTTTTTATTACTCTATCACGATTATTTCAGTTTCATCCGAAACACCAAACAATGCGATCGGAAGCATAGCATTCCCCGAAATTTTTTTAATTACCATCCCAATAAATCCGAATTAATCAAACACCATCCATTCAATCATATTTAAATTCCTACCACTCACGCATACCCAGTCAGCGCACCAAATTAGACTGGTGCACAAACTGAGGATGCGCACTATTTGGTTCGCCGACTGAATATGTGCATCAAATTTGACATGACAAATGGAGATTAAATTGAAGCCTCAAATACAGACCAAATTTTTAGATGGACTATACCACAATTGAACCGTACGTAGCCAAAAGATTAAGTTTCCATTTTTGCATTGGTGCGCATATCCAGTCAGCGCACCATATTGGTGCGCCTTCCCAGTCTGCGCACCAGTCCAATTTGGTGCGCGGACTGAGGACGCTTGGGTGGTAGAAATGAAAAAAAATGAGATTCGATGGTATTGATTTAATTTGAATTTTATGAAGTGGTAACTAAAAAAATTTCGGTAGCATTCCTTGACCCTTGTATTTTTCGTTTTTTTATTAATAGGAAAAATATCGACAATGAGGAACAGTTTCGCTAGATTTTGAAAAATAGGAAGAACGTTATGGGTAACGTCCAGCTACAGTGTTTTTTTTATTAATTAGATATCATTAGCGATCATATTAACTTGATGTTATGGTTTATAACGTCCAGCTACAGTGCCCTGGACGTTACAAACCATAACGTTTTTCCTATTTTTCAAAATCTAGCGAAACTGTTCCTCATTGTCGATATTTTTGTTTTGTTTTTCCTATTAATAAAAAAAAGGTTGTATTTTTAAGGGGGAATTTCATGTATACCCCTCAAAAACTTCAATATTACATACTGCCCCCTCTAAACTTCAAAAACTCACAGATTTATCTATTTTATTGTCTTTTATATTAAAACTAATTTTAAATTTGTAAAATATCCAACTTTTTATGAAAGCGTAAAATATTTGTAGTATGTTTAAGAAAAATATCGATTTTATATTTAATTAATTTTTTAAAGCAAATGATTTATTTTATTACTTCTGTATATAAACGATGACATTTTCTAACCCAATCTAAAGTTCATTTACAAAATTGGGTTTTGGGCCCTACAATGGGCTTTGAATATACTTTTCATTTATTCTTGGACGCAGTATTGTGTTTGAGTAGGCTTACATTATGTGAAATAAGGATCTCAGTAGACTTCAAATTATATTTTTCAAATATTCTGGGCTGGGATGCTTACTGAACTGGTGCGACGGAAAACATCTCAGAAAGCCACTTTTATTCCCCATCTAAAACATTTTTGTGATTTTCAGCTGAGTACATAAAAGTTATAGCTAGAGTGGAAAAAATGGCACGGCGGAGCCAGTTTTGTCACGGAACGGCATGATACATGTTAGTTACGTGTCTTGACTCACGTGTCTCGTGCAGTGACCATTCGCGTGCTGTGACCATCTTTAAAAAATTTAGCACGACACGGCACGCGAAAGATATAGTCACGATACGGCACGTATTCACGCGAGTCACGTGTAATTAGGATTATTAGATCTTGACCAAATGGTGAATCTTAAATAAACTAACATAAATTATGATCAAATGGTCACGCAAGTCACGTTTGAGCACGGCGTGACTCACATGGCGTTACCATTTTGCGTGCCGTGACCACCCCTTAACATTTTAGTTACGGCACGGCACATGAAAAATTAATTTGATCACGACACAACACAGCATGAGACCGAAATCACAGCGCACAGCACGACACGACACGTTTTTTCCACTCTAGCTATTAACTTATATTGCGTGCCTAATTTACAACTACAATGGTACTTTTGATCATTTGCACGACATTAATTAAATGTATCCAAGTCTAATTATACAACAGTCAGCAGTCAAAATTTAGCCAAAAAGAACTTCCAAAATGACACTAAATGCATTTCTCTTATTATTAAAACACTCAAGTGATATAATTATTTTGAGTACATCGAAACAACATGACATGATCAAATGCTTCATTTGTTAAATCAAAATGGTGGTTCGGACACAGGTACCGGTGCAGGTGCAGGTGCAGGTGCAAGTGCGATGGACATGAAGCATGGTGACGGTGGGTTTCCAAAAAGGCATGTGTTGTTCGCGAAAACCGAAGCATCGAATCGGCACATGTTGCCACCCTGAGGTAACTCTCCACAGAGTTTGTTGAATGACAGATTTGAAGAATACAATCCATCAGCTGTGGCAAATGACTCCGGCACTTTTCCAAATATGTTATTGTGGCTTAGATCAAGCGCGTGTAAATTATCCGAGAATTCCACATGACTCAAATCAAATTCAAAGTCATTATAAGCCAAAACAATGTCAGCTGTCTTCTTTTGCTCACCGAATAGAAAAGAAGCATCGCCACTAAGTCGGTTGTTACCCAAGTTAATTACCGAGAAATCCACCCATCCGTAACATTTTGGTAGTTCGCCAGTTAAGTTATTGTTGGAAAGTACAAGTGTGGGAAACGAACCATGAACGAGCCCAGGTGGTATGGTGCCTGTGAGGTAATTTGACGAAAGTACCAACGTTTTTAAATTTGGTAACGTAGAGAGAGATGATGGAATGGTACCGGACAGGTGGTTAACGGATAGATTGATTACTGTGATATTGACATGGTTGTAAAAACTGGGCACGGAGCCAGATAGAGATGTCTTTATTATGATAAGTTGGTGAAGATTGTAAAGTTTGGTAATGCAGGGAGGAATTGGACCATAAAGTCCCATCATATTGAAAATAATAAAGTTCTCTAGTTCGGTTAAACCGCAAACAGCATCTGGAAAGGGGGCGACGATGCTAGACATTTCCATAACGAGAATGCTTACACGACCAGTGTTGGTGCATCCTATACTTACGTAGCCCAATGATGTACTGGTTATGAAATCACAAAAATTAAAGCCTTTTACCCAGCTCTGGAGAATGTCAGGGTCGCCTAGCTGCTTCTTGATTTTGAGGAGCACAATCTCATCATCTTTATTAGATAACACAGAGGAGGTGAAAGAGAGGAGGAAAAACAGGAAGAAAATGGTAGACATGTATATATTTCTTTTTGTTCTTTTGGTAATGCATGGATGCTGTTTTAGAAGCGGGTGAAAGATATATACAGAGAGGAATAAAAAAAAAAATTCTAAAAAAAATGTTGCATTTAATTTTTTCGTATTTAATTTGTACGAATATCAATGCACAAAATAGAGTAAAAATGAGATGAGACGACTTTCAGATAATTAATGCACTCTCAGTTGAATTGATGTGTGATGCTAACTATTGAATTTAATAATTAATATGGATCATTAACTTTTTACAACGAACTGATCAGATAAACTTTTGCAATACAAATACATTTGTCTTTTAAATTGTATATATCGTATGGTTCAATTCTGTTATTTTGTTTTTTCACTTGATTAGGCCTAACAGTATAGTCAGTGTTCACATCTTTCTCAATTTATGAAATAATAAAGGATGAACGTTTTTTTTTTTTTTTTTCATTTTTTCACTGAAGGATCTGTAGGTACAAATTCACATTATAATTTATAATTTACATCCCATTGAAACTACGGATTCTAATTTATAGCTTCATGCATGTAGAATGAATTTAGAGGAGATTTTATGAGATACATCTCAGTCATGACCGAGGTTCAATATTTTGAACTTCATTTCTAATTTTATTTCTGTTATGGATTTACCATACCATAAGATCACCCGAAGTTATTTACAATGGTCAATGTCAACTGTAAACTAGAAAAAAAAAAAAGGAAAAACTATTTGGTAGATCCAAGAAGCACAGAGTTCTATGAAGACTAAAGAGTTAAAAGACTTCAAATATTAATGTCAACTCTAAACTAAAAAAACAAAAGAAATTATTTGGGACAATGAAGAAGCACGTAAGTTTTATGAAGTCTAAAGAGAGATCACAGGTTGGTATTCGTTAAGAATACATGTCTTGTTAGCATCTCACCGTATCCCATATACTATGTCTAATTATTGATAATAAGGAATTTAATCAGTGTTTAATTTTTAAATGTGTACCAAGCATCTAAATTATGAGATGATAGTGAAAGTCTACTGCCAAAATTCATGACTTCTAATCAAGTCTGATTATGCAGGATCCAATCTAATCAAACAATCAGAAGACTGCTATGAAAATGTCTTCATTTTATCATTGATAGCGATCTTTTTTATCGACATGATCGACTTCAACAAAACACAGAGCATGACCAACAAAGGCATATGTAGTAGAGAACGCCAATTCATAGGCTTGGTGCATCAGAAATCCCTCGAAATTTGGCCGTGCAAGTTCCTCTGCTGTGGCTGACAAACAATGGAGTTTCCAGTCTAGTGTCCCGTTACAAAATGCTATCTCGATCTCCTAGTGCATGCAGATCACAGAACACTCTTCCCTTGGCCAGTAGAATTCTCAACCTCTCAACCTCCTCTCCTTCAAAGGAGAGCGTTGGCCCGTTTTCTAGACATTTCATTTTGCATCTCTGTTTGTTTTTGTTAGCTTGTCACGTATCTCTCCTTCTTTGAAAAGTTGTTTTTCCCGCTCCGTTTCAGGCATGAGTTGGCTTACCGGAGCTGATTTGACTCTGATTGGGTTTCATTTCTAGCCTAACCCAACTTATTTGAGACTAAAGGCTTAGTTGTTGTTGTTGTATTCACGTGCCACAAATGTGAAGTTGGCAGATAGAGCAACCGGATTTGACAACCCTAAGTTATGTATAATTATATAAATCACAACAATCAGCCACACTTGTTTTTATTTAGTTCAAATATTCCTTCATTTCAATATCGAGACAAAGGGCATGATCAAATTACAGATTTATTAGAGACTATTTCAAGCCATATAGTAAATTATGTTCTACTTCATGAGAGAATAATTTTATGAATTATGAAATTTAGAGTATGTTTTGTATAAATCAAGAGACTGAAAATTAACAGTTCTCTTGCAATTAATCATGACCCATTACACCAAGATGCGAATTGATCAGGATTTGACACCAAAAAATAAGCATTTGATATTCATTCCTAAAGAAAGAAACCATCCTTCTTTCCGCTTAACAAATGAAGAATATTGTTAATAAACTTCTCAGAAGGGGCTATAAAGAAAAAGATCTAGTAAAAGACACTTCACTCCAAGATTATAATTCCTTTACTGTGAATTTTATCAATTAAAAGAGATAGATAAACAAGCTGTAATAATTTCTCTAGAGTCAGTCTTAAAAAGAAAATGTTGATATTGAAGTCTTTGGGAAATCTCAGCAGAGAGAGAGAGAGACAAGATTTTCTTAAAAATTTCAAAAGGTGTGATAGTGTTAGAAAAGAAAAATTGATGTGCTGAATTTTAGGATCGTTTTAACAGTTATTTTAGAATAGATCACAGGATAATTCGGATTTTATTGATAGAGGCCCATTAAATACCTCTACCTAAAGTGGGCCTTTTGTAGAAAATGAATACTAAACACTACATCTATTATTTTTGTACAAAAATTAGTATCTTTCTTTTTCATATTTTTTCTTCTTTCGATATATAATATACTATACCTGTGCCATAGAGTTGTGATGTTTCCCATGTGGTTATCAGTAGCTCTTGAATAGTTAGCACCGGACGGGAGTTGCGTAACATCAATTTGAATATCAATGGAAGAATGACCGGCATAGGTGACGGCACAGGATATTTTGAGATCAGTATCAGCATGAAGTGGCTTCTTTAAAACTATCCTATCCACAGATGCTGTCACTAGCAATAATGAGTTTCTCATGCTATCCGTGTCAGAACAGTGCTGCAAATTGCATTTTCAGAATCAACTAAGATAGTTTGAAATTTTGCTTAGAATTGGAAAAATTGAGCCGAGGACCGGTACAACCTAAAAGTACCATATTGGGTCATTATACCATGCCTGGAACAATCAACACTATACTAGTTTGTACTTAAGCTGGCCCACCAAGTAATTTTTATCACCACTACAAAATTCAAAAAGGAAGATATGAAATGTTGCATTAGTTAGTACTAACTAAGAGCTGAGTCCTCTCCGAACCGCAGGAGATAATTTTTATCCTAAAAGCTCCTAATACGACTGAAATTGCAACTATTCTACCTCAAAGCTACTTACTGGTATAGATGCCGAGTGAAATGACAAGGATTTGATGTTTAACAGTATTTCCAACTAGAGTGAGGCTATGGTACTATGCATATAATAACACTTGGGTCCATACTATGGATGCATTTCTTCATTTTGAAAGTCCAAACAGTTGATTCGAACCGCTCAACATGATCTTCATTTGAAAATGTGCTTGGAGGCCAAATTTTACATTTAAAAAAAAAAATTACTATTTTTTTGATATAGGTAGAAAATCACTACTTTCGGATGGTCTAGAATCTTTAAATCAAGTTATTTTGGACCTATATAAAAAATTAGTAAAAAATATTCTAGAAAATGTAAAATTTGGCCTCCAAGTACATTTTCATATGGAGACCATGATGAACGGTTCGGATCAACTATTAGTACGAAGCAAAGTGTGCTATGCATAGTACCGTAGCCTCACTCTTCCAAATCAACTCTCCTGATAAATTCTTCACGACATAAATCAATTTCGATGTACATAATTATTTTTCAACCACCAATTAATTCTCATGATATATTATTTATGACATAAATCAACTTCCATGCCTCAAAACTCTTTTCCATCAACAATTAAATTACATGCGCAAATTAATTAGCACAAAAAATATTATATAACAATTTTCCAAAATATCAATAATAGGTAAACCCCATGCCTATTCAATTTCACCCTCTTTGCACAGCCCCTCAATAAGAGTGCAATAGATCACTGCATCAGGATCAACCCCTTTGGAAATCATTTCATAAAACAACTCCTTTGCTTTTGTAATTTCACCCTTCCTGCACAGTCCATCTATAAGAGTGCCGTAGGTCATGATATCAGGGTCATACCCAATGGAAATCATGACATCTAGAAAATTCAATGCCCGCTCAGTTTCACCTTTCTTGCAAAGCCCATCTATAAGAGTGTTGTAGGTCATGACATTAGGTTCATGACCTTCAGAAATCATGACATCTAGAAAATCTAATGCCTTGTCAGTTTCACCATTCTTGCACAGCCCCTTTATAAGTGTGGTATAGGTGATGACATCCGGGTCATACCCTTTGGAAACCATGAAATTTACAAAATCTAATGCCTTATCAGTTTCACCATTCTCGCACATACAATTTATAAAAGTGTTGTACGTCACGACATCAGGGTCATATCCTTCAGAAATCTGGACATGTAGAAAATCTAATGCCTTATCAGTTTCACCATTCTTGCACAGCCCATTTATCAAAGAGTTGTACGTCATGACATCAGGGTCATACCCTTTGGAAATCATGACATCTAGAAAATTCAATGCCCGCTTAGTTTCACCTTTCTTGCAAAGCCCATCTATAAGAATGTTGTAGGTCACGACATCAGGGTCATGCCCTTTGGAAATCATGATATCTAATAATTCTAATGCCTTATCAGTTTCACCATTTTTGCAAAGCCCATCTATAAGAGTGCTATAGGTGATGACATCCGGGTCATACCCTTTGGAAATCATGACATCTAGAAAATTCAATGCCCGCTCCGTTTCACCTTTCTTGTAAAGCCCATCTATAAGAGTGCTATAGGTAATGACATCCGGGTCATACCCTTTGGAAATCATGAAATCTACGATATCCATTACCTTCTCAGTTTCACCTTTCTTGCAAAGCCCGTCTATAAGAGTGTTGTAGGTCACAGCATTAGGCTCAAGCCCTTTAGAAATCATGATATCTACAAAATCTAATGCCTTATCAGTTTCACCATTTTTGCACAGCCACTTTGTAAGAGTGCTATAGGTAATGACATCCGGGTCATACCCTTTGGAAATCATGAAATCTCCGATATCCATTACCTTCTCAGTTTCACCTTTCTTGCACAGCCCATCTATAAGAGTGTTGTAGGTCACAGCATTAGGCTCAAGCCCTTTAGAAATCATGATATCTACAAAATCTAATGCCTTGTCAGTTTCACCATTTTTGCACAGCCACTTTATAAGAGTGCTGTAGGTCACGACATTAGGGTCATGCCCTTTGGAAATCATGATATCTACAAAATATATTGCCTTCTCAGTTTCACCATTCTTGCACAGCCCATTTATAAGAGTGCTATAGGTCACGACATTAGGCTGAAGCCCTTTGGAAATCATGACATCTATAAAATCCATTGCCTTCTCAATCTGATTTTTCTTGCAAAGCCCATCTATAAGAGTGGTGTAGGTCACGACATCTGGCTCATGCCCTTTAGAAATCATGACATCTACAAAATCTAATGCCTTATCAGTTTCACCATTTTTGCACAGCCCCATTATAAGAGTTCTGTAGGTCACGACATCTGGGTCATACCCTTTGGAAATCATGACATCTACAAAATCTAATGCCTTATCAGTTTCACCATTTTTGCACAGCCCCATTATAAGAGTTCTGTAGGTCACGACATCTGGGTCATACCCTTTGGAAATCATGACATCTACAATATCCATTGCCTTCTGAATTTCACCTTTCTTGAAAAGCCCATCTATAAGAATACTGTAGGTCACGACATTAGGATAAAGCCCTTTGGAAATCATGACATCTACAATATCCATTGCCTTCTCAATCTCACCTTTCTTGCACAGTCCATCTATAAGAGTGCTATAGGTGATGACATCAGGGTCATACCCTTTGGAAATCATGACATCTACAATATCCATTGCCTTCTCAGTTTCACCTTTCTTGCACAGCCCATTTATAAGAATGCTATATGAGACTAAATCAGGTCTACATCCTAGCTTAGCCATTTTGTAGAGCACTATAGTAGCAGCCTCAGCAGTTCTTTTCTCCCAACACAGGCCTTTGAGTATTGGGCTGAAAATATTGGCATGAGCTCTGCGACCCTCCTTGAGAAACCGTCCCAGAAAACCAAACATTAGGTTGATCTGTAGCATTCGTGCACAGCAGTCCATCAAGATTGCATAGGTATATTCATCAGGACCAACTCCTTCAGCTTGGTTTAAGCGGGTGAAGAGGGAAAAGACGGTGGTGTAAGGGTTGTTGGAGGTTTTGGTGTAGTCCTTGAGGTATTGATTGATTTGACGGAGGTTCTTGGCAGCCAACAGCTGGTCAAACTGGTGAACCGCCTCTTGGTCAGAAATGGCATTTGCTTTTCGGCGAGGCCTTTTCTCCTCCTTTTGGAGCTTACCTTTCCAATGCGTCTGACGGCATGAATTTGGTTTGTCGGGTTGAGATTCAGACTGGGGGAATGCGTAGCAGATAAGGCAGAGGCCTCGGCGAGAAGCAAATGGGGATGGGGATGGGGATTGGGATTGGGAAGGTGAAGGTGAAAGTGAAAAGAAGGGGGCAAGAGATAAGGTTGACACCATCTGATTATTCTTATTTAGACTGATTTGGTTTGGATAAAAACTTAGTCTCTTAATTTATCTCGGCCTCTTTCTAAAAGTATTATCTAACAAGGTTGAGTTTCGCTTCCAGGTTTAACTACTGCATTGAAGAATAACAACACATGAGTAAGACAGATTGTGAGCAATAAAACAAAATTAGAATTGAGAAAAAGAACATGGGCTTTAATGAATTAAAACTGTTTTGTTGAAATTAAGAACATAATTAATTTAAGACACTACTCCCATTCAAATATGAGTTTCAGTTGTTCGTAATGTTGGAGCTCCGTGGTGGTATGGTACATGGAAAAGATGCTTGGCAGATAATTTATATCATTATTTTGTTTGTACAAATATATTTTATCCTACTCTGTGAATGACAGCCTAAGGCTACCAAACAATTTTACCGCCCTTGTTTAATGAATTTGAATAAATATAATAAAAAATTCAAAATTATACTAAAACTGTAAGTGTTCAGCTGACCACTAACTCCAGGCTCTACAAATCATAATAGATGAATTGTTTTTTCAATCATTTTGTTTTGCTCGTCAATAGGAAATTCAATAATTTAAATGAGTATACGACCAGGTCCAATGCTGAAGGAGAACCCTTTCAATGAAATCACAACAGAACAATAGAAGGGAATAAAAGTATATCAAGGACCTTCTGACACCTTAAACTAAGCTCGGGCATGGCCATATTAAATCTCAATTTTTAGAACACTTACAAGATTTATCGATTTTCTCCCTATGATAGACTTAAGCTTGGAAAGAGAACTAACCTTGAGATAATGAAAGGGAGCAAGAGAGAAGTCAGTCCCCTGCAAGAGGCGAAAGCAGAAACAAATATAAAATAAGAACTGTATTTGTGTAAAGAAAATAGGAGAGAGAGCGAGAGAAAGAGAGGGGCTTCTCTCGAGAGACCTCAATCATAAGAGAGGGATAAGGTTTTTAGCTAACGCAAAGAGCGAGCGACAAGGTTTTCAACTGGAAATCGGATCCGGACTGTTCGATCTGCTTTGACGCGAACATTACGAAATCCGTACATTCCATCTCAAGCCAGATTTGCTCGAATTCTGATCAGACGGTGTCCGTAGTGTCACTGTCTTTTGCTTACTACAGGATTATTTCAGTTTCATCCGAAACACCAAAACAATGCGGCCAAAAGTATATCACATTTCTTATATTTTTAACAATAATAACTTAAAATGTGCATAATATTGGTTCAAATATCTTCATTTTTTGTGTTCTCATCGTACCTCTGTTTTTAAAGCCACAATAACTATAAATTTCAAACTAAAATATCAAAATAAAACCACTAAATATGGTTTATTTTCTCTATGCATGCGTAAAAGATCATGACATTTCGATTTTATTTTAATAAGTATCAAGAGCTTGGATAAATTATAGATGTTAATTTTTTAATTTATTGATTCAAATAAAAACAAAAACCGAAAAGTGGTAATTTTGTATGTACATGTAGAAAAAAATAATATAGATCACATCTAATAATTTTATTTTAGAGTTCTAAATAGCGCGCTATAACGTTTTTGGATCATAAAAGCTATGGCGTTATTGGCACTATAGCACACTATAGCAGCGCAATATGGCAATAGTGTTGTTTTTTTAGCCGTTCCGCTATGACATGATAAACGTTATTTAAATCTTTGTTTTATTTTGATAATAAATTTTAGCATTTTTGTTATTACAATAATTAAAAAGTATAAGCGATAGAGGCTGCGTTTGAACCCTCCTCATTTTACTAATCCATAAATTTTGTACTTTAAATACGTGCATACTTACCAACTGTACCAGTATCGGAACAATTGATACTTGCTGAATGTGATGTTGAAAACTTATAATATCTCAGAAACCACCAAGGATTTCTTGATTATTGAAGGCTTATAATAAATCAGCTCCATAATTGGTTTATCATGCTATCCGTGTCAGAACAGTGCTGCAAATTGCATGTTTCAGAATCAACTAAGATAGTTTCAAATTTTACTTAGTAATGTAAACATTGAGCCGAGGACCAGTACAACCTATCAGTACCGTATTGGGTCATTATACTATGCATCAAAGTATTAAACAATCAACACTGTACGAGTTTGTACTTAAGCTGGCGCACCAAGTAATTTGTTATTACCGCTACAAAATTCAAAAAGGAAGATATGAAATGTTGCAGTAGTTAGACTAAATTTTTTTCTTAAAATCTACTAATATGACTGAAATTGCAACTACTTACCTTAAAGCTACTTACTGGTATAGGTGCCGAGTGAAAATGACTTATGTTTAACAGTATTTCCAATTAGACTGAGCCTATGGTACTATGCATAGCGCACTTTGATCAGTACTATGGATGCATATTTCCATTTGGAAAGTCCAAACAGTTAATCTGAACCGCTCAACATGATTTCATTTGAAAATGTACTTGGAGGCTAAATTTTATATTTTTTAGAATTTTTTTACTGAATTTGTTTTACTATTTTAAATAGATAAAAATCACTATTTTCAGATGGTCCATAATCTTTAGATCAAGTGATTTTGGACCTATTTAGAAAAATAGTAAAAAAAATGTCAAATTTGGCCTTCAAGTACATTTTCATATGGAGATCATGATGAACGGTTCGGATCTACTATTGTGATTTTGAAAATAAAGATATAGATCGATAGCACATAGCAAAGCGCGGTATTAGTACCGTAACCTCACTCTTCCAATTAATAGCAAAAACTAAGCCTTCAACTTCACATGTGCAATCCAATTAAATGAAGAGGCACATGAAGGAAAAGATAAAGTTCAAAAGATAAATATACCTTGAAAGCAATAATACCAGCAAGTGCATCAAGGTCCTCAAACAGTTTCCAAATTCTGACCTCATTCCCTGGATCCCTGGATCCCTGTACTGTTCCCTCAATACATAATCAGTTGAAAACTTATAAATCACGCTGGTTTGACTTTGCGAAGGAGTTTTAATCAGCAGTTCGTTCCGTGATGGTGCTTGCTTGATTGGTGCATCAACTGATCTCTCAAAAATACTAGACCTGGCCTCCATTAGCGCATTTGTCACCGGTGAATCATACCTGCCAGGCCATAGGCTGATAGATTTGCGCACCGAGGAACTTGCATCAATTGACCCATCAATGGGACGGGATGATGACCTATCTCTTTGGGGTTTTGGGTCAGTTGATTTTGGTTCTTGTTGAGTTATTTATATATATTAAGTTAATTAGTTAATGTTGTAAGGACTTATTTGTAAGAGTGCATTAATATATTAGAGGGACCTCTCCAAGAGAGATGGCTAACCCTAATTTTATCCCAAATGACTTCATGGTATCAGAGCCCTAGGCGGCGACTCTGATTTCTCCTTGGCGACTCCAGTGGCGATTCTACTGTAGCACTCATGCTTCTCTGATCTGATCGCTCCTTTCCCTCATTTCTCTAGCCAATCAAGAACTGGCGACCTCAACTCTCTCCAGCGGTTCTGAATTTTTCGTTGTTCTTCTTTCTGTTGTTTGCTTCTACTTTTTGTCATATTAAAAAAAAAAAAAAGGAAAAAAGAGGTTGGTGTACTGGCGAAGTAAGTAAGACATTAGTTTTTCTAGATGTACATGAACATGAGGTTATACAGATAAATGGAGAAAGTCGTGATCGCGTGTAGGCGCACGGCCCGTGGTTGAGTTGTGTTTGATCTCGTTCCTGTTGTGTTTGATATAAAGGCAGTCAACTGTGGAGATGGGTACACCTGTGACTAGTCAAGATCTAAAGGAGATTCTGGAGGGGGTAGCCAGGGTATTTCAGACCAACTAAGGAGAATTCTAGTCGGACAGTCGTGGCGCACGGAGTCGGTGCAGGTAATGCAGATGATAGAGTTGCTGCCTAATGACATCAAGCTGGAGGGGACAAAAAACTATCTGAGTTGGTCTAGGAGGGCATTGCTGAACCTTCGGATCAAAGGACTTGAAAAGTATGTGAAGGGGGAGTGCACTGAGCCGGGGAATAAGGTGAGTGTTGAGTGGAACACATGGAGTAACACTAATTCTCTAGTGGTTTCTTAGTTGTTGACTTCTGTGTCTCCAACCATAGCTGGGATGGTGGAGTCTATCTCAAGTGCAACTGATGTGTGGAAGACATTGGAGGGAATGTACTCAGGAGCTGGGAGTGTGATGATGATGATGGAAGTGGAGGAGAAGATTGATGCTACCACACAGGGGGAGAAGACAGTTCACCAGTATGCAGCAGAGCTACGTCACTTATGGGCAGATTTGGACCACTATGATCCATTATCACTTCAGAACCCGACTGATGTTCTTCTTGGGAGGCAGTACCTTGAGCGCAGGCATGTGGCTCGTTTTCTCAAGGGCCTGAACCCAAAGTTTGAGGGGAGGAGAGCAGCAATGTGTCATCTGTCATCTCTCCCCTCATTAGATGAGGCTATTGCATCGATGGAACAAGAGGAGATAAGACAGAAAGTGATGATAGGCGAGAACCCACTTGCTGTCCGCTCGGCATTGGTGGTTCCCGATGCTTACAGCAGAGATGATAGAGATTGCTACAATTGTGGAAGGAAAGGACATCTCAGCTACAATTGCCCTCAACCCCGCAGCACTGGTGGTAGCCGAGGGGGCAGAGGACAGAGAGGTGGTCGCGCAGGTCGAGGAGGCAGGGGACGTGGAAGCCGAGGAGTTGCCCACCTAGCTGTGGCAGAGGAGTCTCAGACTGCTGCTGAGATGACTGGAGCTGAAATAACAGAGCTGGAGGAACTACGTCAGTTCAAACTTCAGGCTGAGAGTTCTAAGGGCAAGAGGCAAGCCACTCAGGATCTGGATAACACTACCTGCTTTGGTAACTTTGTTGGTTATGCTCATGCTAACAAAGGTACACAGGTTCAGGCACTTGCATCCACTAAAACTCATGTTGATTGGATCATAGACTCAGGTGCATCTAGGCATGTTACAGGGGCATCTGGTGAGTTTGCATTATATTATCCGAGTAAACATATGCATCCCGAGACAGTTTAGACTGCTGATGGGACATCCCAACCCATCAGGGGTACTGGCTCAGTCCATTGCACTTCATCTGTTACCTTATCATCTGTATTGCATGTTCCTTCGTTTCCAGTCAACTTACTCTCTGTTAGTTCTCTTATTGATCAATTGAATTGCACTGTGTTGTTTGATCGGGATATGTGTGTCTTCCAGGAGAAGGAAACTGGGAGGAGGATTGGGACTGGCATCAGGCTTGATGGCCTTTGGTATTTGGACAGGGAGACTTCAATGATTGCTGCTACTGTTAGTGGAGGGCCAGAGGCAGAAGCAATGCTTCAACATTGCCGATTAGGGCATTTATCTTTTGATAGTTTGAATAGGTTAGAACCTGAGATAATGAAGAAAGTGGATAAAAAAGAGTTATTTTGTAATGCTTGTGAACTTGGAAAACATACTCGTTCTACTTATAAAATGATTGGTCTTAGAAGTTTTGAGCCATTTGCACTTGTTCATTCTGATGTTTGGGGACCATGTCCTACTACCTCTATTAGTGGTTTTAGATGGTTTATTACTTTCATTGATTGTTATTCACGTATGACCTGGATATACATGATGAAACAGAAATCTGAGGTCTACAAATGTTTTCAAGATTTCTCGGCTTATGTAAAGACCCAGTTTGGAGTGCAGGTGAAGATTCTTCGAACAGATAATGGGACTGAGTATGTCAACAAGGAGTTTGCGGCTTTCATCTCTAGTCAGGGAATTCTTCATCAAACCACCTGTCCAGACACTCCTGCTCAGAATGGGGTGGCTGAACGCAAGAACAGGCATCTACTGGAAGTGACACGCTCATTGATGTTGACAATGAATGTGCCTAAATTTTTATGGAGTGAGGCTGTTATGACAGCAGCTTATTTGATCAACAGGATGCCATCAAGAGTATTGGGGATGAAGACACCATGTGAGATGCTCTTAGGCTCGAATGTCTTTGTTGTTCCACCAAGAGTGTTTGGATGCACATGTTATGTGAGAGATCACAGATTGATGGTGAGTAAACTGGATCCGCAAGCAGTTAAATGTATCTTTGTTGGCTACTCATCAAGTCAAAAAGGATACAGGTGTTGGTGTCCCACTGAAAGAAGGTTGTTTGTCAGTATGGATGTGACTTTTCGTGAGTTTGAACCTTTTTATGGTGAAAAGACGGAGTTGAGCTCCTTGTTTGGAGATGGCTCTACTGATACTTGTAGAGAGGGGGAGAATGAGGATGAGAGTGGCATTGTGGTTGGGATGATTCCATGTCCTCTTGAGTCACCGAGTAGTGATGGTGCATCGCTGAGTAGTGGTGGTGACTCGGGAGTTGGCAGTCAAGGTCAGGGGGAGCTGAGAGTATACACGAGGAGACAGAGACAGCAGCATGAACCGCCTCCTGTGTCTGTGTCAGTACCCATAAATGTTGATGTCCTAAGTTCCTCCTCTCCAGTGCCTTCTCCACCTTCTCCACCTGAGTCGAGAGGTAATGATTACTTCCATGATACTTCTAATACCACAGACTTGCCCCGCAGAACCTCTATAGTCAATGCTGGAAGACCTCCAGCTAAGTTTGGTAGTTGGGAGACTGACATTGCGAATTACATTTCATATGCATCCATTCCACCTGCATATAAGTCATTTATTGCATCATTGTATTCAGTGCATGTACCTAACAATTAGCAGAGTAGCTAAGCAAGATCCTAGGTGGTTGAGTGCCATGCAAGAGGAACTTCAGGCCTTGAAGAAGAATGACACATGGGAGCTGGTACCTTTGCCAGCTGGGAAGCGTGCTGTTGGATGTAAGTGGGTGTATACGGTTAAGCAAACTCCAGAGGGCAAGATCGACAGATATAAGGCCAGATTAGTTGCTAAAGGCTATAGCCAAACATATGGCATCGACTATGATGAGACATTTGCTCCAGTGGCAAAGATGAGCACTGTTAGGGTGTTGGTGTCATGTGCTGCCAACTTCAATTGGCCACTACATCAGCTAGATGTCAAGAATGCATTTTTGCATGGAGATCTCCAGGAGGAGGTGTATATGGAGATTCCACCAGGCTTCGCTACTTCTCAAGCAGCTGGGAAGGTATGCAAGTTGAAGAAGTCTTTGTATGGGTTAAAACAGTCTCCAAGGGCATGGTTTGACAGATTCAGGTTGGCAGTTTGTGGTATGGGGTACAAGCAGTGCAATGGGGATCATACTATGTTTTACAGACACTCCAAAACTCGTATCACTATCCTGGCGGTCTATGTTGATGATATTGTAATCACTGGAGATGATGCTGAGGAAATTCTACGGTTGAAGAAGAAATTGGGAGAAGAATTTGAAGTTAAAGATCTGGGGCAGTTGAAGTACTTCCTCGGGATTGAAATTGCAAGGTCACGCAAGGGGATAGTGCTTTCTCAACGGAAGTATGCTCTGGATCTTCTCTCAGAGACAGGGATGTTGGGTTGCAGAGTTGCATCTACTCCTATCGAGCAGAATCATAAGATGTGTGCCGAGAGTGGTGACCCGGTGAGTAAAGAGCAATATCAAAGATTAGTTGGACGGCTTATATATCTATGCCATACGAGACCTGATATTACTCATGCAGTGAGTGTGGTGAGTAGATATATGCATGATCCCAGAGAGCAGCATATGGAGGCAGTTCGTAGAATTCTCAGGTATATCAAAGGAAGCCCAGGAAAGGGGTTATGGTTCAGGAGATCTGGACATCTGAGAATTGAAGGCTATTGTGATGCTGATTGGGCAGGTTGTATGGATGATCGTAGGTCCACTACAGGCTACTGTGTATTTGTTGGAGGCAATCTCGTATCTTGGCGTAGCAAGAAGCAAGATGTGGTGGCTAGGTCTACAGCTGAGGCCGAGTACAGGGCTATGGCAGTTAGTCTGTGCGAGTTGATGTGGGTGAGAAACATGCTATCTGAGCTGCGCTTGTTTAGAGAAGACTCCCTACAACTTTGGTGTGACAACAAATCGGCAATTAATATTGCAAACAATCCAGTTCAGCATGATCGAACCAAGCATGTGGAGATTGATCGGTTCTTTATCAAGGAGCAACTGAATAGAGGAGTTTTGACTTTGAGCTATGTGAAATCAGAAGAGCAACTAGCTGATTGTTTAACAAAAGGATTAGGTTCTAGAGAGTGTGATAATTTTTGTAACAAGATGGGGATGATTGATATATATCGCCCATCTTGAGGGGGAGTGTTGAGTTATTTATATATATTAAGTTAATTAGTTAATGTTGTAAGGACTTATTTGTAAGAGTGCATTAATATATTAGAGGGACCTCTCCAAGAGAGATGGCTAACCCTAATTTTATCCCAAATGACTTCAGTTCTGTTTGGTCTAAATTTGGGGTGGTTGAAGAGATTGGTCGTGATAAAATGCTGAAGAAAAGGATCTGGAGAAGGAAGAGAGATTTTTGAGAGGTGGAGTTGTTAGTCTATTGATGTACATTTTTCAAGCCAGCTAACAACAAATAAAGCACACATTGTTCCAAATATAATTGTCATTTTAATTATCCTTTATTTTGAAGCAATCCGACTAGTTATGGCGCGTTGTCATCTGCAATCTAAAACCACTTAATATATTGCTGCAAATCACACAATATACAAACTATTTTTGTTACTACACAAATCAAATTCTCATGATATATGCTTTACGACATAAATCAACTCTCCTGATAAATTCTTCACGACATAAATCAATTTCGATGTACATAATTATTTTTCAACCACAAATTAATTCTCATGATATATTATTTATGACATAAATCAACTTCCATGCTCAAAACTCTTTTCCATCAACAAGTAAATTAAATTACATGCGCAAATTAATTAGCACAAAAAATATTATATAACAATTTTCCAAAATATCAATAATAGGTAAACCCCATGCCTATTCAATTTCACCCTCTTTGCACAGCCCCTCAATAAGAGTGCAATAGATCACTGCATCAGGATCAACCCCTTTGGAAACCATTTCATAAAACAACTCCTTTGCTTTTGTAATTTCACCCTTCCTGCACAGTCCATCTATAAGAGTACCGTAGGTCACGATATCAGGGTCATACCCAATGGAAATCATGACATCTAGAAAATTCAATGCCCGCTCAGTCTTACCTTTCTTGCAATGCCCATCTATAAGAGTGTTGTAGGTCATGACATTAGGTTCATGACCTTTAGAAATCATGACATCTAGAAAATCTAATGCCTCGTCAGTTTCACCATTCTTGCACAGCCCCTTTATAAGTGTGGTATAGGTGATGACATCCGGGTCATACCCTTTGGAAACCATGAAATTTACAAAATCTAATGCCATATCAGTTTCACCATTCTCGCACATACAATTCATAAAAGTGTTGTACGTCACGACATCAGGGTCATATCCTTCAGAAATCTGGACATGTAGAAAATCTAATGCCTTATCAGTTTCACCATTCTTGCACAGCCCATTTATCAAAGAGTTGTACGTCATGACATCAGGGTCATACCCTTTGGAAATCATGACATCTAGAAAATTCAATGCCAGCTTAGTTTCACCCTTCTTGCAAAGCCCATCTATAAGAATGTTGTAGGTCACGACATCAGGGTCATGCCCTTTGGAAATCATGATATCTAATAATTCTAATGCCTTATCGGTTTCACCATTTTTGCAAAGCCCATCTATAAGAGTGCTATAGGTGATGACATCCGGGTCATACCCTTTGGAAATCATGACATCTAGAAAATTCAATGCCCGCTCCGTTTCACCTTTCTTGTAAAGCCCATCTATAAGAGTGCTATAGGTCACGACATTAGGCTCATGCCCTTTGGAAATCATGACATCTACAATATCCATTGCCTTCTAAATTTCACCCTTCTTGCACAGCCCATTTATAAGAATGCTATACGATACTACATCAGGTATACATCCTAGCTTAGCCATTTTGTAGAGCACTATAGTAGCAGCCTCACCAGTTATTTTCTCCCAACACAGGCCTTTGAGTATTGGGCTGAAGATCTTGGCATTATTAGCTTTGCGACCCTCTTTGAGACATTGTCCCAGAAAACCAAACATTAGGCTGACCCGACTCATTCGTGCACAGCAGTCCATCAAGATCTCTTAGGTATATTCATTAGGATCAATTCCTTCTGCTTCGGTTAAGCGGGTGAAGAGGGAAAAGACGGTGGGGTAAGGGTAGTTGGAGGTTTTGGTGTAGTCCTTGAGGTATTGATTGATTTGACGGAGGTTCTTGGCAGCCAACAGCTGATCAAACTGGTGAACCGCCTCTTGGTCAGAAATAGCATCCGCTTTCAGGCGTGGTCTTTTCTCCTCCTTCTGACGCCATGGATTTGGTTTGTCGTGTTTAGATTCAGACTGGGGGGATGCGTAGCAGACAAGGCTGATGCCTCGGCGAGAAGCAAATGGGGATTGGGATTGGGAAGCTGAAGGTGAAGGTGAAAAGAAGGGGGCAAGAGATATGGTTTATGACACCATCTGATATGATTGTTATTTAGTTTGATTTGGTTAATTTACACACTTACAGCCTCTTTCTAAAAATCTTATCCAACAAGGTGGAGTTTCTCTTCCAGGTTCAACTACTGCGTTGAAGAATAACAGCACATGATTAAGACAGATTGTGAGCAATAATGCAATTTGGTCTGTTATCAATAGGAAATTCAATCATTTTGTTATGCTCTACAAATCATAATAGATCAATTGTTTTTTCAATCATTTTGTTCTTGCTCGTTAATAGGAAATTTAATAATTTAAATCAGCATGTGGCCGGGTCCAATGTTGAAGGAGAACCCTTCCAATGAGATCACAACAGAACAATAGAAGGGAAGAAAAGTATATCAAGGACCTTTTGACACCTTAAACTAAGCTGTGGCCTGGCCATATTAAATCTCATTAAAGAACATTTACAATATTTATCGATTTTCTCCCCTATCTCAGAACTAACCTTGAGATAATGAAAGGGAGCGAGAGAGAAGTCAGTCCTCTTCAAAGAAAGCAAGAGAGGGAACGAGAGAAAAAATGTATTAGTACAAAGAAACTTGGAGAGAGAGCGATAGAAAGAGGGGGTTTCTCTCGAGGCCTCAATCGCAAGAGAGGGATATGGTTTTTAGCTAGCAACAAAGAGAAAGGGAGGAAACTGAGAATTCACATCCTCCCCGGTACCATAATAGGAAATCTTTTACAATTACTGGATCTGGACCGTTCTTTTTAACTTGGCATGAATCTCAAAGCCCAATAATACTGCCCCTGCGCTAGTCCGGATCTCAAAGCGTATGAGATAACTCTTAAACCGTAAAATGAAGGGAATATTTTACAGTAATGAAGAGGATACTTGTCCGGAAACTGAGAGCATCTACATTCCTGATACTATTAGAGTTTCTAATCTAATATAGCAGTTTGTAATTCAGTTTCAGAGATGTGGAAAAGTTTCTTATTAAGAAACTGTTTATAAACTCCATACTGATCAAATGATTGGCTTAAATTATTTCTCATTTTTAATTTGTTGCTGATGTGGTTTAATAGAAATTCTAAAATTAGTTTCTAGAATGTGAGAAGTAGAAACTTTAGAGACCTTAATTTTTAAAAAGTAGTTAACAGTTATTTAAAAACTCATTTAATTTGCTGAGATGTAGATGCTCTGAGAGGCGCCTTAGAAAATTTACATAAAATTCATAATTGGTAAAGAAACAATTATGATTTTTTCTCACCAAATGGTCCTTTTTGCTTGTTACATCAGGATTATTTCAGTTTCATCCGAAACATCAAATACATGCGAGTGGAAGTATAGTAGGATCCACACACACATTAACTCCTACTAACTATCATCACAGAAAATTAACTTACTAATTCCTAACACCCATACAGTAGGATCCACACACATTAACTCCTACTAACTATATATATATCATGACAGGTTTGAATTTTCTCCAATTTTTCTATATCATACTTTCTAGCAATTTAAATCTTCAATTTTTAATGGAACGGCTTGTAAATCACCGTATCATGCAATCTTGAAATTACATATAATAATCAAACAATTTGAAATTAAATCCACTTTATCAAGCAGATTATTAATTTGATAACCAGTCTATTTAAATGACGTAGAACTTATTCACAATTTTAATATATTCCAGTTTGAATGAATTTTGATATGTTATCATCACGGTTCTTAATTAGTTGAACTGAAACAAACTCATTTCTCATTCTTTTCAAAATTTCAATTGCATATGAACTCCAAAAAATGCCAAATGACAGAAATAAGCTAACTAAAACTATGATATATTTTTCTTATGATATATTCTCAGCATCCATGCGCTGAAGGATCCGTCGTGCCTCCTCTTCTGTTGCCGGAGCTACATTGCGGATCTTCAACCCGTTTTTCAAGGCCTCTTGGTCGACACCAAATGTGAAATAAAATGTGTTTGATACCTGCATGACGGCATTAATGACATGAAAAATTTATTCAAAGTAATTGCTAAAGATGAATCCAATTTATATGCATCTTACTTTTAATTTTAAAAGTATTAGATATGAATATATACCTCACTGGTACGTAACTCGGGTCTGGTTACATGAGCCTCAACCTCCACATTGATCAACGGTTGATCAGGGTTCTCCAATTGCGTGTATAAAACACATGATTTGAAGCGAAGAAAATCTCCCACATCAACCTACGCAAATCAAATTCAAATAATTTATAAATTTGACAAAGTATAAGTACCCATATGTGTACTGTTACTTGCTTGTACCACAAAATGAACAAGTATCAAAAGATATATATTTTTTTCTGAATAAATCCAAAAGGATAAACGAGGAATGGAATGCAGTGACTGTCAAGTAAAAAAAATATATCAAACTCACTGGCTTCAAAAAATCGACATGATCGACTTCAACAAAACATGGAGCATGACCAACAAAAGCATAGGTAGTAGAGAACGCCAATTCAAAGGCTCAGTGCATCAGAAATCCCCCGAAAATGCAACCGTGCAAGTTCCTCTGCTGTGGCTGACATACAATGGAGTTCTCCAGTCTAGTGTCCCTCAATAAAATGCTATCTCGATCTGCTAATGCGGGTAGATCACAGAACACTCTTCCCTTGGCCAGTAGATTTCTCAACCTCTCGGCCTCCTCTCCTTCAAAGGAGAGCGTCAGGTCGTTTTGTAGACATTCTGTTTTTGCATCTTTGTTTGCCTTTCTTAGCTTGTCACGCATCTCTCCTTCTTTGAAGAGTTGTTTTTCCCGCTCTGTTTCGGGCATGAGTCGGTTTACCGGAGCTGATTTTCCCATTTCGGAGTCACGTGCCACAAATGTGAAGTTCGCAGATAGAGCAACCGGATTTGATAACCCTAAGTTATGTATGATTATATAAAATTACAACCATCAGCCAAATATTATTTTAAATTTAGTACAAATATTCTTCATTTTAATATCAAGACAAAGGACATGTACAGATTTATTAGAGAATATTTCATACCATGTAGTAAATTCTACTTCATGAACGAATAATTTTATGAATTATGAAATTTAGAGTATGTTTTGTAGAAACTCAAGAGACTGAAAACTAACAGTTTTCTTGCAATTAATCATGACCCTTTAGACCAAACTGCCAATTGATCAGGATTTGACATGAAAAGTAAACATTTGATATTTATTTCTACATAACAAAACCATCCTTCTTTCTGCTTAACAACTCAGTGAAGTTGGTTGAGAAATATTTGAAGAATATTGTTAATAAACTTCTCAGAAGGGCCCATAAAGAAAAAGATCTAGTAAAAGACACTTCACTTCAAGATTATAATTCCTTTACTGTGACTTTTCTCAGTTAAAAAAGACAGATAATTTGGATGCTTGTAATAATTTCTCTAGAGTCAGTCTTGATAAGAAATTGATATTGAAGTCTTTGAGAAATCTCAGCAAATGAATACCTCTACCTAAAGTGGGCCTTTTGTAGAAAATGAATACCAAATACTACATCTATTATTTTTGTGCAAACATTTGTATCTTTCTTTTACCCATTGTAACGTTCTATATTGAGTGAGGCTATGGTAATGTGCATATTACGGATTGGATTCATATCTCTATTTTCAAAGTTCAAACAGTCGATTCAAGCCGTTGAACATTATCTCCATATGAAAATGTACCTGAAGAAAATTTACATTTTTTATTATTTTTTTAGATAGGTAGAAAATCACTAGTTTTGAATGGTACAGAATTTTTAAATCAAGTATCTTCTACCTATCTAAAACAAATATTAAAAAAGTTCTAAAAATATAAAATTTTATCAACAAGTACATTATTATGTGGAGATTATGTTGAGTGGTTCAGATTGATTATTTGGACTTTGAAGACGGAGATATGAGTCCATAGTACGGACTGCTATGTAATATGCATATACCATATCCTCACTCTTCTTTTTCATATATAATAATACTATACCTGTGCGATAAAGTTGTGATTTTTCCCATATGTGATTATCGGTAGCTCTTGTATAGTTAGCACCGGGAGGGAGTTGCGTAACTTCAATTTGAATGTCAATGGAAGAACGACCGACATAGGTGACGGCACCGGATATTTTGAGATCAGTATCAGTATAAAGTGGCTTCTTTAACACTATCCTATCCACAGATGCTGTCACTAGCAATAATGAGTTTTTCATGCTATCCGTGTCAGAACAATGCTGCAAATTGCATGTTTCAGAATCAACTATGATAGTTTGAAATTTTACTTATTAATGTAAACATTGAGCCGAGGACCCATACAAACCTTTCAGTACCATATTGGGTCATTAATCACCACTACAAAATTCAAAAATGATATATAATTTCGCATTAGTTAGACTATTGTTTTACTAAAAGCTCCTAATATGACTGAAATTGCAAATAGTTTGAAATTTTACTTAGTAATGTAAACATTGAGCCTAGGACCCATACAACCTTTCAGTACCATATTGGGTCATTAATCACCACTACAAAATTCAAAAATTATATATAATTTCGCATTAGTTAGACTATTGTTTTACTAAAAGCTCCTAATATTACTGAAATTGCAAATATTATACCTTAATACTACTTACTGGTATAGGTACCAATTGCCAAAAGCCAATTTTATAGACCAGAGTGAAAATGACAAGGCCTTGATGTTTAACAGTATTTCTAATTAATAGCAAAAATTAAGCTTTTAACTTCACATGTGCAATTAAATTAAATAAAGGGGCACATTCGAAAGATATATATATACCTTGAAAGCAATAGTTCCAGCAAGTGCATCAAGGTCCTCCAACAATTTCCCGATTCTGACCTCATTTCCTGGATCCCTGTACTGTTCCCTCAACACATAATCAGTTGAAAACTTGTAAATCACGCTGGTACGACTTTGCGAAGGAGTTTTAATCAGCAGTTCGCTACGTGATGGTGCCTCCTTGAATGGAGCATCAACTGATCTCTCAAAAATACTAGACCTGGCCTCCCATAGCTCATTTGTCACCGGTGAATCATACCTGCCAGGCCATAGGCTGATCGATTTGCGCACCGAGGAACTTGCATCGATTGAACCATAGATGGGACCGGATGATGACCTCTCTCTTTGGGGTTTTGGGTCGGTTGATTTTGGTTCAGTTTGGTCTAAATTTGGGGGGGTTGAAGAGATTGGTCGTGATAAAGTGGTGAAAAAAGAGGATCTTGAGATGGAATAGGGACTTTTGAGAGGTGTTGTTAGTCTATTGATGTACATTTTGCATATATCTAAGAGAGGGAAAGAGGTTATTGTTTATTGGGGCTGTTTAATTTGGTATATAAGAGATGGTTTTTTAACTTTTTTAAGTGGTGGCTGAAGGAATTTTTTTTTTTTTTTAAAAGACCGTCTATGGACAGTCTTAAAATAGAAAAAAATATGGAAGCGTCACGTCAATAGGTCACGCCATGCATAAAACATTTTGTCATTTGTTTGATGAAATATTTAATTTTAAACCATGTACTTTTAAACGCCATATTCATTCCGTATATATTTCATGCCAAGTAAAAGCGAATACGTATCCTCTGCATTAACGCACCGTTTGAGTTAATTTATGAGCCGTGCGATCAGAATTCGGACCAATCTTGTCCACTCCTATAATGCACGTTCACTTTAATATTAGTGCGGATCTCAATAGGACGGTTCAGATCTTAACTCAAAATTTGAGTTAATGCAGAGGATACGAATTCAAGTAAAAGCACGCCTTGCAATATCACCGCACACCAGGCGTGAAGTGCCCCGATTTTTTTAGAAAGCTGATATGAGTATCCGCTTATGAGTACCTGTACTGTACCCGCATCTAAACTGACATAACTGCTTGTGGGGACCGCAACCGTTTTCAAAACTATAATTTGGTTTTACTAATATTAATAGTAACATTGTGAAGTATATATCTCAAACACGACAAGTATTTATATCTATACATTTAACTACATATATGATATATGAATTTTCTTAAAATAACCGTACCTGCACATTTTCTTGAAAAATTCTCGCTTCGTACCCACATTTGGGGACCACTCAAACGGCATGTGGGGACCACTAAAATTGTTAACAAAAAATGTTGACTTAGCTTATGTGCGGATAATATTTATATCTCTATTCTTGTGGTATTTATACTTACGAAACAAAGTATTTATAACTATAAGGGTGTGGTATTTATACTTACGAACTAAAGTATTTATATCTATATTACGTTGGATAAATAAGAATCTTAAAAAAATATTTGAGTTGAAATGTTGGAGACCTTTAACCAAAATGCATCATGTCATGGATCACATGGGCACTCTCTTTTTTATATGTTGGATCTAATACAACTAATTTGTATGAAATTTTGGTCAAAACTAGATCATAACCAAGAGTTTTGGCAACATGAGCCCAACTTTACGAAACTTGGGCCAAGCCTTGATCACATGGTTACTAAGTGGTAAATGCATAACTTTTATACAAACATTGTATTGGATCTTGAGGAGTATATGTTATTATAGATCGCATGGGATTGCATGTGTACAAAAGGCAATATGTATATATGTTGCACTAATTGTAATATGTTAGTATTCTCTATGGTTTATATGAATTCATATATAATAATCAGCCCATCGGAAGTTTATTATATATTTTTTTCAAATAAATAATTTAAACCATATAACGTTATTTTTAATAATTTGTTGTTATTAATATTTTTTAACTTTAAATTGTAACTGCCACTTTATTAAAATGAATTTTGTATCTAAACAGATCAAGTATTTTTATCTGAACATATCATATCTGAACACATCAAGTATTTATATCTGAACTATCAAGTATTTATATCTGAACACATCAAGTATTTATTTCTGAACACATCAAGTATTTATATCTGAACTACCAAATATTTATATCTGAACACATCAAGTATTTATATCTAAATTACCAAGTATTTATATCTGAACACATCAAGTATTTATATCTGAACTACCAAGTATTTATATCTGAACACATAACAGACAATTACATCATCTTCGCAAATCAAATTGTCACAAACATCTCAAAATCCAGCACCACTGAAACACGATTGTGTATATGAAATAGAAACGAAACGATATATCATTATTAATTCACCAAAACAAAAACAAAATCGAAAAGAAACAATATTAATCTAGCTGATCACATTTCAAAATCACCGATTAAACTTGTGAGAACCACACGAAATCGCTTCCAGTTTCGAAATCGCCTCAAAAATCGCCTCAAAATCGCCTCAGCCTTTGAAAAAGAAAAAAAACGGAGAGAAAGGAACATTTGAAATTCAAAATGGAAGGTCCGATAACATTGTTAGTTAGATCGGTAGTTGTGGGAACCGCAACCTTACAGTTATGGAAGTGCGGGTACAGTGTGGGTACTAAAATAATTATTCATTTTTTTATTAATAGAAAAATAAAAAATTAAATAACGATAATAGAGAACGAATTCGTGAAATTTCAAAATATAGAAAAAATATTATTGTTTATAATGTTCAGCGAACGTTATGTCCATAACGTTCAGCTAATTTCTTAATCTAAACCAGTTCGCTAATTAACTAAACAAAACAAAACAAAAATTCAGTACGTTATAATCCGTAACGTTCATAAATTATGTCAGCAAACGCAAATATATTTGGGCCGTTATGTATCACAGCGTCCGGACCAATTGTTTTAGCTAAAACCTTGTGTTTTGCATATGCACTTTTAATATAAAAAATAATGGGTAAAAATTTACAGCATTGATCAACACAAAAATCTAACATTCACTATTGAATAGAAGACTGCCATTTCTAGGAAGATGTGAACACTAAATAAAATATGAATGTCTAATTGTCTACACCTATATTTCAAACGAATCAGAATTGAATCAAATTAGAAACTTAGCTAAAATAAAATAATAGACCCGGACGTTATAATTCAAAACGGCTCAAATATTTTTTTTTTCCTCAGTCTCTGGAAGTTATGAATTTCGTTCTGTTTAGTTAATTAGCAGATTAGTTAGACGTTATAAACGATAATGTTTTTCCTATATTCCGAAATTTCATGAATTCGTTCCCTATTGTCGTTATTTTTTTTTCCTATTAATAAAATAGCATTAATACATAAATGCAACCACAAACATTGATACAACAAATTTATCCAGATTTTTTTCATTTAAGAATCAACTGTAGATTTTTGTCCAAAGTTTATTATTATTATTATTAATTTCAGTATATCTCGGATCAGAAGCAAGAGCATGAGTTGTTTTCTTTTGGAACTACTCTCTGAATGGGATAACTTCACATACAAAATCACTCTCGAGTAGCGAAAGCTTTAAAAAAATCATGCCACATAGTCCAACTATATGCCGACTAAATATACATAAACACAAATGCATTCACAAAAAAATCAACCAAAATCCCTTGGAAAGGAAACAGCTAAAATTCCCTTTCTTGGGTTTCTATGGGCTAGCCCGGCTAGGCCATGGTTTACATTATTTTTAAATAGAATTAAGTCGTGGAGTTGACTCAAGAAATGAGAATTTATACGACCCAAGTACTTTAATAGAAGAGGGAGTTATTTTTAATATGATAATACCTTGCAAGCAATTTTTAATTTAAAGACAGTGGCCTCTATTATGAGAACATATGGTGTTTTATTTTGAAGGAACTAATGTTTGTATTGTAAAATTACAACATAAATCTTATTTAGTCAAATGGTTGCATTCTTTTGTACTTTTATCTATCTTTTGCTCTCTGCAAGGCCCGAAAGGAATGAAAGAAACAAAAGTTTGTTAATTATTGACTACCATCATATAATTTCTCAGCATCCATGCGCTCTAGGATCCGTCGTGCTTCTTCTTCTGTGGCTGGAACTACATTCCGTATTTTCAAGCCATTTTTCAATGCATCTTGGTTGACAGTGAATGTGAAATAAAATGTGTTTGATACCTGTACAAGTTCATAAAATACCAGATTTAGATCAACAAACATAGGTAAATGTAGCCAAAAATGACATACGAACTGCTTTTTTTTACAGGTTCGTATAATTCTCATTTTCACTCATTTTTTTATTGTACATATATTTTTAGTAAATTTTATGTATTCAAGAAATAATTAACTATCAAAAAATAGTATAGTACCTCACTGGTACGGAGCTCAGGCCTTGTAACATGGGCCACCACTTCTACATTGATCAAAGGTTGATCTGGATTATCCAATTGAGTGTATAGTACACATGATTTGAACCGAAGAAAATCTCCCACATCAACCTGACCGCACAAAATTTAATTAAATTGATGTAGAGTACTACTAAGAATAAAAAATTGTATAAAATTCAAAACAATCCAATTTAATAACTAGAAATAATGAGGCACTTACCGGCTTCAAGAAATCAACATGGTCTACTTCAAGAAAATACGGCATATGACCAACAAAAGCATAGGCTGTAGAAAATCCCAGCTCAAAGGCCCGGTGCATCAAAAACCCTCCAAAAATACGGCCATGCAAATTCCTCTGCTGAGGCTGACAAATAAGAGCATTCTCCAGTCTAGTGTCCCGCAATAAAATGCTGTCCCGATCCGCTAGTGCGGGGAAATCACAGAACACCCGCCCCTCGGCCAATAAATTTCTCAGCCTCTCTACCTCTTCTCCTTGGAAAAAGTGTGCAAAACCATTTTCTATACCTTTCTTTTGTTCCTCTCTCTTCCTCTTTCTAAGCTTGTCTCGTGTCTCCCTTTCTTTGAAGAGTTGCTTTTCCTTCTCAGTTTCTGGTACAAGTCGGTTTACAGGAGCTGCCTTTCCTGTTTTTGAGTCGCGTGCCACGAATGTGAAGTTAGCAGTTAAGGCAGTTGGATCTGACGGTTCAGAATTATCTACAGTACATGAAACTTAACAGTCAATTGACAGCATCTATCTTCTTTACAAAATAGAATAGCACTGGTTGTAGCAGTAATGTTATAATACTACTATTTTAGTATAAACTACAAAAAAAAGTAATATAACAAGAATAAAAGAGAATTTTTAAGTAAAAGTATTACTACCTATTTCAAATAATACTATAATAAACAATGATGAATACAGTAGATTATCATGTTTTGTCTTTTGAATAACAAGTTAAAAACCATACATTAGAATAAGAATAATGACAATGATACAATTTACAAAAGACTTGTAGGTACCAAGTGGGAGTTGGGTAACTTCGATTTGAATGTCAATGGAAGAACGGCCGACATAAGTAACAGCACCAACTATTTTGAGATCAGTATCAACCCGAAGTGGCTTCTTCAAGACCATTTTATCCACAGAGGCTGTTACTAGCAATAACGGCCTAGTCGTGCTATCCTCATCAGAGCAGTGCTGTTACACAATAATAAAAACTTTAACAACTTGCATTCTTGATCATCATCATATCATGTCATACAAAATCTTTTGTTGATCGGGATTGATTGATTGAAGCTGTACAAAATTTGTATGCACCAGTTTGCAGCTCAATTTCACATTATTACAGTATTCAAAGAAGTCGTAAATTATTTTGCATTAGTTGGAGATTTTCTGATTAAAAGATGCTGACAGTAATGGATATTGCTTTTAAAGAATTCTAGGAACTGAAATGATAATGCACAAAACTTGAGGAAAAAAATTTTAAATTGACCATAAACCCTGATTCAAGAAATTAGTACCAGAGGCATACTATGCGAATCCGACAAATAACTGGGCATGCAAGCAAAGATTAATTGAGTTTCTGTTGCTTAATGGAAACAGGAAATACTGTGTAACCAGTACCTAAAAAATTATAAAAAAAATAAGAAAACGAAATAATAATAATGTGAGAAACTTTACCTTTACAGCAATGGTCCCAGCAAGTGCATCGAGATCCTCCAACAATTTCCCAATTCTAACCTCATTCGTTGGATCCCTATACTGCTCCCTCAGTATATAATCACTCGAAAACTTGTAAATTATGGTGGTACGACTTTGCGAAGGCGATTTAGTCAACAATTCGACTTGCGGAGGTCCCTCTTTAGCTGGCGGATCGAGCAATCTCTCGAAAATACTAGATCTCGCTTCCCACAGGGCATTCGTCACTGGCGAGTGGTACATACCAGGCCAAAGGCTGATCGGCTTGCGCACCGAGGACCCCGCATCGATCGCCACGTGGATCGGGGAGGATGGTGGGTCCATCTGCGGATTCGGGTCTGTTGAACTGGGGTCAACTGAGGAGGTTGAAGAGATGGGTCGCGATAAAATGGCAAAGAGAGAGGGTCTTGAGGAGAGGAGGGAAGAGAGGGATTTGAGAGGTTTTGGTGGTGTTCTCATGGTATGTAAATTGGAACCATTGATTTAAAGAGGAGAGCAAGGGTAGTTAGAAATCCGTGAATATTGGAACGGCAGAACTGGTGAGTCCGGATCCCCTAAAGTAACCCAATTTTTTAGTTTAGACGTGTACGGTGCCTATTCGGTGGTAGCGCAGGGGCCCAGTAATATTTGTGGGGTCCAGGTTCTTTAAGATTCGTGTTAGAGCACCTTGGACGGTTTGGATCAAAACTCAAAAATTGGGTTAATGCACTGGATCTGAATTCAGAACTGGTTAGGTAACAACTACAAATATTCCTTTCCACCTTTTGAATATTGAATTATTTAGCTTTTGAAAAGCGAATAATACTTTATTAGATCCAATTCATATTCTCGGCCCGAAATTGATAGATTGAACAAAAGGGCACAATTGGTCTTTTGGGCTGTGTTGGCCCGAAATTAATAGATAAAACAAGGGCACAATTAGTCTTTTGGGCTGTGCTCACTGATTTGATGAAGAGGACCTTTTGCAGATTTGGCGGCTTATGGTACCAGTTTGAACCTTTTGCATATTTTGCAGTTTAATTTGTCACAAAATTTGTGAAGTCTTTAACTTTTTCATAACCAAATCATCATTCAGTTGCATACTTCTTTTAAATTTATTTTGCAAGACTACATTTTCAGATGAAGTTGATCATTTTTAAACATTAAAACCAAATAAAAACAGAATCATTCGTTGTTCAAAAGAGATATTTCTCTAGTTATTTGCTAACTGTCTGTGTTCCAAAGAGATAATTCACAATCAACTGGACAACTGACTCAAAACTTGTTCAAAACAAATATCAAACATTTAAAAAAAGAACTTAAAAGCAGCATGCAAGTCTTGAAAAATTATTTAAATTTCATGAAGGCCTTGATGCCCACATTTCCAACATTTACCAGTAATCACAATCACAAGTTAGCAAATTCCTCCATCTCACCTGAATCAAACCCAATATACACCCAGATCAAACACAAGACACCCAATCTCATCACCACACTAAACCCTACAATACCATCCAAGAAAACAAAGAAACCTAAACAACCAACTAAACACCTAAATCCATCAAAACAAAAACCAAAATCTAAGCACTGGTGAACTTGGTGACAGCCTTGGTGCCTTCAGAAACAGCGTGCTTGGCCAACTCACCAGGAAGCACAAGTCTAACCGACGTCTGGATCTCCCGAGAGGTAATAGTAGGCTTCTTGTTGTACCTCGCCAACCTAGATGCTTCACTAGCGAGCTTCTCAAAGATGTCGTTGATGAAGGAGTTCATGATCGACATGGCCTTGCTGGAGATACCGATGTCGGGATGCACCTGCTTGAGCACCTTGAAAATGTAGATCTTGTAAGTCTCAGTGCTCTTCGCCTTCTTCTTCTTCTTCTTGTCACCTCCAGCGCCGTCTTTGGAAGGGATGCGCTTCTCCGCCTTGGGTTTCTTCTCCGCTGGCTTCTTCTCAGCTGGTTTCTTGTCCGCCTTTGGTGCCATTGCTATTTCTCGATAGATTAATTAGGTTTTAGAGAGGAAGAGAGGAAAGGACAAAATGCAACGATTGGAATTGGGAACTACTTGTGGGAGGAAACGCCGGGTCGGGTGCTCTTTTAAAGATATTGGATTCGCGTTTTGATTGGTGGATTGAGGTTGGTGCGGATCGATGAGGTGGATGAAATGTCGCCGTTGGTGCTAGATAGATCGAAGGGTGAATATTAGTAAGAGACCGCCGCATTGCCAAGGTGGATCCGGATCCTTATCTATCACTATCAGGGAAGAGTATCCTCTCCAATATTGTAAAGGCTTCCCTTCACTTTACGGTTTGAGATTTACTCCCATCTGCTTTAAGATTCATGCAAACTAAAGAACGGCCCAGATCAAGTAATTCTTAGGAGAGGATGTGAATTCTGACTTATCGGTGTATCGGTGATTCACTGGAGTGACTAAAATTAAACCTAAATTATTACTCTTTTTAATATTTTTATGATGACTGATCTATTATCAAATTGCACTAAAATTACTAAGAGATATTTTTATTATAGGAAATATTTTTTATTTTTTATTTTCATAAACGTTTTGTCAATTGTTACGGTTTAACAAAACAAAATTTAATGTTAAGATAATAAATCTCTCTATAAGCATGCTTTTAGCTCAGAAATCTTCACCGTTCATATACTTAAAAAATGGCATGTTGTATAAGCAACATGAGGTAATTTATTAGCTGTATTAAGTAAAACAAAAGGCAAAGGTAACAAAAGATGTAGAGTCTAAGGCTCTAAGCCGATTGAATCTTGTTGGGTTAATGTTCCTTTTTGTTAGTTAATGTTGTAGCAGCATCAAAAATTAATTTTTGATTTAGTAATTAAGAAATTGCGCTTCGTATAAGAAGTTAGAATAATTATTTTAGTACCCGCGCTACAGTACCCGCACTGTACCCGCACTTTCATAACTGTAAGGTTGCGGTCCCCACAACTACCGATCTAACTAACAATGTTATCGGACCTTCCATTTTGAATTTCAAATGTTCCTTTCTCTCCGTTTTTTTCTTTTTCGAAGGCTTCGGCGATTTTGAGGCGATTTTAGGTCGATTTGGAGGCGATTTGGAGGCGATTTCAAAACTGAAAGCGATTTCGTGTGGTTCTCACAAGTTTAATCGGTGATTTTGAAATGTGATCAGCTAGATTAATATTGTTTCTTTTCGATTTTGTTTTTGTTCTGGTGAATTAATAATGATATATCGTTTCGTTTCTATTTCATGTACACAATCGTGTTTCAGGTTGCTGGATTTTGAAATGTTTGTGATAATTTGATTTGCGAAGATGATGTAATTGTCTATTATGTGTTCAGATATAAATACTTGGTAGTTCAGATATAAATACTTGATGTGTTCAGATATAAATACTTGGTAGTTTAGATATAAATACTTGATGTGTTCAGAAATAAATACTTGATGTGTTTAGATATAAATACTTGGTAGTTCAGATATAAATACTTGATGTGTTCAGATATAAATACTTGGTAGTTTAGATATAAATACTTGATGTGTTCAGAAATAAATACTTGATGTGTTCAGATATAAATACTTGGTAGTTCAGATATAAATACTTGATCTGTTCAGATACAAAATTCATTTTAATAAAGTGGCAGTTACAATTTAAAGTTAAAAAAAATTAATAACAACAAATTATTAAAAATAACGTTATATGGTTTAAATTATTTATTTGAAAAAAATATATAATAAACTTCCGATGGGCTGATTATTATATATGAATTCATATAAACCATAGAGAATACTAACATATTACAATTAGTGCAACATATATACATATTGCCTTTTGTACACATGCAATCCCATGTGATCTATAATAACATATACTCCTCAAGATCTAATACAATGTTTGTATAAAAGTTATGTCCTTATCACTTAGTAAGCATGTGATCAAAGTTTGGTCCAATTTTCGTAAAGTTGGGCTCATGTTGCCAAAACTCTTGGTTATGATCTAGTTTGGACCAAAATTTCATACAAACTAGTTGTATTAGATCCAACATATAAAAAAGAGAGTGCCCATGTGATCCATGACATGATGCCTCTTGGTTAAAGGTCTCCAACATTTCAACTCCAATATTTTTTTAAGATTCTTATTCATCCAAGTAATATAGATATAAATACTTTAGTTCATAAGTATAAATACCACACCCTTATAGTTATAAATACTTTGTTTTGTAAGTATAAAACCACAAGAATAGAGATATAAATATTACCCGCACATAAGCTAAGCCAACATTTTTTGTCAACATTTTTTGTTGACAATTTTAGTGGTCCCCAAATGCGGGTACGAAGCGAGGATTTTTCAAAAAAAGGTGCGGGTACGGTTATTTAAGGAAAATTCATATATCATATATGTAGTTCATTGTATAGATATAAATACTTGTCTTGTATAGATATAAATACTTCACAATGTTACTATTAATACTTGTAAAACAAAATTACAGTTTTGGAATAGTTATGTGGTCCCCTAATGCGGGTACGACGCGAGAATTTTTCCAAAAAGGGTGCGGGTACGGTTATTTAAGGAAAATTCATATATCATATATGTAGTTCATTGTATAGATATAAATACTTGTCTTGTATAGATATAAATACTTCACAATGTTACTATTAATACTTGTAAAACAAAATTACAGTTTTAGAACGGTTGCGGTCCCCACAAACAGTTATGGCAGTTTAGGTGCGGGTACAGTGCGGGTACTCAACTGCGGGTACTCATATCAGCTTCCAAGAAGTTACTCGAAATTCGAATGAATTTTTTTCTGAATACTTATGAATATTAATAGAATCATGGTTTTACCACGAATTAAAAGAAAACAATATTATATCACCACTTTTAGAAGATGGTTCGGCCCCCACTTTATCAAAATGCGTGCCATTGTACCTTGGAATTTTTATTTATAATAATTTGTTATTAAATAATAAAGATAGACAGAAAGAATGCAAGAGTTTTCCGACGATATGGATGAATCTAAAAATCCAAACTTTGGAAATAATTGTTTTTTCCGGTGTTATCAGAATCAGATTGGACTGGTCGCTTGGATCAGGAAAAACTAGAACTGGTCACTTGTCCGGTTTGGTTTTCTTTTATGTTACTAAATCAGTGAAATAGTTGAATCGGCTGGGTTGTATTTAAAAATTGTTGAACCAATTCATATAAAAACTGGTTTAAAACAGAAAAAGCGTAGTTTTAGGAAAAATGAATCCGCACGTTTTCTTTAAATCCACGTAGTCCCTTTGCTTTGGTAATTTCCATATAAATTTGATCCACAAAGTCTAGTGAGATAACCGATCCAACCATTTTTCATATAATGAGAGAGTGCAGATTTATCTTTCCTGCATTTTTTCTATTTTAACCGGTTTTTACATGAATTGGTTCAGCAATTTTTAACTACAACCAGCCGGTTCAACCATTTTTCACTAGTCTAGTAACATAACCGATCCATTAAGAGAACCAAACCGGACAGGTGACTGGTTCTGTTTTTTTCCGATTCAACCGACCGGTTCGGTCCGGTTCAAATAACACTTATATAAAGTCTAAAAACCCGGATAATATTTTTTTTTTTTAGAAAAAAATAAGAAGGTCGAACCTTCAGCCGGATAATATATAATTATAGTTGATAATGAATAGTTAACAACTGAGATGGTTAGAAGGGGGTTTAAAATGAGGACGAAAATCATATTCGCTCTTATCATGTCGTTATCTTTTTTTCATCACTCACAATTAATGCGAACGAGCCTTCTTCTAAAAAAAATTATTTCTTAAGATTTGAACAGGAATAAATTGTATAAAGAAAGATGTAATGTCAGTTTAGATCTGAGAGAGAGGAGCGAAATTGTTTGGTTTTTTAATGCATTGCCTACGGGTTTCAATAAAAAAAACTGTTTAGATCCGGACCGCCCGAATGCCCGATAATAATTTGTACGTGTAGTAAAGATATCACTTGCATTTCATTTTCTGATCGGACAGTTCAAATCTAAACAAAAAATATTTTGTTAAGAGGATATGGTCTCCGCACTCGATCGGGTGAATGGACTTGACTATCCGTGAAGGTGGTCACTTCCCTCGTCTTATTATTTTTTTTTTTTTCAAATTTGTTTAAAATTTACTGTTCGATTAAAATCCATCATTTTTTTATTATGTATGACTCACATGATCATGTGGTCATACCATGCTGTGATGAGATAATTCATATGTTGGGTCTTGTTGTGCCACCTTTTTTAATAGCAATAACGACACGAGATGCACGAGTCATATCACGCTAACAAGTGTGCCGTGTCACAACAAAATATGCATGCATAATTTGATGTGTATTTGTGATCAGGCAATTCACGTGTCATGTTGTGTTGTGTTAATTTTTTTTTATGAGTAGTCACAACACGTGAATAGACACAACACGAATCACGCAAGTCACGACATGTGACTAATACACGTGTCATATCATGCAATGACGGAACTAATCACAACGTGACTTTTTTCATATATAATTACTCTTAACTGATCACTTTTTCTATTTAGAACTGTAATAACTGATTTATTTCACTTGAATGTTATTTTCTGTTTTGAATTGTATGAGAGCCTTTTATTAATTGAAACATTTTTAAAGATATATAATGTTTTCTTGAATGGCCAAGGCGTGAGCTCGTATGATGTTATTTATTCTTGTTTTATTTTGATTAAAAAACAAATTATATTGACGATATATGACGATAAATTTATGCGAGAATATTGAAATAACAAAATTATCAAACTTTATTTTGTCGAATCAAAAAAATATATTTATATATATTATTGTTGTAGTTTAGATATGTATTATATATATCAGATTTAGTATAATTTATGAATTGGTTGTCACACTCTAGATTTTGACCATTCGGAGTGTGATTATAACATCACCATTGCATTTTTCCTTGGCCGTCAACCTACGTCGCAATAGAAAGGAAAACAAAATAACAAAATGGAGTCAGCTGCAAAACTCACTAACTGGTTATTTAACGACGCGATTCTCTATAATTGGCTTAATTTAACAACCAGTCAAACAGGCCGGATTAATCCACACAAATACACATCAAATTATGCATGCATATTTTACCGGCGATAGCACGTCGGTCTAGGTTAGCCGTAAATCAAGTCACATCATATTCACACGTGTAATATATGGCAGGGCGATTCTCACATTCTCATAAAACAATTTCTTAAACCGTCAATTCAATGGGAAATCCATCCAACATTGGAAGACCGCCAATCCATTGGAAAGTCCAACCAACAGTGAGAGGCTACAACCACAAATCAAATTCCAACCAGAGACCTGCTATTCCGTTACATATGCCATCATAATCCAATATGCAATATCAATATTCAAATTAATCATACAAAATGAAAAATACAGATTATAGAGAAGTCCGGTTACCTTTTAGCGAGATATTTCAAGAACTGAAGTCATACTGCAATCAATTGTACAAAATCAACTTGCGACGTAGGATTAAAATTCAAATCGAACATACAATAAAATTCTCCTTGGTCGATTGTGCAAAAAAAAGAGGAAAGAGATGTGGTCTTATTTGGATCGTATTTGGATGCCGCATGAATTTGATACGGTGAAGAAATTGAAACGGGGGCAGTCAAGACAAAACAAGAAGGATGGAAATAAAATTAAAGGGGTGCGGTTTCTATAGGGATATATTTATAGGAGGGTTAATCAAGGGGTGCGGGCATTTATTTTATTATTTTTGTTTCTCCATAATCGAATCAAATCAAACAGAGAATAAAGCTTTAATGAGATCCTTGAGTAAAATAAAAATTATATTCAACTTAAAGATAATAGTAGAGGTACTTTTTGTTAGAGGTACATCGAGTCACTGATTTGTCATCAAGAATCATAAAAAAAATTATAACTTGTTTTAGAAAAATACCGGTCTTATAATTTACCCATTATATCCTTTACACTTTGTAAAATATTTATTTTGTCTTCGAAAACCGAATACGCATTATACCTTTTACCATTTATAAAATACTCATTTTGCCCTTGAAAACCAATCAATATAAGACCGACATTTTTCTTAAATAAACTATAATATTTTTATACTTTTAATAAATGGTAAAATAGATATTTTATAAATTGAAAATGAGTTTTAATTTAAAAGACATTAAAAGGAGTAAATTAGTGAGTTTTAGAAGCTTAGAGAGGAAATACATCATTTTGAAGTTTAGAGGGGAAATACATAATTTTGAATTTTTTGAGGAGTATACATGGAATTCCCCCTTAAAAGTTTATATGTACTCACTAGAAAATTTTCCTTAATTGAAATAAGCCCAACATGCAGTTGTATGGATTTAAACAAATGATGCATAAACTCTTGGTTAACCTCTGCCAAGATTTCAATAAAAATAAAAATAAATAAATAAGCCTAACAGTTACTCATGGTCCAATTCTTCTTTTTGCCAACATATGAAGTCCTATCTATTTATAAAGTGACATTGTTGCTATTAGGATTACTATTTATTTTCTATAAGATGAAGAACAACTACAAAAAAATCAAGTGTCGGCAGCGTCATAGTTTTCCAAAGCAACACAGGAATTCAATCATACTTCGTGGAAAAAATCCCACGCACACAGTATTTTGTCAGTTCAATTTCCGTTCTCGTTCCCGTTCCCATTATACGGCCGAACATGACCTTACTCATGGCCCAATTCTTCTTTTTGCCAACATATGAAGTCCTATCTATCTATAAAGTGACATTTGTTGCTATTAGGATTACTATTTATTTTCTATAAGAGGAAGAACAACTACAAAAATAAAAATCAAGTGTCGGCGGCGCCATAGTTTTCCAAAGCAACACAGGGATTCAACAATTATGGATTCCTGATTAGTCGTCATGAAGAGTGATAATGGATGGGAAGGACGTGATAATGGGTGGAAAGGACGTAATATGTGGTCTATTGCTAATGGAGATTTTGGCTTATTCGTTAAAGGTTTGTCTGGTACAACCACATATTTTTCATTATTTTATAATATTTATCATTCCAATATATATTTAGGTTTTTAATAAAATCCAACCGAAAGGACTATAAAAAAAATTCTTTGGTACATATCATGAATTGTCGCGGATTCAAGACAAATACATTAAAAAAAAAATGAAAATTTGTAACCTTTGAAAAAGAAAAAAAAAATCCTATAAACAAGATTCTTCCAACCCCAAGCTTCTAAAATATTGTTTCTTAGAATTATGCAAATGACTAAACTTGATGCAAAGTAGCACTTGAATCATTTCTTTAATTTTATGAAGGTCGAAGGACTATATACTGTCTTGCTTTTACCAATTACCAAATATTTAGGCGATATGTTATTTGACATAAACTAATTCAACAACCAGACAACCAACATATTATGGATAAAAAAAAGGGGGGGGGAGGGAGAGGGGGCGATTTAGATGGAATAATAGACCTGGTATCATATTTGCTGCAGTTTGACAAAAAAAAAAAAATATCATACATTAAGGAATTAATTTTGATAAAAAATCAATTCACTTGCATTTAATCATTGGCCGAATTTGATTTAGAATCTTCCTAATTAATTATTAAGGACCACATCTCCTTTACATTTTAGATTTCAAATATTTTTATATAGGTTAGTATATGGCTGTGGTTATATATATTAATATATACTTTCTCAAAATTAAAATTTTTAACACAGTTTGGTGATAATGCACATCTATATCTTACAATTTGCAATTTGAAAGTAGTACGTTTGTTTTAATATTAAATAACTACTTAAGTTTTGTTTTGTTTTCGTAATATGTGCGTAATTTACCATGGTTTCTCTTGTTAATTTATGTTTCAATAATATTTTGGATGGAAATCGATCAATCTTGGGTCTGTCACAAAAAGGTAATTTATAAGATTAAAAGCAATTGAAAGCCGGCATATAAAATATTGTAACATTTCTATAGTATATAGGTTTAAAAAAAAAAAACATTTCTATAGCATATATAAATATATAATTCAGTTCTTCACAGTGATCATGGCCTATCTTTTTCACTTTTATTTCTTCGCTGCAAACATATGATTGATGATTTAATATGTAAAAAATCAACTATTTGGAAAATATAACACGAATAATATAAATCCATCCACTTTATGTAAAATGCAAATCACACATACTTACATATTTGGGTCATTTAATATACACGATATTGGCTTTACAAATATTGTAACTAAATTAATTGCCTTGCGTTGGCTGGATATCGATCTCACATGCATGCTCATAGATAGTACAAAAATGGAAAAACAGGACGATGAGCTGCTTGATTGTCTTACAATGGAAAGCTGATATTGCAATGCATTGAAAATTAGTGGAGAAATATTATTGTTCAATGTGACAAGGATATGATGGATTGACAATTAAATTGATTAACGTTGACAAATATGGTAAAGGAAAGAGAAACAGTGCTGGAATTCATAATTTGGAACATAACCAGAAGGGAGCAATGACAAATCTTAATGTCAGATGTTGTGCTTGTGCATGCATGCAATGGACAAACTTCCTATTTTATGCATGTATCCATTCACAGACTCTGCCTATATAAGCCCCCCTGGTCATTCTCTCTAAATCATCAGAAAAAAATAAATACAAAGTCTTACAGTGTATACCTCCAACATTTCATAGCAACTAAAACTTAACAAGTTCCGTGTACTCCGAGCACCAAGAGTTGTACCTCAATCCAAAGGTTTCTTTACTGTCTTTTTAGAAGTCTCATCTTGCTATCATTGATTTAATGTGCTATCAGTCTTTATCATTTCTATGTAGACGTCAAAATTAATATGTAAAAGAAGTTGCATTTGACTCGTTATCGATCATCTCATTGGGACCGAATAACTGATTGAGATATGCCTGCTAAATAAAATTGACATGTTATTTTTAAGATTATACCTCACTAACCGTATATATTATATAGGTGTTCAGTTGAAGGGATATACAAGCAGGATTTTTTTTTTTCAGCATTACGTGTCTTTTCAATAGAAATAGAACACTAAAAATTTGCAAACAACACAAATTCATATAGCTGTTGTGTCATAAGCAATTAGGACTTTTCTAGTGAAGTTTTAGTTTAGTCATACTTGTGATAGTTTTTTTATGTTTCATGTAGAACATTTTCAAAGCTCCATAACCAAATTTTGTTTAAACTGGATAGACACTGACATTTAATAAGAACATTATAGTGTCAGAGTATCTGGATTTTCTTAATCATGAGGTAAGCATTCAACTTGATAATTGCATTTGACTAAATACACATATATATACATAATAATAAATAATGCCATATATGCCTCTCCTGAACTCATTCCAAAAGCATAGCTGCTGTATATATTATCATACTTACAGTAGTTCATGTAATATTTTGCAACCAACCATTAGTACCATAAATGATATATCTCACTAGAAAGAAATTTGCAGAGACAAAAACAAGAAACAATGGGAAGCCGAAGCAACAGATCAGATGTTGGGCCCTCAGACACAAGGCAGATGACAATAGGAGAGCCACATATACCGGACAACAACACAGGATCACCCTTGTCCTCCTCCTCGCCTAAAAGACAACTTACTCGGGAGGAATTACAAAGAAAAATAAACAAATACAGTACAAGACTTAGAGAATATGATAGGCAGGGGACAAGCGACACCAAAGGAAAACAGAAGGCCCGCATCGATAGTACACCAAAAGCATCCCAAAAAATGGTCTCCCGTATGCACCAAAGGATATTAGAGCGGATGCTAATAATAATGGAACGATGCAATGCAAAGGGCTTTGTCTATGGAATGGTGACTGAAACCAAAAAGCCAATGATTGGGGCCTCGGACAGCCTCCGTACATGGTGGAAAAGGCAAGCTATGTTTCACCAAGCTGGTCCGGCCCACATTGACCAATACTACAAAGATAATTTGGTCAACTCAAATGTGTCTCAAGATAGTGAGACCAAATCAACAACCGAGCTGCTCATGGAGCTCTCTGACTCAACACTAGGATCAATTATGTCCCTGCTAATGCAGCACTGCGATCCTCCACAACGGAAGTTTCCATTTGTTAATGGAGTGCCGCCACCTTGGTGGCCCACTACACGGGAGGATTGGTGGGGTCAAACGGGCATTTCAAGAGATGAAGGACCACCACCTTTTAGAAAGCCGCACGGCTTAAGAAAGAAATGGAAGGTAGCAGTGACAGTTGGGATAATAAAGTCGATGTCTCCCAACTTCTCATCACCCTACAATCTCACAGAGGAATCGCATCACTTGCGATTACGCATGAACGCCAAAGAAAGGAAGTTCTGGACTTTGGCGTTGGTAGCAGAGGCAAAACAATATTGCCGAGAGCATCCTGACTTGCCCGTAGATGAGGCTATTGCATTTGTGGAGACCTATGGTGGTGGTGGTAGTAGTACAAGTGGACGTTAGTTAGTTAGTTATGGCCTTCTTTGCCCATTGTGGCTCTGTTCTATGTATTTATTTTCCTTTCTTCATTTTCTTTTATTGTTGTTACAGTGGTTAAATTAAGTAAAAATGTTTAATCATACTATTCAATTAACTTTAGTCAAATCTTGCCCCAATGAATCCTAAATTGTGTGACCTCAATTTTTCAAACTTGATTTGTTATGACTTCGAAAATAATTAATTCGATAATTTGTACAGTGAGAACACATGTTAATAATTGCACAAGGAAAATGTACACAATGGAATTACAACACATGACCTAAGGAGATTTACTGTTACCTGAGTAATCAAAATTCTGATTTCTTTCTGCAACAAGTTGAAACGGAATCTTCCTTTCATACCCCTAAAAGAAGGTTATGATATCCAAGATCTGTAAATAAATATTTAATAAAAATACTTTGCAATTATATAGTTAGAACTATATATTGTTAAAGGTGGATCTCGTTATTTTTAAAGGTACACAAAACCAACTGTAAATTACAACAGTATATGATAATTAAGGCTTAGCAATTGGCATAAATATTTTTTTCCAGAACAAACTTTATCATAATGGATGATACAAGCCTTCACTGCAACAAAAAGTATATTTCACATGTCACAATAGAGTATTGTAAGCATCAAATTTAAGTGCTGGTAATTGCAATTTAACAGGACCAAATGACATCTAAAATTGAAACTTTTTTTTGAAATAATACAAGAATTTAAAGGTTAAAAATTATTGTACATTTTATGTTTAGCGAATACCATGTTTTATGATAACTTTTGTACTTGAGTCCATAACAACTAAGGCCAAATTGCACACAAATATGCCTGATGTTCCAGATTTAATCCCTGAAAATTAATTCATTGTATTGTCCCTTTACAGAATTAGTCCAATACATGACAAGATGACTTACCTTTTACAATACATGATGTGTGGGACTGGTACATAATAATTAGCACTCTGAAAATTAATTTGTCGGAAGAAGCCTCCATATTTCAATCTTATCCTGTAATTAGACGGACCTCGTCTAATATAGAAAAAATATTTTTTAAAACCCAAGCCTCCACAAAATTGGATCTGAATAATGATAATTTGCTTTCATTCAACACATGCTATTTCATGCAATTTATAATTATCTGACTGGTACAACAAAAGGGACACACAGTCTGCATGGGCAAACTGGCAACTTCGTTTCAACTAAAGTTTCAACACTCAAATGAAATTCATTATTCATGTAACTCTGTTGACATGATCATTAATTTCAGCATTTAAACTTATTTCTTAAGTTCTTCCAACTAATCCTTATTCAATTTTTTGTCAAACTGGATAGTTATGCACGTCCAAGCAAATTGGATTTTATGTACTATAAAGGAAATGCAACCTTGTAATAGGTGACAACGAACAACAAAATGAACTAGATAAAAGATTTTTTTTTTTTTTCAAAGCAGCATGTACAAATAGTTCAATTAATAGAGCAACATTATTGTTCCATTGGAAAATACCAGCGTGTACCTAAACCTGGTACTGGTACAGTACCAAGAAAGCTTGATTGAGAATAAGTAGTCATATTCTAATGTCATCTTAATTTTTTCATTTTACAAATTATTTTTGTAATTGTTAATCTGGAAGAGAAGAAAATCAGTCGAAAGTATCGCAAAAAATTAAGACCGAGGAGCTTACTCGAATGTGGGTGATTCTACCCCGAGCTCCCATCTAGGTCTCGAGTGTTCTTCCTCCTCCGATTAGAGTTTGTGACGACCCTTATCTCAGACAAGATCAGAGAACACGAATTGGAATAAAGAAAAGCTTTAATTTGATTGAAATTGATAATTTGCTAACAACGGAAATGAGAAAGAAAACTAAGAAATTGGAAATAACAGATAACAACATTCCTAATCAGAACCACTAGAATAGTCTCCTATATATAGACGATGGAAATCCAACTGGAATCAATCCGATCTGTTCCTTAGATTGTTCAAATGATCGTCCATTTGACAAATCAGCGCTCGCGTGTCTAAATCAGGCTGAGGTGTCATAACAGCCTTGCCATTGACCTCTTCGTTTAACGCCCGTCCAATCTCCAGTTGAGTTGCCTCCAGTACTGACAATGCGGGGTCCTTTCTCAAGCGACCGATTATGTTAGTGAACGCTTCAACGGTCGAATCTTGTTTAAGTCGCGGGGGTCCCACTAGCAGCGACACATTTATTTTGATTTCTCTGCCCGTTACCTCTTCCGCCTTGCCCGACTTGCCCCTAATCCCTTTCTTCTCCTTGAAGCGCGTTGACTGAGTCAAAATTAGGTTGACTCCGTTCGTGACAGAGTTCCCATCTAAGTCTCAAGGCACTTCTTCTTCGGATGCCATCTCCAACAGGTGATTGGAAAGTGGGAGCTATCACGAGCTTTTGGCGCTAGAAAAGAAGGTGCGCAAACAATTTTTGATACTAAAGAATATGCGTTGGAAAAGAAGAAACCTTTTGACGTAGAGAAGTTAGAAGGGAAGCAGAGGCAGAGATAGCTTAATAAAATGGGGTCAATTGATCCTTATTTTTTTTTAAAACCAATATTGAACTATGCTTTTGTTCTATACTTTATACTTTATAGTAAAATGCTACTTGTACAAGAAAATTGATCCCCATATTTTTTGTAAAATTTTATACTATTGACCTCCATTGTTTAAAAAAAAGTTACTTGTGTACAATTTGAGAGACTTCTAGCATTTTAGAACATTTTTTAATCAAAAAAATAAAAAAGCGCAAATAGAGATCACGACTCATGAGACAATTTCAAAATTAGCAACTAACCTAGGACTACTTTAAATGCTGTAAACCGTCTCTTTGAATTATGTAAACCGTTTCTTTGAACACTGTGAACCTGTAAAAAAATTTCAATTTTTTTTATTTTTTTTAAATCTGCATCCAAATGCTATTTCCAATTGTTTTGAATACTGTAAATCTTATCGCATAACTCTGTAAACTGAAGCTTTGAATACTGTAAATTTAATTTGTAATTAAATTGTGAATTTTATCATCTTTGATGTCCTACATCTAAAAACTACAATTTTATATTTTGATACTGTAAACCTTATCACATATATAACACTGTAAACTAAAGCTTTGAATTATGTAACCATAACAAAATAAAATGCAAATCAAAAGCAAATGAAAAATATAACAACATAAACAAAATAAAATGCAAAACAAAAGTTATAAATGTTTCCACCAAACATAATATTTCTTACAAATCTAAAACAAATATAATAAAATATGACATAACACTACTTATCATTGTTTCCGACCAATCATAAAAAACATATTGTTCAACTAAACTATTTGTCACCGACCATCAACATATATTACAAAACATTACTCAATACTAAAATTGTACGATCTAGTGAGTCATCACCTTGCTTCAGACATCTCTCAATCTTCAGAACAAGTGAACTCCATGTTGAATCAGCTGAAATACAAATTCAATATCAAGCATTAATAAAAAAAAATCAGTATCTAAATTCTGTAAACCTAAGTGAAGCATCATGTAAATCTAATGCAAAAATTATGTAAATCTAAAATAATCTGAAGTGTTCAAATTCTATAAAAACAGCTGAAAGAATCCTGTAAGTAAGTGTAGACAATTCATGAATCCTGTAAACCAAAGTAAAAATCTTGTACATCTAATTAAAAAATTCTGCAAAAAGTTGGACTTTGATAATGTGAAAGGCCTTGCATGAGTCTTTGTTTAGGCTTTGTGCACATTTTAAGAACATTTTAAATCATCTATTTCATGAATTTCAATTATGTGAAGGGCAATTCTAGCATTCCTGACAGCCTATATACCTTGTGATTTTTATACAGATCGACCGGTATACTAATCCAAATTGGGTGTTCTAATTGGTACCAAAATTCTCAGAACTTTGAGATCTATAACTGTTTAAGCATATAATTTGATCAGTCATGCATGAGCTAATTAATTCACTGGAGCGTCATGCAATTAATTCAAAGAGGTCAAAGGCGGTTTTGCTTGTAGGAACAGTTTAGTGTGGCTTTGCCGCAGTGAATGTTCTAAGGTTCTATTACTGTTTAAGCATATATAATCTTTCCTGTATGTTCAATTTCAACTTGTCATCATCATAAGTCCGTGCATGAGCACTGTGGAGACTGGAGAGAAAGAAATAGGCGGCTATTCTCTGAGAAAAGCCGATCGGGTCATCGGGGCATCAGTTGGTAAATAATACAGCCCTGGATCTCACCTTTTGTGATAACGCCTGACACCGATTGGAGCATCAGTTGGTAAATAAACCTTTGTTTTCTATTAATATATTTGTCAACAGCTACGTTGGTTGACCATAAAAAAAATTTGTCATCATCATATATCTCAATTCTTATATTAAATATGTAGATGTTCTGATCCATAAACGGCTGTGATTAAACGATAAAATTTTAGATTGAATGTCAGTCCTCCAATCAAATAATTTGTCTTGATTCTATATATCTTTTGAATTTTTTTACGTACAAATTGTATTATATTTCTGATTATTTCTTATTTATTTCCATTTTTTAAATGTTATTTAAGAATTTTTTTAATTGATTGATAATTGAATGGTCATGTCGTCATTTCTTTCTATTTTTATATCATTTAAAGAATATTACTTGTCATTTAATATATCATTTTGTATGAGATTTTTTTATGAAAATATGTCAAAGAAATAAAAAGAACATATATGTTATTTAGTATATATTATTTAAGGAATGCTATTTGTTATTTAATCTAAATTTTTTTATGAAAATATGTCATTTTGTATGATTTTTTTTTGTTTTCTTATAGAATGTTTTTGTTGTAACGCATGAGCATGATAACAATAATTAATAATTCATCATAAGTTTAAGATATACAAGTTTCAGGGGCGTATTAAAATCAACTTTTAGTGTACTACTATATAACAGTGGTGGAACTCAAGCCAAGCCTAAATTTTTTAATATTTCCAAAAATTATTACAATTAGCTCCTCATAAAACAAAATTACATCACCTCCATTTATTTAGTTCCTCTATCTCAATTTTCTAGTTCCGCCCCCTGCAGTATAAAACAACTTCATGAAACCACAGTTCAAGACTTTTGGGACGTACTTCCAAAATACAACAACTTCATGAAACCACAGTTCAAGACTTTTGGTACTAACATTAAAAAAATGCCCAACCTTAATTTTTCTTTTTCAGCGGATACATTTAATAAAACCGGTCTATTGAGAAAGTTGAATCAAATAATTTTACAAAAGAGATATGCGGGATAATTTCGTCCTAGACTCAAGCTCATAAATTATATGATGGCATGTTACAAAATAAAAAGTATGTAAGAGCATCTACAGCGGTGGAATTCAAATAAAATTAATTACAGCTTATTGAAATTAACTTAACTTCAATTTCAAAGACGGTACATACGTAAAATGCCACCTGGTGAATAAATTAATTTAATTTTTTTTTTCCAGAGTGAGCGGAGGGGAGACGGAAAAGTATTAGCGAATGAAAACCTTGCTTTTCGCCGGTGTGGACTTTAGAATAGTTTGCTTTAAAAACAAATTTGCTAATTAAAAGAATACCATACATTCCTGAAATTAAGAAAGCATTTGCCAGCGCGAATTAGAAATTCAAAGAAAATCACCGGACTCTAAGATGCAACATGTAAGATTTTGGGAGAAACAAGAAAAAATGTCAAAGAAAAACAGTCGAAGACAGTGACAAAATTTAATTTGTTAATGATGCGTAATAAATAATTTCTATTGGACACTGACAGCTACTGTTAGTATTCTCAAAAAAAAAAAAATCTATTGGCTAGATGAGAAATTAAAGTTAGAAAGAAAAAAATGGGGAAAAAGTTGTTTATAAAATAACTGAGCTAAAAAGAGAAGTTATTTTCTCCAACTTGGCATCCATTGATCATTACCAAACTTTGGTAGATAACATAATTTAAGTTGTACCTTCGGAGCATTTTAACAGTTAATAATCCTCTTTAGCTGTCGGTCATGTAGGCAGGGTACTCTGCAAGGCAGCTTCGCATAAACTTTGATTTTGTGAAATGCACGACATATGAAAACAAAGATTGTAGATCTTTTAATTGTTAACGCAAAAATTCCCTAACAAGCCTAAGGAAGGCAAGCGATAGTCATTTTGGATGAATTTTTTTTTTAGATATGCAAGTTCGAAATTCAGTGCAAGTTATTGAAATGATTTGAGGATCTTGATCCTTATATGCTAAAAAAATGGTTTTATTTATTTTTTTTTTTTTGAAAAAGGATGGCTTGCTCTAAGTTCCACAATTTTAATCGGGAAGCATATATAAAACCAAAGAACCTTAGTAAAAAAATATTAACAAGTAACAGGACTTTTGTTTGTAGTAGGCAAATTACCTACTAAATTATTATAGAGAAAACAATTAATTTAACAAGAGTTATCGATTACATGGTTGTACGGCTTCCAATTAACATTAACAGTTATATATTTAGCCAATTATCATAAATTTTGAGACAATTAGTTTTATTGACATCCGAGACACATTCCCTTTGAATATTCTTTGGTTTTGTTCCTTTCAGAAAATAATATTTTTTGATGTGATATATACAGTGCACAAAATGTGGACATAGCACACTGCGAAGCAATATACATGGTTATAAAAAAGAAAGCATGTAGCATCAACATAAGAAACTTTTGGTTAATTTTGTCGTTTGTTATTTTATTTATTTTGGAAGCAGGTCATTTGTTATTTTCTTATGAAGATTTTATAAGGACATCAATTTAAAATTCTCTCTCTTCTCTCATTGCTTATCACTAGATCACATCTGTCCTTGGATAAATCCAAGCCACTCATATCTGATCTGCTAAATGCAATTCTCTCATAAAATCGTAAGCAAGCATATACCGAAAATTTTATTAATATTATTAAAAAACGAAATTCCAAACATAACCTCGTATTTCCGAAATTTCGAAGCGTGCCCTTACTGGTATTATCAATGGTAGGATTGGTCCTCTAGCATCGGAAGATAATAGGTGCCTACCGTCAGGGGAGGACCCAGACTTTCAAGTTTTGAGAGTCAAACGTGAATGAAGTTAATCATATAATTTTTTTTACTATGAATGGAGGTCATTTTACACTACCCATAACATTTTATTATAAATTATATAGAAAATAAACTACAAATAATTTTTTTTTTGAAAAATAGAGGTCAATTGACTCCTAATTCTTAAACTGTGCCTTCGCCACTACCTACCGCTGACAATGTCAACGGTACCGATTTTTTTTAAGTATTTTTTTTGGGCTGAAACTCTGCCTTATCCGCTCTGAATCTGCCCCGTTTTCACCCCTAAATACCTAATATCACACAATTAATTTTTTTTATCCGATTTATAATTTCTTATTCTATTATTTTATAAGATATAAATTATTAATTAAATGAAATGATAAACATTTAATTATTTTATAAATCAATTTTGTAACAAATAACTAATTAAAAAACTATATAAAATGTTGAATAAATCAATTTATCATAAATTACTAAATAAAAAAAATCATAAAAACTATATGAAATGTACTTATAAATCAATCTAATTATAGTAATATAATTATATAGTTATATGTATAAATAAAAAAATATTATATATAATTATATATTTATTAATTACTCTAGGTATGTTTGATTCGCAAAACAAGAATAGCTAGAATAGCTCTTTTGCCATTTGACTTATTAGAATAGTCAAATTCACCTTCTTTTTTTTGTAAGAATAAGCTATTCTAATAATACAAACAAGTTGAAATTCCTATTCTAGTTATTCAAATCCAACCAAACACATAATAATCTATTCCAAATAGCCTAATTCCAAAAATAGCTTATTCTCAACTCAACCAAACATACCTTAGTATAGAATAATGAGTACGAAATAGTCCTTATCAATATCCTTACTCAATAAACTAACAAAATATATTTCTTATCCGTACCCAAACATAATCTTTACTCCTTATAAAATCACTTGGATTTTAGAGAGATGAGGAGGCTATCTGTCCAGAGAAAATCTCAGCCATAGATTACTGTTTGATTTTATATATTATTTTTTATACAGTCTTTCATGTAGAAGTTTAAAATTAAGTAGTAACCTACTCATTCCAACACAAAGCATATTCTCGTTCATTAGTGTCACCACATATTCTTCATTTATTTTCTCTGTTGTTGCACGTTCCCACGCACCTTTCTCCTTCTCAGACACACCGATGCAGAATACACTTTCTTTTTTCCTTCCCAACGCAGAGACTAAAGGGGCTTCTCTATTCTACGCGCTTTCTTCCCGACGACAGAACCGACTAAGGGGCTTCTCTATCTCTCTTTCATTTTTCTTTTTAAATTTTTTTTCCTCCTATTGAGACCTAAAACCCTCTCTAATTAATGGCGACTTCTTCTCTGGCAACCTCAGTCCCGCCGACAAGCGGGACCCACCAGGGGCGGATCCAGTGTACTCCAGGGGGGGCAGCTGCCCCCCCCTGGATTTTGAGTTTTAGTGGAAATTTATCGGTTCCGATCGACTTTGCCCCTCCTGAAATTTTTTTTGCCCCCCTCTGGACGTTTAATTTGTAATTCAAGTTAAATTTAGGGTTAAAATTGAAATAAATCTATTGAATTTTAATTGGTAATTAGAATTATAAGTCAGAGCATCAGAAATTACAAGTCAAAGCATTGGAAAGTATAAGTTAAAGCATTGTTTTTTGTCGAGTACCCAATTGGTGGATTTAAACCCGATTAGGTATTTAAATCCGATTCGATATTTTTTTGCCCCTCCTGACGAAAATCCTGGATCCGCCCCTGGGACCCACCACTGCAGGTCTCAACGGAGGCGCTCGTTAGTGTCTCTCCCCGCCTCCGCCGCCTTTACTGGAGCTGCTCCTTGTCTCCGTTTGAATCGTTCTCAGCGCTCCTCTGCACTTCTTCTCTTGTTGCGATCATGACAATTCATTTGATCGCTTACAACTCAATAGAAGAGCAAATCTTGAGACTGAAAGCTTTTGAACACTGGCCCATTGTCAGATAATGCTTGTGGGACCCTGCGACCCGACTCCAGAGTGATCACAATAGCAGTTTGAATATCTCATGTAGCAGAGGAAAAATGACATTCCAATTTTCAAGAGCTGTAGACTAGGTATTACCCTTGTTCGTTTTTTATGTGAAAATACATATAACCATTCCCGTGTTGTTAAGAAATTACACAAGAAATTGAAACTTATTTTTATGTAACACGATGCATTGCCATGTTACAAAGTTTCAGCTATTGGTATATGTATATTTTGGTGTAATTTCCTTTGTTAAGGCCTAAAGTTTATCTTTAATTGAGCATTTATTCATAATTTTTATTGACTTGTGATCTTTATTTACCTAGGCTATTTCTTGTAGAGTTCATAACTGTATAACTGTTCCAATTTTTTATTTTTTTTATTTTGTCCTCATTCATGGGGACTCAACAATCAACTGGTTTACTCTTAAAAGAAAAGGAAACAAAATACTGAAAACAATATTGAGCTATTTTGAACAACGATAAAAGTAATGTATTTCTACTTTCAAAGAACAAAATATAGTAAAAATTTAAGGCGGCTTTTTCAGCTAACAAGAACAACACTGGTGAGCTATTTTTATTTCACATGCTTTTCATTTTCTGACAGTACATATTTTCATCATATGTTTGCAATACTATCAAGTCAAATGGGATTAGCTATCATAACTATAAGTTAGATTTTTCCCCTTGAACTTCTGATTTGTGCTGCTGAATCAGCTGTTGCAGAATCAATTCCCTCATTATTGTGCCATTATCTTTTCAAAGAGACAAAAATATTCCAAATATTTGGTATTAGTGCACTTATAACTCACTTTTTGACTCCAAAATTTATTATCTTTTCAGGTTAAGATACTCATTGTAGTACTGTCATTTTTGTTTTTAATAACTCTACTAATAGTATTCATGACATGGCCTACTTTTAAAACTTTTTAGACCATATTTAGCACTTCATTAATTTCTTGGTGAAAGGACCTATTTTAGAGCTTTTTTGTACTCCATAATTCATAAAAAAGTGTGTCTTATCTGAATAATAAAAAATATTAATAGGTAGTGGAGTTTGTGGCCTAACTATTCCAGAAGCCGAAAAAGAGAAAGTTATTGCAATAAAAGAGGGTGATGCACTCGCAATTCCTTTTGGATTTGTCACATGGTGGTTCAACCCAAATGAATCTGACCTCACAATTCTCTTCCTCGGTGACACCTCAAAGAGCCACCGACCTGGCCAATTCACGAACTTCTAGCTGACGGGCCCCACTGGTATCTTCACTGGATTCACACCTGAATTTGTTTCTCGTGCATGGGACCTTTCTGAAAATGATGTTGCCAAGTTGGTACACAACCAATCCAGCACTGGCATTGTCAAGCTAAAAGACGGTCAAAAAATGCCAGAGCCGTCAGATAAAGATAGAGATGGATTGGTGGTGAACTGCTACGAGGCACCACTAGATGTAGACATAAAGGGAGGCGGTTGTGTGGTGGTGTTGAACAGCAAGAATCTACCAACTGTGGAATTGGTTGGTTTGGGAGCCGACTTAGTGAAACTGTGTGGTGGGGCCATGTGCTCTCCTGGATTTTCTTGCGACTCGGCATATCAGGCAAGAATTTTAGTCCCACTTAATCGCCCCGCTGCAGATTAATTTATTACTTTTTATAGAAGTTGTGCTGTTTTGACTAATTGAGAAGGAAATATCTTTTTGGTACAGTACGTGTACTGGCACATTACTGTCAGGTTAAATTTTCTTTTTAAATCTTTTAACTGAAAGTGGAATTGTGGCGGTTTCAGGTGACGTATGTGGTGAAAGGAAGCGGGAGGGTGCAGGTGGTGGGGATAGATGGGAAACGGGTGCTTGAGACGAAGGTGTCAGTAGGGCAGCTTTTTATCGTGCCAAGGTTCTTTGTTGTGTCGAAAATTGCTGATCCTGAGGGCATGGAGTGGTTCTCTATCATCACTACTCCAAAGTAATTCATATAAACTCCTTATTTTAGATCAATTTTTGGTGTTTTATATGCTTGACTCTCAATTGAAAAATATGGAAGATCATGTATTCAATTTCCATCATGCATTAATTATATAACTACAATTATTGTTTTGGAAATGCAGCCCTGTGTTTAGTCACCTGGCAGGGAGGACATCAGTTTGGAAAGCAATTTCTCCTCAAGCACTGGAGGCTTCATTTGGCACCACATCTGAATTAGAGCAGCTATTTCGCTCCAAACGCACCTCTGACGCTATCTTCTTCCCTCCCAAGTGAATACAAATAATAGATGGAGGATATATATGCATATAACATGTGATATGTACGATATATCTGGTCATTATCTCTTAGTTTTGTATGGATAGTGGGGGCTGTTAGTTATCTTCTGCTTTATTGTTGGGTCTCTGTTTATCTGTTCTCAAAATAATCAGTGAGACAGGCTTTGTTATAACTTTTGTTGCCAGGATGTTAACGGATTTAAAATAATGCAGCATTTTATGATAATGAGTTCTTGATCTGTGCTGTTTGTGTTAATTATTATTACGTGCCTTCGAAAAATCTATTATCATCTTTTCTTTTTCTGGGCAATATTACTTATCCATGTTATGTATGCTTCACAAAAATATTTCTGGGAGAAAGTATGATTACTGGTACTTTTGGAACAATAGCTGCAAGTGTAGTTTCTTGTTAAATCACATGACAGTATCACCGTTTGTTGAAAGGTTGGCAATTCTTCGGTGGTGAAAATTTCAAATTGAATGCTTGATTGACCACATGACAGTATCTATGCCTTTCTGTCCAATAAATTCCAGAAATGCCCTTCTGTCAAAAACTGGCAAATCAGGGGACATAGACCCTGATTCTGTCAAATCCAATAACACAGACACGTAGAGGACTCTCTTCCAAGCAGTTTAGACTCACATTTTGTATCAATTGGATTCTTCTACTATTTTCTATGAATTTTTGAATCTCAGCCTTTCAATTTTTTTGATATTTTTTTTTTTTCCTGTTTCTTCATTTCTGTTGCATATGGTTCATGATATAAGACCAATTTTTTAACTTTTTTTTTTAGATAGGTAGAAAAACACTACTTTCGAATGGTGTAGAGTTTTTAGATCAAGTGATTTTGTACCTATTTAAAAAATATTAAAATAATAAAAAAAATGTAAAATTTGGCATATAAGCACATTTTCATATGGAGATCATGTTGAGCGCCGGATTGACTGTTTTGACTTTGGAAAAGGAGATATGCATCCATAGTACGGACCAAAGTGCGCTATGCATAGTATCATAGCCTTAGTCTGCCTAATTTTTGTGACTAATTTTGTAAATTCTTTTTTGTTTGCTGCTGAGATATCTCAAATTTTCAATTTATCTAAAGCCATGCAAATTTTTTTTGGGTGCCTATTCAAAATGCAGGGGGGCAATATTATTGTGCTTTGAGATCCGTGCAGAACGGATTTTGGTTTGGGGTTTAGGGTTATATGGTACTGGTACCAATCTGGGATACATGAGAATCTGATCATTTATTTCTTTCCCTTTTTTTTCTTGTTAAATTACTTTGTTCTGATGCAAGTGCTAAATAACTTGACAGGAAAGGCGAGAACACAAATGAGGATTACAGTTCACCTTCATATAATTTCGTAGCTTAATCACCTACCGAAGGCATATATATGGGAAGGTGATCTCACTTTTTGGTGAAAAATAAATTAAACAAGGGAAAAACTGTAAAATGGTCTCTCTTTTTTCGATAGGTGACAGTGTTTTTTTTTTTCAGAAACAACTGAAGAAGTTAGTATCTATTATGTATTTGTCATTGTCAGATATATTATTTAAAGAGGTTAGTAAGTTATCTCTCTAGGATGAATAGATATCATGATATCAGGTTTAAATGCATTTCTGATATCATGCTAACCAAAAAAGTGATTCAAATAAAGTTTTCTGGTGCTATGATGCTGATTTTATTTGATTTATGAACTTGGTGCATGAATAGAAAGTCATCTAAAATTGAAAGTTAATGATTTTAATGAGAGATCTGGTATGTTTGTATACTGCAAGTATTAGTGTAAGAGTGTTTCTATTTGGATGAGAATAGTAAAAAGAATAGTACTATCAGGATTAATGTGAGAATTGTATTAGCCTTGTGTTATTTCTATTAGTCAAATTTTTTGTTTGGATTGTATAGTTGAAATAGTTGAAATAGTACTATTCTTTGGGGGTTTATTGGCTTGCCAGCGAGTCGGTACAGTCTCTCAAGAAGTATAAGGTATATATATAATAACTGTATTTTGTTTATTAATGATGAATTAACTATGGTTAAGCAATAACATTTGCAATTTTTCAGGGCATTGAGCTAGATATCGACAACCTTGACCTGCAAACGATTAAAGTGGCAGGTATCATAACACATATTTATTCAATAAGTATAACTATTTGAAGAAGATATACAAAAAAAATGATATCAAGTTATTTGACAACTACTATTAAGATCATTACATGATATCGGGCATGATCCATTCAGCCATCTCTTTGAGCATGAGTTTATGCCCCGAGCTATCCCATGGTCAAACTGGTAATTTTATTTTGTTGCATGTTCTTTCTTTTACTATATATATTTTTTGACGTAACTGCTGTCAGAAACATTATAAGAGTGAGGCTATTGGTCGGTACTATGGATTATTATCTTTGTTTTCAAAGTGCATATTGGTCGGTACTATGCATAGTGCAAATTAGGTTCTATTGTATATTGTTCAGCCATTGTATCAATATTATTATACTTTAAGTGGTTTAGTTGATAATTAGCATTGGTAACATGTTATAATGTAGCAAGCAAGTGAAATACATAACTCGTGTGGGAACTGTGTTTACAATATAAATTTGTTGTTGAAATTAAAATTAAGAATGTTCAATGACCATGTGCTGATTTGAAATGAATGCTATAGTTTTTTTGGTTTACTATTATACTACAGATTTCCTCCAAGGGACTTAAACACACAGAGTGTTTGAGGTGTGCTTGGTTGATCTTCAGAATGATGAGGATTAGCCCTTCGGGAAGATTCATCTGCGGACTGAGGACATTCCAAGTAGATAGTTCTATAGTTAGGCTGTGTATAAGCTGGATGTTTATTTTGATATTTTCTTAGTGTTGTTACCCATTTTTTCAATGTAGAGGCTTTCATCATTTAATGTTTTGTTGTTGCAAGTCTGTCCCAAAATATCAAATATTTATAACATAATAAGGACATGGTTTTCTCTTGTATTAGATTGTTGAGGCTATGTGTATCTATATCTACTGAGTTCTCTGTAAGCGTATGTAATAATATCTTTGGAATCAGTACTTTTTTTTTGTTTAGCAATCTGGTGAATTAGATTTCTTATGACACTACCAAAACCCACAAAAATCTGCAAAACAAAAAAAAAAAAAATAGTTGATCGAAGGATGACTTAAAAAGTTTTCATTTTCTTGGCAACTGTTGAATTCTGTTCATGAGCCAAATTGATTGGCTTTTCTGCAGATATTAAGATTTTTAAGATAAATTTTATCTTTTTTTTTAATGCAAACCTTTGAAAATTATTGTTTCTCTTTGTTATATATGTGAACTATAGATGCACCAGAATAATTGTATTACACTAAGTTATTCAATGCATGTCATTTCACTTGTATTACATCGAGTTATTTTACTAAAAATGAATAAAAGTTTCAGACTTAAGAAACTAAAAAAAAAATCCAAAAAAGAGAAAGTGATGACATCTTAATTTTCATACATTGAAAAATTGCAATATTGTAGTACTATCAATCTGCGAAATAAACTGAACTGTGGGGATTGAAATTGAACTGATTAAAACAAACTTTTAATCTCCACTACAATGCATGGGCACTTGACTAGCCACATATTAAAATTATATATGATATTTGCATCAAAATCGGATATGTCAATTTATTTGACCAGTGTTCTAAATAGCGCGCTATAGCGACGCTATAGCGTTTTTGGACCCTAAACGCTAAGCTATGGCATGAAAATACGCTAATTGCGCTACGGCCGCTATAGCGGTAATAGCGGTCCGCTATAGCCCATAGCGTGTAGCGCGCTATTTGCGCGCTATGCATATTGGGCTTTTTTAGACAATTTATATGGGCTTAAATAAATATCCATAAAATTTATTTTGTATAGAAAAAAAAAATAGAATGAATCATGATGCTTAAGATATTTTGAATAGAAAAAGATCGATAGTTTATGATATTATTATGGATATTTTGAACCACGGACTTTTGTACTAGTTCAATATGAATATTATAATTTCTTAATTAATTTGGTGTTATTTATTGTTCTATGAAACTTTAGATAATGTTAATATATAATACAAATATATAATATAATTTTTGTAAAAAAAAAACGCTATTTGGAATAGCTTCCGCTATAGCTACGATATTCGCTGTAGCTTTTTCTGTAGCCTTCCCACTATGACGCTATAAACGTTATTTAAAACATTGTATTTGACAGATGTGATATATGAAATAAAATAAAATTTTAACTTTTTTTTTAAGTAAATTGGTATTAAATTTGGAAGTAATTTATGATTTACTGATCATTTCGTGTGCAATAATTTTGCACTAATTATTTATATAATTTTCAAATTTAATCAAATTTAGTTTGTGTTATATCTCAATAACAAAAACCACGTTTATAATTCTAATTTTTTGAAGTGGGCCGCGACGTACTTAAAAATATATATATTGACAGTGTTCACAAGTTTCAGACACTCAGGCAGCACGAGGTGAAATACTTTTGACGACATGGTCCAGAAATGCAAGGTTAGATTTTTAAAATTTGTTGTTTCTTATTTATTCTCCTGATTGAGAGGCAGCGGAGGAAACAGATCTCCTGCGATGCATTTAAAAATTTGATTTTAATATGACCATTTGGTCCTATTAGAAGAACTCTTAGATATCTCATATTTTGCGTGTTCTTTTAGAAAATAGCAACCATCCAATTATGTTATGCATGAATCTCAGAGTGAAATCAATACTGGCACCAACGCTAATCCGAGCAGCAGACAAGTCGGTCACGTAAAATAACTTAACTTTAGGGCTGATTTTTATTTATGGGCTGATTTATGGCCCAAGTTTTAAATTATTGAAAGTAAATAACTTTCAACTTATGCCATGGATTTAAAAGAAAGATAAATGCTTGCTAAATGCATTAAAAATTTGATACTAAATAATAATGATTTCTTTCACTGTGACTTGGGCAAATTGTTTGAATCGTATGGAAATTTTCAAATTTATCAAATTTAGTCTTATTTTTCAAACTTTAACCTTATTGCTCAAATGGATAAGAATTTCATTGTAATGTTATAAATAAGAATTTCTCTTTCTATATCCATATATATAAATTTAAAAGAACGAAAAAAATATATTTTTTTCCCTTCAATTAGTCTACTCTCAAAATCAATGATACGTGAATTTCATTAAAATTAATTTTGTCACTCTTCAAAGAAACGATTTAATAAAATTTACTTCTTAAAGAAATATTTTTGTGAATCTAACACAAATTAAATCTTTTACAAAATTAATATTGTCAATCCCCACTGCAACGCGTGAGCACTTAACTAGTAAACTATTAAAAAGTATATACTTACCATATCGAATGCAGTACCTGTTAGATGAACAGTTAAAACAGGTACGTATCATAGACACCCCAATTGACTAATAGAGACAAATGAGGACGTAAATGATCCAAAAAATTATTAGCAGCCTCTAAAGTCTAAAATCTTTTAGCTGTTACAAATTCATGTAGCTGCCACAATAAATCATGCAGCTAGTAAAAGAGAGTCCGGCTAATATGACATTGGTGTCATTCCAAATTCAATAACACCACATCGTATACCGTTGGATCTGCTTTAATATCCGTGCAAAACACTAGTGTCTTTAATATTCGTGCAAAACACGGATATTAAAGCAGATCCAACGGTATACGATGTAGTGTTATTGAATTTGGAATGACACCAATGTCATATTAGCCGGACTCAGTAAAAGATGTACATGTACGAATTCATATCACCTCCGGTACCATAAATGAAAATCAATTAGTATTAGTGGATCCGGACCGTTCTTTTAATATGACACAAATTTTAAAGGGAAACCCCTACATCTTTAATAAGCACCGAATTGAATTTAAACTGACTTTGATTAATCTAAGCCGTAAAATTATGAGCCCCACTCTACAATATACGTGAAAGGATACTTGTCCGTACATATGCTCACTCCTCCCCCCATCACACACACATATACACAATTCATTTCACCCGAGTAAACTCAAATTTTGAGTTTAGATCCGAATCATTTGATTTCTATAGTACAAATATTAAAAAGGTATGTCATCTCAGATTATGATCGGATGTGTTGAGAAACAAGATAATTAGAGCACCAGTTAGGCCTCAGACCCGTTAAGGGTATTTTCATTATTGACCATTTATTAGAAAAAGAGAGTTACTAATTTATAAAAAAAGCAACTCCATCTTTTTATTTGACCTCACTGTAAAAATCTTAATACTTAAGATTGCAATAAAAACAAACAATTCATCATCATCTCTGTTTATCACTTCACTGTTTTATTCTACAAAAAACAACAGGATGACCCGGATCTAAACTCAATATTTGAGTTACTTCAGTGGATCCGGAATCCCATCCCCCACCCCCCACCCCCCCTCCTGTGTGTAATTGTGCATTGTTTACCCATACCTATTGTATTGTCATTTATATTTTCGCGTCTATGTCGATGCATTTATCTTCCATTTAAATATTATATAAATGGTTAAGTCTCTAATTTGTTGTGTAGCTCACATATTGGCAACTTATTAAAATTTTGAGAATAATGTAAAATTTATATAAATTTAAATTTATATAAGATTCACATATATACAAAAAATACGGGACGTGATTGATTTATAGCAATGTTTTAAATAGCGTTTATAGCGTCATAGCGGGAAGGCTACAAAAAAAGCTATAGCGAATAGCGTAGCTATAGCGGAAGCTATTCCAAATAGCGTTTTTTTTTTTTTACAAAAATTATATTATATATTTATACTATATATTAACATTATCTAAAGTTTCATAGAACAATAAATAACACCAAATTAATTAAGAAATTATAATTTTCATATTGAACTAGTACAAAAGTCCATGGTTCAAAATATCCATAATAATATCATAAACTATCGATCTTTTTATATACAAAATATCTTAAGCATCATGATTCATTCTATTTTTTTTTTCTATACAAAATAAATTTTATGGATCTTTATTTAAGCCCATATAAATTGTCTAAAAAAGCCCAATATGCATATTGCGCAAATAGCGCGCTACACGCTATGCGCTATAGCGGACCGCTATTACCGCTATAGCGGCCGTAGCGCAATTAGCGTATTTTCATGCCATAGCTTAGCGTTTAGGGTCCAAAAACGCTATAGCGCGCTATTTAGAACACTGATTTATAGACATTGATAACAGGAGATGTCACGTTCCACCACCAATGCGTACTCCCCGTGTTACTGCAGAGGACAGAGTAAGCTCCAGTTGAGTCAAAATTTACACGGATCTGCCTTAGATTTACAGAGTTCTTTTAAATTTCATGCTAGATTTTTTTTTAAGATTGCCGAGCAACAGTTGTATTAATAAGAAAAGAGTTATTTCATGCCAGATTAAAACGTACGGTTTTAGATTAACCTAATGATTAGTACACTTGAGCAGCTGGCTGGAGATGTGCGATCTGAACTCGACTGAATCAAACTACATTAACCTAATAAGTAAGGAAACCTCTAGATCTGGCACTGATTTGACTAATGAATTAAATACAAATTAATGAGCAGTTCGCAGTGCTCGATGAATTCTAAACTACATTATATCGATCATCTGAATTCAATATTACACAAAATTGAATGAATGCACCTCGGAATTCGGATATGCATGCCTCAAGTTAACTGACAAGGTAGTAAAATGATTCCCTCCATGTAAATGCTTTGTTTCTTTCACAAAGGCTCTTCATGGTTGGATTCAGAAAAGCAGAGATTAATTTTACGAACACTATTCACTGGTGAGAATTTCAGCAGATTCGTTTCCAAGGACTTAACATCGTTTATGCTGCGCACCACGCGTGCCAAATGGCATACCGAATTACCGATGGATGGATTTTGAAGAAGATTTTTGAAAACTTATGCAACATAAATTTAAAACGATCGATACGGTCCCGATCTGTGTAACTTACACCTAATCTTTCAATTTCATATGACAAAATAATGAGATTTTCTAGTTTATATATTCAATGAATTGTGAAGAGAAAAAAAAAATGCTTGCTTAACTTTTTTTCTTTGAAAGATAGTTTATTTTTCTACCCGTGACACATACATGGTGACATATAAGCATATGTTTGTGTATCTGTCATAAGTAAACAAATAAATGAATTTTTTTCTCTCAAAACCAACCAATTAGAACTTTAGAAAACTGGATATTTCTCAATCTCTGTTTATCACTTCACTGTTTTATTCCGTAAAAAACAACAGGATGACCCGGATCTAAACTGAATATTTGAGTTACTTCAGTGGATCCGGACTCCCCCCCTCCTGTGTGTAATTGTGCATTGTTTACTCATACCTATTGTATTCAGGGGCGGAACATAGTAGACCCCAGGGGGTGCTAAGCCACCCTTTCATTTTTTTTTTTTTTAATCAAGTACATAGAAGTTCAAGTAAATTTTATTTTTTGTGCATAGTAGCCCCCCCTATGTAATATTATAAATTTATAGGGTCCTAAGAATAAATATTGAGAAGCAAAATTGAAACTTGCAACAGATTTTTTTATTTCCATTTCAATGTTGACTCCTTGATTTCCACACCATTAATATTAAAAAAATAGGAAACCTTGCTTTTGGAATTTGGAAAGTTCAACCGACGTACAAAGAAACTTAAAAAATAAAAAGAAATGTCACAGCCACCAAATTGAAAGAATTAAAGAAAGAAATCCCAGATCTTCTCGGCTTCTCCAAGTCACCGAAAAAAAAAACAAATTAATCAAAATTTAGAAGAGGGGCGAAATTCCACAGAGCGCATCTATAGAAATTCAGAAAACAAAATTAAAGAAGAGCTACGAAATTCAATTTTAATTAAGGTTTGTATTTGATTGTACTTTTTAAAATTATTATTCATTGTAACTTTGAGATAAAAAAAATGATATTTATTTTTTTATGTATAATTTGTACACAGAGAAAATTATGTCTAAGAGAAAGACATTAGACTCTTATTTCAAGGTGAAGGAAAGCAACTCAAACTCTCAAACTCCGATAGAAATTTCAAGTCTTGATAATCAGATTTTGAACCAATTCCACATGTGATGAATATCGATCAAGAGCAACCTTCACAGAGTTATTTAAGATCATTTAAATATGAAAGAGATCCAGGTAAACACCTCCAACTATCAGATTACCCTACTAATGAAAGACATGAAGTTAGAAAATTTTACATACTTAAGGGGTCTTACCAGTTTCATATGGATGAATATTCATATATTGAGCAAGGAAATCAACGTCGTAGGTTTCAAAATCATTGGTATTTTATTGGTGCTAGTTATTTATTGTATCTTTTTATGAACTCAAATAGTGTAAGATTTTGTGTTATAAAAAAAAATATTTTTTATTTTTTTTAAATGATGATTAGCCCCCCCTATATTCAAATCCTAGTTCCGCCCCTGATTGTATTGTCATTTATATTTTCACGTCTATGTCGATGCATTTATCATCCATTTAAATATTATATAAATGGTTAACTTAATTTGTTGTGTAGCTCACATAATGGCAACTTCTTAAAATTTTGAGAATAATGTAAAATTTATATAAGATTCAGATATATACAAAAAATACGGGACGTGATTGATTTATAGACATTGATAACAGGAGATGTCACGTTCCACCACCAATGCGTACTCCCCATGTTACTGCAGAGGACAGAGTAAGCTCTAGTCGAGTCAAAATTTACACGGATCTGCCTTAGATTTACAGAGTTTTTTTTAATTTCATGCCAGATTAAAACGTACGGTTTTAGATTTATTTATGGAGTCGGCTCTGAATTCTCATAACCAGATTTCAAAGCAGAGCCGCCTTTGTCTTTTCTTGAGAATTCAGGCGGCTTAATTAGGTGATATTTATCTCTTATTGGGCCTACATGAATTCTGGTGGGTCATCTGAAGAGAGTGGCTTGTGCCAGCTAAGCATAACTAGCTCTATATAAGCAACATGATCTTACACTACTTATTAATCTTATTGAACTCAACAGATAGCTAGAGAAATGGAGACGAATAAGTTGGGGCGCAAATCTTTTACCTATCAGCCCAGTCTCTGGGCTGATTTCTTCATAACCTACGCTCCGCCTCCGCAAGTATATACCATTCTTTTTCTTTTTCTTAATAATCATAATCGTAAGAAACTTCAATAATTTATAAGTATTTGTAATTCTATAAAGAGAAATTGTAGGCTTGTGGTTAGGGGTGTCAATGATACCCTTTTAATCTTTATCCTACCCGTACCGTATTCGATAAGGCAGGTATGAATAAGATTTTTTTTTTTTCGTTAGCTTATCAGATGTGGGTATGGATAAGATTTTTTTTTCATTAGCTAAACAAGTAAGGGTACGGATAAAGGCTATCTCGTACCCGTTACCATATAGAGTAATTATGTAAAATAAAATTATATGATAGTTTTGAGCAATAATTAATGATGGTAAAATTATTTGCGTGATATTTCATATGATTATGTTTGAACAAAAATTAGTGATGTACTTTTGTTATTCAGTGCATGTTTTTTGTTATAAGAAAAATGTTAAACATAATATTTTTATTTGTATGTTTTGTTGTTTAGTTAAATAAATGAACTAAGCGATATTCGTATATTTAAATTCTCTCACTTTATAAAAAGATAATTTAGTTGGAATTAATTGCACATTTGTTTTATTTTTCTAGTAATCTGCTTGCATATGTGTGAAATGAATGAGTTTTGATATTCTATATTTGTAAAATATAATAAAATTAATTATTATAGTATTAGTCGTTATTCATTCGATACAGTTTCATTACCCGATAATTTTAACGGGTAAGAATATGATAGGGTAAAGTCAATTTCTAAGGGTAAAGATAGGGTATGAGTATGAAAATGCTTCTATTCTACCCGTATCGTACCCTTTGACATCCCTACTTGTGGTAGCAGTATCCTTTTTCATACTTCATATTTTCAAAACAGATTATTTTTTTACCGTCCAAGTAAAATCAAATTTGACGTCTGCATGTAATTATCAAGCCCATAATGGCGTTGTTGATATCCTGACCTTACTAGATACAATCATATTAATCATATGTATAATCCTAAATCTAATATATATTTCTTGTGTGACTGGATTGGTGCACAAGTCGAAAGAATGGGTGCAAGAGCGAGAAAATGAGCTGAAAGAAGAAGTGAGAACAATTATAAAATCTGCTACTGACACATTTGAGAGAATGAACCTCATCAACACAATTGGACGCCTCGGCATAGGTTATCACTTTGAGAAAGAGATTAATGAGGTGTTAACCTCACTCAATGATGCCAAATTTGGAAGTAACAACAAGCTTATTCATGAAGTCGCGCTTCGTTTCAGATTACTCAGACAGCACGGTTTTCATGTCTCTGCAGGTAATTATTTATTAATGATTTACTGATTAATTGCATTCTTTGTAGCACTTAATTTCATGTGTAAAACTTACTTGAACCAAGTATGAAATATCTATTTAAAAAATACATCTTTTTAAATATATCCTCACTGTTACAAAATCAGATGAATTTCTCAAGTTCAAGGATGACAAAGGGGGATTTAGTTCGATCGTAAGCGAAGATGCTAGGGGATTGTTGAGCTTATATAATGCTGCTAGCCTCGGAACCGATGGCGAGGACATACTTAAAGAGGCCAGTTTTTTCACGAAGGAGCGCTTAGAATACTTGGTTCACGATTTGGAATATCCTTTGAAGAATCAAGTATCTCGTGCGCTCCAGGTTCCTTTGCCTAGGATGATGAAGAGGCTTGAGGCAAGATGGTACATTGATGAATATAAAGAAGAAAATCCAAATGATATAATATTGGAGCTGGCAACGCTAGACTTCGACATCGTGCAAGCTCTTCACCGTGAAGAGCTGAGGATTGTTTCTTTGTGAGTTTGATTTTTATATATATATATATATATATATATCCTTGCTTGTTCTTCCTCTTTCTATGTAACTTAATTGGCTCATAACTACATAAACAGCAGCATATCATACTAATTTATATATAACTTCTACAAATAACATGCAACAACATTTACTAAACATTTGTTCAAATATGTAATGTGTTCTAGCTTGCTCAAATTGTGATTTGTAACTCCTACATCTTATGTTTTTGTAGACTTAACTAATTTGATTCTTCTTTCATGTATCTTTCATATTATAGATGGTGGAACGAACTAAATCTGAAAGAGAATTTTGGATACACTCGTGATCGCATAGTCGAAAGTTTTTTTTGGATGACAGGTGTTTATTTTGAACCACACTTCTCACGAGCACGTATTATAGCAACAAAAGCCTTCAATCTCATAACACTTCTCGATGACACCTACGACATCTATGGAACTCTCGAAGAGTGTCAACTCTTGACTGATGCTATTCAGAGGTTTCCCTTCTGTCATATATGCTCACTAGCTGTGCATGTGCGTTTGTGTGCATGCATGCACGTTTATGTGAATTAGAATTAAGCATGGATCACCAAAGGTGTTATTAATTTTGCAGATGGGACAGGAGTTGTGCTGAAATGTTTCCTGCAGAGTACCTGAAAATTTTCTATCTCAAGTGTATCAACTTTGTTGAAGAGACGGAGGCTGCACTCGAGCCTAGTGAGAAGTACCGTGCTTCTTACCTCAAAGAATTGGTATACATATATGCATTAAGACAAATGCAAAGTAACTTAATAATTTCAGTTCAATGGTAGAGATTTCATTTACCATAATCAAACTAACAATATATATATATATATATATATAGAGAGAGAGAGAGAGAGAGAGAGAGAGAATCCGGCTAATGTCATAACGTTATAATTTCAATCTAAATTATAACAAGTCAGTTTTTACGATTTTAAAGTCCAAACAGTCGATCCGATCCGAACCGCTCAACAGGATCTCTATATATATTACAATTCATTTATTTTATCATTATTAAATCTAAACCATAACCGATGATGCATGGTGCAGTTGAGATGTTTTTCCGGAGCGTGCATGAAAGATGCCGAGTGGCATGCACAGGATTATTCTCCATCATTCAAGGAACGCTTAGAATTAGGGCTTCTGTTTTCATCCAATAAGAACTTGTGTTGTACAATTCTAGTTGGAATTGGGAGCGTTGCTACAAAAGAAATGTTCCAGTGGGTTGATGGCAACCCAGATCCGATCAGGGCCTTAGCAGAGCTCGGAAGATTGACCGACGACATTGTTACTTATGAGGTAGGTATATATGTCAAAATTAGAAATGTTAATTAACTGAGGATGTTATCCATGGCCTGATTTTTATTGAAATAACTCAATAAAAACAACAACTTGATAATTAATGTTTTTACACATAGAACTTGTTTTAATTAACAACATCGATCGACTTTCACTGTAGCGTGAGATTGCAGTTGGGCAAGTAGCAAACCTAGTTGACTGCTATATGAAGGAACACAATGTAACAAAGGAAGAAACGATTATCAGATTTAATCGCTGGATCGAGGACGGACGGATGCGAGTGAACGGAGCATTGCTTAAGCCAAGTAGTACTGTTCTTTCCCCAGCGGTTAAAGAGAGGATTTATAATTTCTGCTGTACGATCCAATTCATATACAATTACACCAGTGATGGTTTCACTAAGTGTGCCAACATCAGAGAATTTATCAATTTGCTTTATGTTGAGCAGTTGTCTATCTGATCATTAATTGATCATATTTGAGACAATTAATCGAGTTGTATTGGGATTGATCCTGGTCGATCGGTTTTTTGTTTTAATTAGTTGGTATCATCGATCAGTCAAGTACTGGGTGTGTAATAAATCTAGTAGTATCTAGCATGTTGCGGTACGTACTACTATATATGAAATAAAGTATTTCTAGCTCGATCGTATGGAATTAATTATATTCTGTTGAATATTTAGTATGCTATTCTATCATGACATGTATTGGTGCTATATATGAAATAAAGTATTTCATGTATACTATGTATTCGGTATATATATACTATGATGTGTATTCTGGTGTATTTTGGGGTATGCTATACCATGAAAATTAAACCGAACGAAACTGCGTAACTTTTTTATTTAAAATTTTTTTTAAGAGATACTAACTATCGTCCAGAAAATTTGTCTCTCTCTCCTCGAGTATAATTTTTTTATTTTACAATTCATGCAGAATTTTATTTTTAAAATGTAGAAAATTTATATATTTCGAAAAGAAAATAAATTGTGAACTGAACGAGCAAAATCATTTATAGAAAAAAACAATCAGTGATATTGAATTTTTTTCTCGTGGTTTTATCAAATAAATAATTTGTCTCTCTCACTCTTTGATGAAAATATTGTCGGGGGCTGACAGTGTCTCTCTCACTCTTTGACTGTCTTTTGTTTTTTAGTTGAAGCCCTTACTTAGGCCACTCTTTGACTGTCACAAGATGAGAATTTCATTAGGTGGGGAGAGCAAATGACAAAAAAGGACATTGCGCGCGCTCCCTCTCTCTCTCTCTCCATGGCTCACAACCGAAATTCTTTTTAGTTACCATAGAAATAAATCAAATTTAATTGACTACCATCCAAAACTCCAAATTTCAGAAACTAGCACCCACGCTAGCCACGCTAGCTGGATATGCACATCACTCTTTTTTCTTTTTCTTTTAAGTTTTGTTTAGTTTTCAAATTTTTAAATAATGATTTTTTTTTCTATTTTGTTGTGTTTATAGTGGAATCCCACAATTTACTAAATAAACAAAAAAAATCTCTGATGTTGTTGGCGTTAACATCAAAGAGGTGACGTTGCTGGTCAGACCAAGATATGGAGGAAAAGAAATTATCTGTAGAAAATATGAATAAAAAGAGAGAAAAATAGAAAAAAAAAAAATATGAATAAAAAGAGAGAGAAATAGAAAAAGTAGAGCTTTTTTTTTTTTTGAGTAAAAATAGGAATCGTGTCCCTATTTGCTTTATTGATTAAGGTTTCAATAAGAAACCTATGGTGGTACAGAAGATTCAACTTAGTTGAATTTGTTTAGATTCAAAATGAAAATAGAAAGAAAGTAAAAGGAAAAAGAAGAACAAAACAAAAACAAAAGAACTTGCTTTAATGCAAATACAGCCATTGGTCTTGTACTTCCCCAAGTAGCTCTTCTATCGACTTATCCTTGTCTGTAAATATCCTTGAACATCTCTCCCTCCAGCAGATAAACATTGCTAACACCAACAATTCTCTAAATTTAACTTCTCCTTTTTCATGTACAACCCAGAGCTGCGCCTGCTGCCTGCTGAATACGAATCTCCAGTTCCAGGCCGGTAGAGCAAAGTGTTGTGTTAGTCTCTCATAGAGGTGTATTACAAAAGGACATTCCGAAAATAAATGTGCAATCGTCTCACCATCCTTTTTGCAGAGAACACACATACTTGGCATGTTCCATCCCCTTCTAGCCAAATTGTCTGCCGTCAGTATTTTGCCATGATAAGTTAACCATGCAAAAACCTTAATTCTTGGGGGTATTTTCATCTTCCAGACCTTGTGTATCATCACCTTAAAAGTAGGTTCATCTTTCATACGTTGATATACCGAATTCACTGAGAATTGTGCAGAACTGGTCAGTTTCCAAAGTATGTTATCTTGTCGTTGACGGAGTACTGGCCGCGCTAGTAGTATGTCAGAGAGAGCCGCCAGTTGTGATAAGAATTGTAAAGAGCCAATCATGTTAAACATGTCAGTAACATCCTGTATATGCAAGGCTTCTTTTAATGATATGTCTGGATCAATCACTTCCATATACAACAGCCAAAATTCATCCTTTAATAATCCATATCCCCAATCATGATGCCAAAATTTAATATTAACTCCATCTCCTATTTCCCATTTCATATTTGTGTTGAGCAGAGCCTCTGTGTTTTGGAAGGATTGTCTGAAGAACTTGCAGTTCGGAGTCTCAGTTATTCTTCCATTATGTGCTATCAAGATTGCCGATTTCCAAAGTCTCGTGTCTGGTTTACTCCAGTACCAGTACCATTTGGCCAGTCAAGCCGCATTAAACACCCTGAGATCAATGACCCCCAATCCTCCAGCCTTCTTTGGCTTACATACCAATTCCCAATTGGCAAGTTTGATACCCCTTCCTTCTTGTCCGCCCTTTTTCCAAAGAAACCGTCGTCTTGATCTATCAATTTCATCTATCACCCATAGCGGTAATTTAAAAACCGACATGAAGTAAGTCGGTATGGATGATAGCACTGCATTGATAAGAACCAATCGCCCCGCAATTGATAATTGGGTTGCCGCCCAACCCTGCAATCTGTTATTGATCTTTTGAACCAAAGGAAGGTAAGCCGACTTTGGTAATCTTTTATCTGATAGGGGCAGGCCTAAATACGTAAAAGGAAAGGAACCCTTCTTGCATCCCAAATGGTTTACCAGATATTGATAATTACCCCTCTCATCTTCCGAAAACAATATCTCCGATTTTTCCACGTTGACAAATAAACCCGATATCTGTTCAAAAATTGAAAGAACAATTTTCAATGCCTGAATTTGCATTGTCTCTGGTTTTATAAAGAACAGGGAATCGTCAGCATACAACAGACATGGCTTCATATTGTGAAACGGTAATTGCCACGTGCCATTAGACACCAGTTCGTCCAGCCACCTCGGAATGAAATCCATTGCCAAAATGAATAATAGAGGAGATAATGGGTCTCCTTGTCTTACTCCCCTTTTTAGCAGAATTTTTTTCCCCAATAATCCATTTATTATTATTTGGGATGAGCCTCTGAGAACAAAATTGGAAATCCATAATATCCACTTTCTTGGAAAACCCAAACTCTGCATAACTTTTGTCAGGAAATGCCAGCTGATCGTATCAAATGCTTTATGAATATCAGCCTTGAACAATGCCAAAGGGACCTTGTTATCTTTTGCCGAATGAAGTATTTGTTGGGCGTACAGGAAACCTTCTGTAATTTGTCTCCCTTTAGTGAAACCTGTCTGACTGTCTCGGACCAACTCCAAGATGTGTGGTTGAAGTCTGTTGGCTAGAATTTTGGATACCATTCTCTGGACTCCATGTATTAGACTTATTGGTCTATAATCCTGGGGCTGTCTAGCATTTTCTTTTTTCGGGATCAGAACGATGTAGGATGTGTTCAACTTGTCTATGCTCAGCCCTTCATCCATGACTCCTTTAATCACAGTGTACAAATCCGGTAACAGGATATCTTTGAATTCCTTGTAAAATTCCCCCGTAAATCCATCCGGGCCCGGACTTTTGTTTGTCGGCCAGTCACTAATTACTTGCAGGATCTCATCTTCTGTTATAGGTCTAGTCAAATCTTGCAAATTATGATTACTGTCATATAAGTGTAACCAGTTGACATGAGGTACCTGCTGAGATTCCGCCCCCATTAACCTGATGTATAAATCTCGGAAGGCCGCTGCCTTGTCAGTCTGTGAACGATGTGTGGCACCTTCGTAATGCACTTCATGTATCGTATTGTATCTCTTTTTGGAGGTGGCCAATACGTGAAAATATTTTGTGTTCCTATCTCCCTGCAATTCCCATTTTGTTTTGGCTCGCTGCCTCCAAATCGCTTCTTCTAAGATAGCCAGATCTGCATATCTTCTTTTGACTTGTAAGAGCACCCATTTTTCTAATCTCGTAATTCTTCGTATTTCTTGAGCCTTATCAGTCCATGCCATGAACTCTCTACATACTTTAATTTGCGCTTTTATGTTACCAATATGTGTTTTTGTCCATTTTTGTATCTCCCTTTGTAAGTTGTTGAGCTTGTGGTGAAGTTCCACGGGAGACACTGCCAACTGCATCTGAGTCCATGTGCCTCGGACAAATTCCTTGAATTGTGAAGAAGCCAGCCATGTATTTTCAAATCTGAATAACATTGTCTTCTTGAAGGCTGTGCTTGCCGTGTACAATAAAGGGGTATGGTCTGAAGATGTATTTGCTAAAGCCTCCTGCTTGGAATTAGGAAATGTGTGACTCCAACAATCCGATATCAAGAACCTGTCTAGTATGGCCATCGTTGGAACTTCTCTTGTGTTAGACCATGTGTAAAGTTTTCCTATCAGTGGTATGTTCAACAGCCCTAATTCCATTAGAAGATCATTAAATTTGACGGACTCTCTCCAGTTGTTGCCATTTAGGTTGGATCTATCCTCCGGTAGTAGAGTTACGTTGAAGTCTCCACACAGAACCCATGGCATATCATCTGGCGGTTTCACATGTTGTAATTCTTGAAAGAATTGTCTACGGTGATACGAAGTATTCGGTCCATAGACCGCAGTGATCTGAAAGCATTCATCATTATGATTTAGAACTACTGAAACCGTGTATGATCCGATATATTCATCTATTTGCTTGAACTTGGACTCATTCCAAGCTACAATTATACCTCCTCTGGAGCCTGTTGATCCTAGGTATTCAAATTCCTTCAATCGTCTACCACAACTCTCCTTTAACAACTGATCATCTACCTGCCGCAGCTTTGTTTCTTGAAAAGTTAAAATATCCGGTTTCTCAAGCAAGATTGTTTGCCGGACGGCCAGCCTTTTGTTCTTCTCATTGAGTCCTCGCACATTCCAGGACAGTATTTTAATGTTTGATACGAAATTCATAAGCATAACACAACTTCTCCTTACAATAGATAAAGACTCGATACAAGGATTTTGCCCCCCTACATACATATCCCCAAACTATCTCCTTCTGATAATAACCCCAGGTCAGACAAGAGCTCATACCAGTGATATAAAAGCTATACCGCCTAAACTCTGCACCAGGTAATCTGGAAGCAGAATGTTGATCTACTAAACATAACTCTGACATCATTGAGACACTACACATTCTGAAAACAGTAAACATACAAAGGACTTCAACGTCCATGATCCTATCCTCTTCCTTCAACCCATCACCACTTTGGCAACTTCCTCCTCAATCTTACCCTCGAACTTGATGCCCGCCAGCTTAATCACCATTTCCGCCTGCTCAATAGTCAGTGTGTCAAAGTTCTGCTGGTAATCCCCCTTTATAGAATTTGCCATCCTTGTCTTCTTGCTCGTTTTTCTCGTAGCGACGCCATACCGGACCCGACCTGTGGGGTGCTTCTTCTGTAGTCTGGGACTGCGTCTCACTGCCAGACACCGAGGTGTGCCCGTCGCGTGTTCTTTGTCCGCCACCACGACTGTGTGCAACTGCCCACAGATCTCGTTTCCCTGAGCCGCGCACTGAGAATAAATCGGAGTAGGATATCCCGGTGGTGGGCCAAAATCCTCATCAGCTGCATTTTCCTGCTGGTCCATTATGAGCTTTGCTAGAGTCCCTCCGGCCTGCTCCTCTTGGCCCAAGTCCTCATTAATTCCAGGTAATACTTGAGAATCAACTTGTTGAGGCCCATTAGTCCCCAACTCCGCTTCCTGGCCCACATCCATCTTATCACCACTTCCAATTTCCTGCTGGTCCATTATGAGCTTTGCTAGAGTCCCTTCGGCCTGCTCCTCTTGGCCCAAGTCCTCATTAATTCCAGATAATACTTGAGAATCAACCCATTGAGGCCCATTAGTCCCCAACTCCGCTTCCTGGCCCACATCCATCTTATCACCACTTCCAATTTGCTGGTGTTGTATTCCATATTCATTGTCCGGCCCAACAGTTGCTCGGCCCAGAACTTTCTCGCTTGCTATTTCCAGAGTATCCGTTGGTTGTAAAATTTCAAACACCTTGCCCTCTGAGTTGCTTACAAGGGGCCCATCCTTGATTGACACCATTGGGATCTGTGAGCCGGCAATCTTAAACTGCATGGTTGAATTAGTATTCGGTCCCGAGATAAACACATTAATAACCTTGTTACCTGCACTGTCCATAATATTTGCATTCCTTGGCGATATGACAATCTGTTGTGGATTTTCCTCTGTAACCGAGGCGCTGGGACTGGTTTGAATTACTGGTGGACCGGTAAGGCGATGCACCCCAAGAGTTTTTTCATTTATTAAACCGGCAGCCAATAAATCCTCTCTTAATTGATCCATCCAGTTCTGCACCGGCCGTGTCCAGTTTGACCCTGCACTGGAGTTGTCCCTACCGTCTCTTGGCATGCCGCTATCTCCCCTGTGATCACCAGTGCCTCTGTTTCTGGCCCCTGCCGGTGATCGTCTTGCCTGACCGGAAGGCCTGCCTCCATTAGCACCCCTCCTGGGATCCCCCTGACGATCTCATGACTGTCTCCCTCTTTGGCTTGGCGGTGGAAAATCATGACTTAACCATCCGTCAATGTAGACTCTTACATCCTTTTGATTGGGGTTGACAGATAAGTCAAGGTTGAAAGGTATCTCTGCTGCATTTTTTGTAGCCACCAGCATTGTTAGATGTTCATAATTTCCATCAACAAAATAGGGTGCAAACCTCAGCGGATAACCGAAGCCGGAGACCAGGGTTATCATATCCGCTCTATTCCAGTGATGTAGCGGCAATCCATAGACCTTGATTCTGGCTCTGCCTCCCAAAGGGTCGAATGCCATCTGTAAATCCGGTGAGTACGGATGAAGATTGATAGTGATGTTATTGCCAACATAAAAGTTTGCTTGAGCAATAGCCGATGCTGCCATGTCTGCATCCGGGAAAATCAGTAGAAAGTCTCCAAAATCCTCATCAATTGTGTGAATGGCGAATTCTCTGGGATCCCTATGGAACTGTCTAGCCATGCAGTTCGTTATCCTTCTTTTGAGATGAATATCATCACCACCCGGTCCTACAAAGATGAACGCAGAACATTCCAAGAACCGGTTTGCTGGAGCCAGCCCTTCACGAGGCGCCAAATACACCTTTAGGGAATTCGGCCTTCTCTCCCATAGCTCGGCAGGACAGTTCATCTGGGTGGTTTGCCAGTCTCGAGGCGCAGCGTAAGGTTCAATGTGATTCATGTTGCTGTTACCCGGTTTGGGTAGGTCGTTGGTTTTTGTTATTGGTGTGAATGTTGGCTGATGATTACTTGTGGGAATGAAGTTTGTATGTTTATGAACTGTATGAGTCTTCTTTGTGGGTTCAGGGTTGGTTTTATAGAGGGGATTTGTAGGTATAGCACCCTTTGGCCTTCCCATTGGAAGATCGGGACAGTTCTTGATAATGTGACCGGGTAAATTGCAGTGTAAACACCGCCTCTGGTTGGCACAGACTGCCTGGACATGACCCTTCAGTAGACATCTGAAGCATTTCCTTTGTTGCCTTAATTTCTTTGCATGCACACTTAATGGTGACTCTTGGGTATGTCCCCGTCCTCCAGCTGTGGCACGATTTCCTTTCTTTTTCCTAGTAACAAGAGTCCATCCAAGAGATTCGTCATTATTAATTGGCTTTTCAATGTTTGAACTTTGGCCCTAGACGAAGACGCTTCGGGGTTCCTTTGGTTGAGAAGCGCAACGGTTTTGTTCTTCACTGGAATCATTACACTGAGATGACAGCTGTGTTATCACTCTTACTTCTTCGTTATGTATATTGGGGATAATGCGAAGAACTGGAAAATCTCCTATAAGTAGAAAGTCTGTGTTATTGTCATTATTTTTTGGTAAGAGAGCCCTCCTCCCAGAAGAAGGTTCAGAGATTCCTTGGGATGCCTCATTTCTTGTCTTCTTCTCTTGTAGATGAGTCGAAACTAGAATAGTGTTGTGGCCCGAAAGATGGGTGGTTTTGTCAGCTTCCGCCTTTGCACTGCCATGTGTTGTCGCCACGCACGTCTGGTCTTTTGCATGGATCGTCTTTGTCGTCTCGTACTGGTGTGTCGCCGCCGTCCTCAGAATCGTTACCGTATTTTCTTGCTTGAAGATCGCCTTTGGAGTCGCCTTTGGAGTCGCCGTTGGAGTCGCCATAAAAAAAAAAAAAAAAAAAAAAGTAGAGCTTAATTCTTATGAGTAGAATGATCTGCATAGATCTACCGATCAAATTTTGAATGGTATAATCAATATAATCAATACCAATCCAAACTATTTTATTTTGCACATGTTTATATATGTTCGGATTTTGTGGTTTCATTATTTATGACTTCTTAATTTATGCTATGCTTCTCATATAATGAAGTTACAGAGAATCTAGGCACATTAATGTTTTTCTGAAAAAAAAAATATGTGGTTTGAATCAGTAAAATCTATACCGATCCTACTAACCATAAAAATTCAGCTGTACTCTTTCTATTTCTCTCTTTTTTATATATATTTTCGACAGATAAAAATTTTCGGTATGGAGTGGTCCCTTCTGATGGAATATTTCAGATTATTAATATTCATAAGTATTCATAAATATTTTCATTAAAATTTTTGAATATTTTTCGGGCACCGGCATATCGTATTGGTACGACACGTGGAGATATTGTCTCTTAGAGAAGCAGCGGTGTCCTCAAGGGACTTCACAGGTGGTGTCAGTTTCACAGAGCAAACGGACCAATTATATTGGCTGTGGACTTCTAATGGCCACTACTCGGCCAAGTCATTGTATGAGGTTATCATAACGGGGGGCAAAACAAAATGGCGATACTGACATATTTGGAGGTTAAGGATACCCCCGACAGTGAGAATCTTCTCTTATCTGTGGCTCAACGATAAGCTGCTAACTCATGATGTCATGCAGCACAGAGGCCTAAATTGCGACCTTAAGTGTGCAACATGTACGGCTTGCCCATATGAAACCGCCATGCACTTATTTGTTCAATGCTCGTATGCCACTGAATACTGGCAGCGAATAGCAAGGCTGCTGGGACATAGAATTTTATGTGATGGTGACTCGATTCGGCGAACTTTCGACAAATCATGGGAAAGCTGTAGAGGAAGAATGTCCAAACGGATATGGGGTGCATATTTTTGGGCATCATGCTGGACTTTGTGGAAAGAACGAAACAGAACATATTCGAAGGTAAGCTCAATGACCCGAGAAGGGCGGCTGACAAGGCAGTCCAGGAGGGGAAGATGTGGCTGCGGTACTGTTGAAGCTTAGAGAAATGTACGGTGATGGGGTTGATGAAGTTATTGGTGAAGTTATGTACTTAGTTGTAACTACTGATAGCCTCTATCAGTATTTCAAAAAAAAAAATTTGAATAATTTTTTTATACGGAGAGCATATAATCTTTCATGTATCATTGAATTCAACTTGTCATTATCATCATAATTCTATTTTTTAAGCATATAATCTTTCCTTTAACGTTAAATTCAACTTGTCATCATCATAATTCATCACAAGTTTAAGAAGTTTCAGGGGTGTATTAAAATATCGCCTTCTAGTTACAGTATAAAACATAAGCCCAATTAATGGTGTAGTTTTTTAAAAATCAACCTTTGATCTAGTAACAAAGAATAAGAGTGAATTCATAATTTCGGTCAGGATAGAACAAATGTAATCGAGTTGAAATGGCTACTCGGATTCTAACCCGTCAACCTGCTGAAAAATTCAGAGGTCCTGATATAAATCGAAATGCTGAGATTGATGGTATGGATGGAATTTTCTTTTTCAGGGGTCATGGTATAAATCAAAATCGAAATTTGTTGAATTCTTCAACGGTTGAAATCTTAGTTGTGATAAATCCGGTATTTTTTAAAATGATAACATACGATGGCATCCATACCATCAATCTTATAAAATGCCCAACCTTATTTTTTTTTTTCCAAAGGATATACATTTAAAAATACCTATCGAGAAAGTTTAATCAAACAATTTCACAAAAGAAGTTTGCTAACAATTGTCGTCGGGGATAATTTCGTCCTAGACTCAAGCCCATTAATTATATGATGGCATGTTACAAAAATAAAAGCATGTAAGATGCAAGATGTAAGATTTTGAGAGAAACAAGAAATATTGCCAAAGAAAAAAAAGTTTAAGACAGTGCCAAAATTTAATTTATTAATGATGGGAAAGAAACCATTTCTATTGGGTAGATGAGAAAAATTAGAAAAGAAAAAGATTCTTCTCTGAAGATTTGTGGAAAAAGTTATGTTCCCTCAGCAAAAGTTTATTTGTCTCTAAGCGAAAAGTTTGTTTCTAACTGAGCGAAGCAAATTTGTAGGATTTCTGGTTAAGCAAAGCCATTTTTTCTGGATATATAGCTAGCCCGTTAGCTAGCCAGCTTGCTTGATGGCCTCAACATAAGAAAAAATTGGTTAATATAGTTTATTTATTATTGATAAAGATGTGATTTGAAATTGAGTAAGGGATTGCTTTGGACGGCGGGGATTTGGGTTTTGTGGAGGAAGCGGAATAGGAGATTCTTCTCAAACAAAAAGCGGCATGTGTCTCTATTAATAAATGATACAACCATTAATACCTTCCTGTGGTCTAACAACGTTTAGATCTATATCTTTTGTTATTAACTTTTGTACATTGCTTGCGGCAATATATGCTAGGTTGACAGAAGATAGAGTAGTTTACTTTACTTCAGTTCAGATTGAATTTACTTTTTCTTCTTAAATATGTAAATATCTCTTTTATCAGTATATCGTTGGTGGCTATCTTCGCCGCCAACCTTGAAAAAAAAAAAAAAAAAAAGAAATTTCAATTCCTACTTCCTAGGGTAACAATAATTTAAAAGGATGCCAATTGAAAATTCTCTTCCTTTTCTCATTGCTTCTCATCACTAGATCACATCTGTCCTTGTATAAAATCCTAGCCACTCGTCATATATCTACCAAATGCAACCTCTCATAAGCAAAAGCTTATACATCTTTCAAAAGAGATCATTGCTAAAATGGCAGATGACAAATATTTCCAAAAATGCCCCCATGCGCTTCTCTTGCCTTACCCAAGCCAAGGTCACATCAATCCAATGCTCCAATTCGCCAAGCGGCTGGCGCACCACGGCCTCCGATCAACTTTAGCCGTCACCCGATCAGCTCTCGGCTCAACCGAACCAGAAGTCGGTATGGTTCATGTTGCAACGATTTCTGATGGCTTCGATAAAAGTGTAACGGAAGTAATTAGTTCGGTCGAAGATTACTTGGCTCAGCTCAAGTTGGTTGGTTCTAAAACACTTGAACAACTCATGGAGACAGAATCAACTGCCGGTCGACCGGTACATGTTGTCATCTATGACACGTTCATGCCATGGGGAGCTGATGTGGCGAGGCGGTTTGGTGCAGCAACGGCTGCATTTTTCACTCAATCATGTGCGGTTGATGCAGTATATGGTCAAGTCTGGGAGGGAAAACTCGAGATGCCGGTTCGGGCAGGGCCAGTTCAGTTGACCGGTTTGCCGATGCTTGAACTGGGGGAATTGCCTTCTTTAGTTCTTGAACCCGGTGTGTACCCGGCTTATGTCGAATTGTTGACCAAACAATTTTTGGACCTGGATAAGGCAGATGAGGTGCTGATCAATTCTTTCTATGAGCTAGAAACTGAGGTAACACTTTCCTTTTTACCCTCCTTTCATTTTTTGACAAGACAATTTTGGCTGATATTTTTTTAACTTAGATGTGTGATTTTCTAAGAGTGAGGATATGTTAATATGCATAGTACGAATAGGTCCGTACTATAAATTAATATCTTTATTTTTAAATTCTAAATAGTCGATCTGAACGGTTCAACATAATTTTCATATGAAAATATACTTGTAGATCAAATTTTTCATTTTTTTTACAACTTTTTGTACTATATTTTTAAATATATAGAAATTCACTTGATCTAAAAATTATAGATCATTAAAAATAGTGATTTTTTTATCTATCTAAACATTATAATAAAAATTTAAAAAATGGAAAATTTAGTGTGCAAGTACATTTTCATATGAAGATCATCGTATGAACTATTTGAAAATCATGCTTAACTGTTCAAATCGACTATTTGAATTTTGAAAGCGAAGATATTAATTCATAGTATGGACCAATATCCACGCTATACATAGTACCGTAGCCCCTCATTTTTTAATCACAAACTTAATATCTGGAATAAGACACTAATGTAATTTTCATTTATCAAACACATATAGCTTATGGATAAAATTTTGTAAGCAGGAAGCAGATTACATGGCCTCTGTCTGGCGAGCGAAGACGATCGGCCCCACCGTGCCATCCTCATACCTAGACAACCTCATTCCATCTGACACTTCTTATGGATTTCACATTTTCAAACCCGACACGGCTCCGTGCATGGCCTGGCTTGACACTAAACCCAAAAACTCGGTCGTGTACATTTCCGTAGGCAGTCTATCATCCCTGGACCCGGTCCAAATGGCTGAGTTGGCTTACGGTCTTTTCAACAGTAATATACCTTTCCTTTGGGTAGTTAGATCCTCGGAGAAAAATAAATTACCGGAAGGTTTCACCGATAAGGCGAAGGAAAGAGGCCTTATAATTACATGGAGCCCACAATTGGATGTTCTGGCCCATCGGGCCGTAGGGTGTTTTCTGACGCACTGCGGATGGAACTCGACTGTGGAGGCTCTAAGTCTTGGTGTACCAATGGTGGCATTTCCTCAGTGGACCGATCAACCGATGAATGCGAAATATGTGGAATGTGTATGGGAGGTTGGAGTAAGGACACGGCGAAACGGTGCCGGATTGGTGAGCAGAGAAGAGGTGGAGAGGTGTGTGAAAGAGGTGATGCAAGGAGAGAGATGTGAGACGTACAGGAGGAATTCACAGAAATGGAGCAACAAGGCCAGAGAGGCCATGAAAGAGGGTGGTAGTTCCTTTGGAAATATTGTGGAGCTTATTGCAAAGTTTAGTAACAATTGAAGTATCGAACCTTTTATGTTTTTTTTTTCATGTTTTGTTTTGTTCATTTTTTATTTGAATTGGAGTTGAGGAGTGAATTAGTCCTGTATTGTTCAAAGCAAAGGGTTTCAATTTTAGACCTAAATAAATAAATTGAAAAAATGGAAAATGAGCATTTCAATTATAGACGTAAATACAAACACAGCAGTAGTCTCAGACGGAGGTACTAAGAATATAACATTATTTGTAACTGTTGGGGCTTATACGCAGGGTCGGATCCAGTTAAGCATAGGGTAAGGCAAGTGCTCTACCCTAAAAATTCAAAATTAATTCACAAGAACTGAGTTTTAGACCTTTGTCATATCCTGAAAAATATGATTGTCCTACCCTGGACCTATAATAAGTCCAACAATTTAATTTACAAGAACTGAGTCTCTCTCCGCCCGTCATTTTCCTTCTTCCTCTATTGGAGCCGATATCTATTTTTTTTTTGTCAAATTGTAGTGGAGCCTGTTGGAGAAGAAAGCTCTCATTTGTTCATTTAGACTTGGTGTATGTGCACTATTAAAGACTATTGTAGATGGGATAGATGGGTTTTTATGGCTTGGGTCTAAATAATAAAATATGAGATAAATTGGACCGCGGATCTCACTTGTAAAATTGAGGTATCTAACTTTTTTATCTCCTCTCAATTTCTTCACTCATTGGACCATCCATTTTCACATTTCTTTTTTTTTCATATTTATATCTGTTTTTGAATTGTTATTCATAATTTCTAAATCTTTTTTGTTTGCCAACAATATATTTCTTTAAAGATCAACAGTATTGTAACTATTGTTTCAATTTTTACCATATTGATGTGAAGCAATTTTTTTTTCAATTAGTATTTTTAATTATTTTTTGTATATAGATTTTGAAAATTAAAAACTAATGACTAATTTAGCTAATAAGAAAAGTATAGATGCATATGGAATAAATTTTTTTGAAAAATAAATTTTGTCCAACTTTCTATTACAAAACAAGTTTTTATCTAGTACCCGATTAGTTAATGAGTTCGAACCCGATTGCCTATTTGAATCCGATTAGTGCCCTACCCTGACTGAAATCCTGGATCCGCCCCTGTTTATACGGCGTATACCTTATTGATTTAAATCTAAAAGAAAAATATTGTAGTACAAGCATATGCATATATACAGTTATATTTTATTCACTAATTAGTAACATGTACCTGTTCCTTTTTTATTGATTAGTAATTCTTGCATGGACACTTATCTCAATTATAATAACCCAAACAAATAAAAAGAAAAGCTAAATCCTTGCAAAATGCGCCGATTAAGGAGAGCAAATTTAGTTTCTCAGTGGAGGTTGTTGAAAACAGAAGCAAAATCAAGATGATCATTTAAAAAAAAAAAAAAATCCAGACATAATTGAATCCTGCACAGTTATTCTAAATTCTTGTAATGAGGTCCAATAATAGACCGGCTTTAAAATTTACTGCATAATTGAATCCTGCACAGTTCTACTAAATTGAAACATTAATGAAAAAACCGTGTGCCCCAACTGTAACAAGGAATTCATATCCTCTGAGGTAACATAATATTTCTGTTTGGATCACGGCCGTCCAATTGGTATCCGGGTCATTTCGATCCGAGGTGGAACGCACGGGCTGCTTGAATAGTCGTGCAGATTCTGATTGGAGGTCCAGATCCAAACAGAAATATTCTGTTACCTTAAGTGATACGAATTCCTGTAACAAGTTCCTATAACGAGTCGTGACTTTTATAAGGGTCGTTATGGGCCAGTTCAGCCCAGGCCCAATTTATTTTCTTGTCATTTTGTCTTTCCTTCAGGTTTACATGGCTTCCTCATTGATTTTCCTTCCCCTACAATTTTTCCATCCCCCTTTCAGGTTGTTCTCCTACAAAAAAAAAATGATTTTAACTGTTACCTACATGTACCAGACCTAATAAATTTGTACCACTTGATCTTTGTTCGTTGTTTGTTTAAGCTTAATGCAACTAAAATCAAACTTAAATCATAGTACATTAACCCTCAATTGTGCTATGAAACCTCATTTTAAAGTGAAATCAACGCAGTGTTTAACAGATTAAAGTGAAATAGAACCTTATCCATATTATTGAGAATTCCATAAGCCAAAACCGTGAAGAGAACAACCAAGTACGAAGTGATTTGGCCTATTTTCTTCTTGTGCGGTGGGTTCCCTGAATAATGAGAAACCCCAATTATTAAATTTCACAAAAAAACTCAAAACTTAAATTTTACATCGAAACAATTACTAGCAAATAGACCAATAATAAGCGGCGATGATGGCTTACGAAAAGTACGAAATGAAGCGGTAGGTGCTCGGTCCTCAGAGAGAGACAGCGGAGGGAAGGTTTCTGCTCGGTGCTCGGGTTAGAGAGAGAGACAGCAGAATCGCGGGTTGGCACGAGCGCAATAGAAATTAGCGATGAGGGAGAGGCGGAGAGGAGAGGCAGGGGGAGGTGAGGGTCTAGGGTTTGGGTTGCGATGGGGAGGGAGACATAATTTTAGAGATAACTCGTGCAACTTTTTTTTGGGTGGTTGGCATGATATTTTTTTTTTTTAGAAGCCCGGCGTTTGCGTGATCCAATATTCCACCTATACGCCATTTGCTGGCGTTTCTTGAAGCGCCGGATAGGCTAGCGCCGTAAAATGCCATATTTCTTGTAGTGCCTGGACTCGGTCCAAATGACTGAGTTGGCTTACGGTCCTTTCAACAGCAATATACATTTTCTTTGGGTGGTTAGGTCATCAGAGACGAACAAATTACCTGATGGTTTCACAGATGAGGTGAAGGAAAGAGGCCTTATAATTTCATGGAGCCAGCAATTGGAGGAAGTGGCTTATCAAGCCGTAGGATGCTTTCTGATGCACTGCGGGTGGAATTCGACTCTAGAGGTTGTGAGTCTGGGTGTCCCAATGGTGGTATTTCCTCAGTGGACTGATCAGCGAATGAATGCCAAGTATGTGAGAAACATTTGGGAGGTTGGGGTGCAGGTGAGGCGGGACTGTGTCGGATTAGTGGGCAGAGGAGGTGGCTAGTTGTGTAGAGGTGATGCAAGGGGACAGAAGGCGTGAGAGGCAATGAAAGCGGGTGGTAGTTCTTATAAGAATATCGTGGAGTTTGTGATTAAATACGGGAAAACCTTAGTACATGTTCTCCAAAAAGCGAGAAAAATAGACTTCTACCTACAAAAATATCTGTCTGTACAAGTCCATTAAACAACACCAATAGCGTCTTTCTTTTTTTTATTTACAATAAATTAGAAATAAGGAAAAAGAAAATAAAGTAACAAAAGCTAATCACCCTAAAGAGCGTAAAGAGCTTCCTGCTGTAGAGAAGCATGTTGCCGTTTTTATGCAGTCTGAAACCATGTTCTGTACTCTCTAAGCCGCCTTAAACAGCATAGAGTTGACCCTCTTTTGTGTCATTGCTAATTGCCAGACTTCATTTAAAAAGTTTCTACATTTTACATAGGGGCACTGCACTGGTACATTTTTTTTAAAAAAGAAAAGAAAATCACGAGTCCCAAGGTTATGATGCACATAAAAGAATAAAAAAGGTACACGAAATGCCAAAATCCAAGTGTACCGCGACTACATACTTGAAAAAGGTCAAACGCGCAAAAATTTACACAAAAGGAATTGGGGACAAAAAATGAAATTACTCCTTAGCGGCCATTAGCTCCATAACTGGCTGTTGACTATTAACAAAAGTAATTTGTCATGTGTTGATTGAGAAAAATTAACAAATGGTAAGTGAAATAAAGGGAATTTGATGCTTAATCAAGAAGCTGAGCTAGGTATTTTGAATTGCTTCTTAAGGAACTGAGAGGCCTCTGAGTCGTGCCGATGGCAAAGTATCCTCAGTAAAGTTTTCTCATTGGCGCCATATTTGCTTTTGCCACCTTGTGTTACCTCCTTCAGATCGTCTATCAATATACGTGTCTGAAAAGCAAATACATGAAAAGTTGGTACTGGTAGCTAGTGTCTAGGTTGGAAAAATCCAATATTACTAGGGAAGTATTATATTACCTCATAACCAATTAAGGTGATCACGTGGCGAACCCGTGCGACTAGATTTTCAACAGTTCCTCGTGGTAATCCATCTCCGCCAGATATAAAGAACTCCTGATTTTAAAAAATTGAATAAATAAGAACAAGGAAATTTCGGTCTAAATAGCAATAATGAAAGATATTAAGCTTCTGTATACAAGGAGAGAGGGACCTTGAGGACTTCAAGATCATCTTCTAGCAACTTAGAATCATTAGGAAAGAAAATACGTGTGGGACCACCATCCAAAATCACACGAAGTAAACCTTCCTGCCATGTACATAAAATTTATTTTACATATATTTAAATAGCAACAAAACACAAAATTCTGAAAGATTCCAAAACAAGTACCAAGGATGCCTGAAGAAGCCCGGTAACAATACGATCCCTCAATGGCTCCAAAATAACATCGCATAGTTGATTAAGAACCTGAAAGTGAACATACATCAGGTGATATACTTCACATGGTGACTTGGAAGGAAAACCCCAGAAAATTAACCTAGACAAATAAATATAGTTACACCAAATTTATTCTGCTTACCAAATCAAGAGAGTCAGTGATTGTTTCGAGTCTGGCTTGAGACACACTGTGCTTGTACAAGTTGTCAATAAACGGCTCCCTTAGATCCCAAAATATTATCTTTGTGCCTAGAATAATGATCCAACACATTATTTACAACTTAGCAAAAATTAAAAACGGGTTGTCATATTTAGAAGTTAACAGAATCTTTGACAGTTAATTATTGTACAAGTGATAGAGACATGCATCGTTATTCCCGATTGTATATTTAGAACCAGGAGGGACAAACCATTGTACATGTAAGAAACCTGCCCAGTGCCAGACAAAATGACCAGTATATTACAACTAGTGTGGTACCAGAATCATTGGTTTAGAAGGGCTTACCTGTAAATTCACACATTTGATCTATAGCTGAGTTCATTTCTTTCCTGCAACCATCAAAATGATTTTTCTGAATTGCGGCAAGATTTCTTGATTTGTCACTGATGGATCTTCCTACATATAATTTAGAAATATTTCAATTTTAAAACTGGTAACTTATCACATCATCAAAGAATTAAATTGTTGTAATTGAAAAATATGGGAGAATTACTGATGTTGATGTAGTCTTTTTTCTTAATTGACCACCGCTCATAGATGCTATCTTCTAAACGATTTAGATGTGTAAGTGCATACTGTTTGCATCACCAAAAGTAAATCTTTAGTTAATACACACAAAAAGATCACTGCATAAGAAGCTTTTATGAAAACAAAAACAAAAGTTGATTAAATTAGTGCAAACTCACATATATAGAGTTCAATCGCACACAGAGCTTGACTGTAGTGAGAGAATTGATCCCACTAGATCTCCTGTCATCCAAGGGTCTAGGTTCTATGCTGCTTTCCTTCTTAGTAAAGGCCTTTATTACGTTTTCCTTCTTGTATCGGGTTAGTGCCGGAACTGGAGGCATCAAATCCAATTTGCTGACTGCACCAATATTTAAAAAAATCAATATAGCATAAACAGTTAAATTTCTTTATTACATTGATATGTGAAAGAATCATACCTAAATCTGCAGTCACAAGATTAGTATAAATTTCGAAGGAATTGTCAACTCCACGAAGAAGACTGTACAACTCTTCGGCCCTCATTGGTACCTTCAGCCCGAAAAATTGATCTACCGTCTGCATTTAGTTATTTATTAGAAATTCCATTTACACAGTACAATCTTGCAGGCTTTTAAATTATAAAATCTCTATTCATTTTTCGTATTCATGATTTTACCTCTTCAATAATCCTGTAAACTTCAACTATGGAACCCCCATGACGTTGCTGAGGTGATATTGGATCCCATGCCTGTTGGATGAAATGATGAAAAGTTATTGACATTGTTAAACCAATAGATACGCAGAAAGACTGTTGACTTTTGCTAATTTCTGTAAGTACCTCTTGCTGAGCAGCCCTAGTAACCCAGGCTTTAATTCTGTCAAGTTGTGAGTTTACCCATCTCAGCACCAGTGTACTCGACTTGGTTTCGACCTAAGATAGGAGGGAGGGAGAAGAGAATATTTAAGTCAAAATAGTTGAGAACACCAAATTTCATTATTTATTACCTCTTCTACAAAATAAGAAGGAAAAAATCAATCATTATTAAATAAATTAAGACCTGGTAAGGAGTGATCTTTTGGCGGCAGATGTTATCAAGACCTTCATCCCCTACGACAGAAGCCATTACTGACATTATGTATTGTTCCAGACCATCAGCTGCTGGGAACACAGAAACTGCGTCTTCTGTCAAATGCTCAGCTCGGTCAAGGAAAGGTCTCTGTAAAAACAAAAAACCATATCAAAATAAAAAATAATTGGAAAAGTTTGTAGATTGCCTTTGTTGTGTAAAATTAGGTATGGTAATGTTGGTGAGATAGCATGTACGTACCAACTTCTGTCCATAAAGCTTGTGAATGAGAGATGCAGAGGCAACAGCAGCTTGTGGGTGCCACTGTGCTAGAATAGGTAGGTAAAGAGTTGAATCTTTCTTCATGAGTTTCTTGGTCTCTTCAGCAAGGGTTGCTAAGAAATGCTCACCAGATGAATCTGCCTTATCCTCTTCTGCTTGAGTGATCTGAGAACACAATATATTATAAAAAATGGTTTAATTTTTGGAACAGTACTTGGACCAAGAAATATATTATTGACATTGAAGCTTGTTTTCACCTTTCTAAAAGGTTCTTCAGAAAAAAAAATTCATATTTTGGTGTGATAGTCAGGAACTATTGATTAAGAAGAGAGGATAATGAACGCACCCTTGAGAAAGCAAATTTGACTGAAGATGTGATATAATGATCTATCTGCTCCCGATTGGGTGAGTCGGAAACCTGCTGCATGCAAAGAGAGTGTTTCAGAGATTTCAAAATAACAAAGCCAAAGAGAAACTACCTATTGCAAAAATTAATCAAAAAGAAAAACAAACCTTTTCACTTTCTTCAAGTAAAATCCGTCGAGTAAGCATAGCAACTGACAATATGTCTGCCATCATACCGGGCATCTACAAATAGAGTATGTAATTATAAATCTTCAGCAAAAGTAAGAAAAGCAGAAAGACATTTTTTTTTTTTTTTGGCAGAATGAAACCTCAGAGAAGTGAAGATGGTAGTCATTGAGCATTTTATCAACCCATTTCTGAACTGGATTGAGAAAAGACTGGAAAAACATGTAGTCCTGATATCTCCCCTCTTCTCCCTCTACTGAGCATTTTAAAGCTTTCAAATGCAATCTTTCCTGTGGACCCCTCTGCTCTTTCAACGGTACTTTCCTCAAGTGCTCAATCACTAGTGGCAGGAGACTCTGTTCTCCGGTAATAACAAACTGCATTTGCCAAGAGAATCTATATTACATGACTATTACTAGTACAACCTTGCTTAATTCAGATTTTTTAATTTTTCTTTACCTGGCGGAACAATATCCAAGAGTAACATGTGTCGTGAATGGTCTCATTGATACCTAGGATACGCCAAGTTGATCTCAACAATTCAAGAATCTCTTCCACTTCCTGGTGAATATTCCATAAAAATTTACACATAAGCCTACCAAAATGGTGTGCAATACTATGGGTTATAGTTTTACTTAAATATACTTAGTAATTGGTAGCACAAATTTGCTCTAGTGAGGCAATTATGTTGAATTTTACAAAGAATCACCCTTATTGTTGAAAACCATAAGGTATTAGTAGCCAGTACAGTACCATACAAACTACATACAACCAAACAGAAATGACCGAAAACAAATTCAAGGAGAAAGGAGAAAACCTCAGTGAGTTTGCCTTCTTCCAATACATCAAAGACACTAGAGAGCATAGTGACATAGAGTTTAATGTTGAGGTGGTATCCATCAGCCCAGTGGCAGACCTCTCCTGGCAAATCGCCACGTGCCGGCCTCTCTGAAAGAGTAGTTGCCACCTCTCTTAAAGATCTCAGGCACTCAGTTCGCTGAATCTCTGCTTGTCCTGGTGGCAGAGTCTTTCAAGGGGAAAAAGAACGGCAGTTAGACAACGGCCAGGATTACAGTGAGGATTATCATCAGAATAGAAGATTACTTCTGATTTTTTATTTTCAGGATTCATAACATTTGGTACCAATTCAAATACCATTTTTGGTTTGCTTATTGTTTATCGACCTTCTTTGTAAATAAGCTACCATCTAAAGTTCTTATAATTGATAAAGGCCAGTTTCTCGTTGCTGGAAGTCCATAAGAAGTCAAAACAATAAAAAAATAAGTAAATGTGCAATAAAAAAAATAGCAAACAGTAACCTCAGACTCTTCAATCTTTCTAAGGAGATTTCTCAATTCATTGATTTTACGCCCCAGCTCACCAAACCCAACAACAGTGTGGTTTATTAGTCCTTCTTCCAGAATGTTCAACTAAACAAACAAAACAAAAAATATGTGTAAGTCAGTTATCAAAAATAACAATAGTACATGAAGGTATCACTTGATTGGAATGTTTCACAGGAATGAGGCTTGATGCTGGCTAGATAATATTATACCCTCTAGAAATATATGGGAATTTAGTAATAATTATTTGTCCAGTTCCTAGTTGAAACTCTCACTAGAGTTGCTAATCCTATAATAAAGAGATAAGGAATGGGGCTATTCTGCTAATAAATTGGAGCCACATTTCATAAACTATTTCCCAACCAAACAATGACCAAAGGTAATTATCCATTTCCAGCAAATGAAGTACAAATTATGTTAAGTATAAACATATACCAGACCTGCCTCTTCTGCCACTTGATGTATGCTTTCTTGTCAGAGAACTCAGTTCTTGAGACACAACACAGGAGCTCCAATGGAATTAATAGGTTATCCATTCGTTTCCCCACTTTGCCCACAAGAGAGTTAAGTAAACCTTGTCTTGTCCTTATATCCATAGCTTCAGTAATCTGGAATAGGACATTCAAAGTAATATGCTAAATTAACAAAAATTTGTGTTTGTTAATGCTATACAGATAAATTGTCTTGTTCTGGTACTTAATCTGTCTGATTTGAGAGGCACTAATGCTAATTCTTGGGTCTGGTATTTGCTGAGGATATAGAAGTTTGCAATAGTTGTTCTTTTGGATAACAATTTGATTTAGTTTCAATAATTGTTCTTTTATCCCAATTAATCTTCTGGTTTTGTCATTTAGTTGTTTGTAACTGTTGGGCTTGTTATTTTCTCAAACTCATGTATTTTGGATAATTAGATTTCATGCAGGTTGTAATATGAGGTTGGTACCAGCTGTTTGGTACCATGCTCAAACAATTTGGTTTCAATGTGAAATCGGTGGGCTTCCAACCACTTTTATCAAAAAATAAGTCTGACTGATTTAAACATCATCAGCAAGATACCAGCCAGTTTCAGTTTCTGTTAGTTTTTCATTCTTTTCTTGCCAGCATTGACCAGTGCTTCCTAAACAAAGATCCGGCTTTACTATGTGGCCCCTAAATTTATCAAACGAAAAGGACAAACATACAACACTGAGCAATATTAACAAAACCTTCAACCTTGCTTGCACTACTTAAAAACACTAAAAATTGCATGAATGATTTGCTACCTTGTGACTATCAGTGACCAAGTAAAATGAGAAAAAAGAAGAGAAAATATGAAGGAATATGATTGCTTGCCTCAAGCTGGGCCCGCATAATTTCAAGCAAGCCGACCAATCCTGGAGCTCGTTGTGCCTGGGACGTGATGCTCTCGCTCTTGCTTCGACCTAGTTTTCGCATTATTTTAGACCTCTTTTCTTTTTTCTTTTCTTTTGCAGGCACTATCAAGCCCCTACAGAATAAAATCATTTATGATTCTTGGTTCTTTATCTGTAATGAACATTTAAGGCTTGGAATATTTACTTTGGTACTAATAGCCAGATCCATCACTGAGTTTTGGCCATCTTTTTGGTCAGAGCCTCTGTGAATCAGTAGGCGAATCTTAAATTTAACTAACCAAAACAAGAAACCATTTGGTACTGACCACCAATACAGTTATTTTTGGAGAAATACAAAAAAATGTCAAATCATACCCTGCAGCACCGGCAGCCGCAACAAGGATCTCATATGCTGTTTCTCTTAGATCATCATCAGATATACCTAAATATATTTAAAAACATATTAAAAATGCTACAACATGAAAAAAAAAATGAAATACAAAAGAAAATGTAGACAAGGAATGACCTGTTGGGAATGGTGGGAGTAATAAAGAGAGGTCGGTAGCATCATTCTGCTGTCGTCTAGAAGCAGCCCTAGCACTGCTGACCTCTTCCTCGTCATCTTCAAAATCTTCAATATCATCTATTGTTAAGTCCCTCTCTTCTACAGTTTGAGAGTGGAATGACTGTGACTTTGACAAGTCAGGAAGTATAGGTGCTGACGGAACTGGAGATGATATTGGGAGTTCTGTCACAGCAGGGGCTGGAGGGGGTGCACGTGCTGGTGGTGATCCAGACTCTTCTGGCCTTGTCACTAGAAAGAACTCTTCTGTTCCACCAGTTTCACTCTGAATAAAATATAAAAATAATAAACAGACATATGCCAAGAGCAAGTTTCTGATTGCTTATTTAGAATAACTGATGTACAAAAGAATGCAACAAATATGTGCAAGTAGACGAGCTGAGTCAAATAAATAGTAGAGTGAAGTCAGACAAGCAATTTACCAGGGACGGATAGTCAAGGCTGTCATGGTACAGTCGAATTGCTTCTGATAGGTCAAGTGTTTCACCTGTGTGAGCAGAATAATCAACATGATTCAAGCAAAATTTACTGAGCAAGACAGCTTCGCACATCATCACCCAGCCAAATGTTGGTTCCAATGAATAGTGGCTCATTAACAAGTACATTAAAGTAAATGGTTATTATAGGAAGCTAGTTGGAACCTTCAACCAACTGATGTGATAAGAATATTAAATTGGGAAAGGTGTTGGTGCAAAACCAGCTTTTGTGATGTTGTATATGGAAAAAATCCTTTAGAAACTGTCAGTTGACCTACCTTTCTTAGCACAGTTGAGAACATAATCGACACTGAGTTGATCTATATCTACATCGTCTAGTGAAACTGCGCCAGGTGGCATGACCACTTTCTTTATCAAGTTGCCAGATAAAAGGAAGTTAAGTAGTATATGACGGTCACGTCTATAATGCTGTAATAACTGCATGGGATTTTCTCTGGTGAACACAGAAAATGAAATTCAAAGATATAAATTAGTGGGATGGAAAAAAGCAACAATAACAGTTTAGTAATGATAGTCATATTAAGAAAAGGAAGGATAGTAAGATTAATAATTTTGTGCATACTCTTCCATAGCTCTAGATCAATTAAGCTATTCCTATTTGCACTGCTATGTTCTGTAAAAGAAAAAGAACAAAAATGAGATTAATAATGATATTGCATGATAAGATAGTGACATTTACTTGAACAATTCCTGCAGAAGTGAGGTGATACAGAACTTGTGAGGATGATGCCACACATATTGTAGTACTAAGATTAGGGAGCTAGTAAAAGCCTTAAATTGCTAAAATGTTCTTCCATTTGCTTCAGATTCAGGCCTTCCTATTGTAAGGCGGATCAGAAAATCAGTAAATTTTCCCATTCTTTTCCATGTAATTGAAGAATCTGGGCCAAAGGGATTCCTTCCCGATCACTATACCTGATTTGAGAATCATATAGGTAATCCCTCTTGGAATTTAAGATGTTCGCGCTCTCATATTCCAAAATACACCTCCACACCGTACATTTAAGCAATGCCGTTATCAGTGAAATATTATAGTTGCACGGATCTGTACATTTTTTTCAAGAAACTAAGAAAGCAGCTGAAATTGCAGATCGAGATGGAAGTAAGTACCTGAATTAGTCTCAATTAGATTTATCTCCCTTCACTAGTGACCTCTAGAAGGAAGCATGAGAAACCCGACGTAATCCTCCGTAGTGAAGTTTACTGGTAAAGCATTCTGATCGCGATCGGGCGAGAACGCTTAGGAGATGGAAGAAAGCAACAACAGCGGTCGGAGACGGATCTGAGGTCGATGGTCGCGACGGTGGGGACAGATTCGAGCCTAATGGTGGATCCTCAGAGTGGAAAGAAATTGATAAATGCCATTGAGAGAGAGAGAAAGTGCGAGGCTGGGGATGTACTAGACAGAAGGCGGGGAAGTGAGAAGTCGGAGCAGAGGGAGTGGTGTGAAGCTCCGGCGAGTAGAAACTAAAAAGGGGGTAAATAGGAAAGCTGTTTGCCAGACGAAGATTTGTGAATTGGTAAAGGGTAGAGAGCGAATTCACATGATTATATTCCCCTAAGGTAACATAATATTTCTGTTTAGATCCATATCGTCCCATCATAATCCGCACGAATATTAAAGGTGAATTTTACCTGGGACCAGATGCCGGATTCTGATCGGACGGTTCGGATCTAAACATAAATATTCTGTTACCTCAGAAGATTGGAGGGCTTCTTTGTCGTAAAAAATTATTTTTTCCAATCCTAATCCTTCCGACCAGAGTAAAGCGCCTGAGATTAAAAATTAGCTGATCCTTGACAGCGCTGCAAAGTTACCAGAGTGCCTTCTACCGTTAGATTTTCCTTAAGAGGGATTAGCACGATTTTCGACGCAACAGAAGCAGTCCGATCTGTACTGTAAACTTCCTAGCGCTGTTGAGGATCTCAATTAGAGATCCCGCTGGGGTCGGTAGTTGGGACTTGGGACAAACAAAACTGCAGCTTTTCTGAATGCACCTAGATCATTAAGTACGGCCATGGTCCCGATGTGAGCTACCCTGGTAAGAAAGCTCCCCTTTCCATGCTGAGGTGGCTGCCCTCTGCACACGGCGCTCCGTCGAGGTTGGTAAACTAAAGACTTTGATGATTTTTTTTTTAAATAGAACTAATTTTAATAATTTTAATGGAATAAGTATAAAGGAGTTGAATTTTATAAAAAAACAGCTCTACCAATTTTTTGTATTGGTGGAGGAAGAAATGTTCTTGCTTCACCGAATAAACTTCACAAATTTTCTGATCCCTTGCCTCTTTGGAGGAGAAACGTGTTTGCGGATCTGTTAAAATCATTAAGAATTAGTTATATTTAAAAAAAACAATCGACTTTGATAGCCAAATTATTTTATTTACTAAAAAATAAAAAAAGTTAGAAAAAAATAACAAAATATACAGAAGGGACCTTAAAATTCCTTCCCTAATTTATTTTGTTTAACACAAACAACAACGAAGACCAGAAAAAAAAAATTTGGACTTAAATGGAGGTGATTAACGAGCAACTGAGCTTGACGGCACAGCATCCAACAATGCATCAATATGAAGAGTTTTTAATATTTTCTTAGGCGCTACAAGACCCCCATTGGCTCGCCAATTGGGCAAGAAGAACTAGGCAAAACACAAATCAATTACCGCAGGCTCTCCAAAATGCAAACAAGGTGATTGCTCAGCAACTGGAAAACAAGTTCTTTCAAATGGCGCGATAGGACACACACCCTGTGGCAAATTGGCGACCCCCTGGCACACTTCAGCTCTTCATTTTCTCCATTTAGTTAGTTTATTTAGCTTATTTTTCAGCAATTTTTCTAATCTGTTATCTCAGGTCATTTAGGTAAATTAGCTTATCAGTTATCTCAATTTGGATGTTAGAGTAAACTAGTTCTGTAATGCTGTAAGACATTTTCATTAATATATCACGCCTACGGGCTTCCAATAAAAAAAATTAAAAAAAAATATGAAGAGTTTTTACGAAGCACGCTTTTCGGACAGAGATGTTCAAAGACAGTAAATTCAACTATAAATCATTGATGAAAAAAATAACTAAACTCAAAAAATAATTTTTGTAATAATTCAATAAATTTTATTATAATCTGTTTTTAGCTTCTGTTATAACTACAATTGAACCCAAAAATTAACTATCAATCAATATAACTCTTAATTAGTTTTGCTATTCTCAAAATATACTTAATAATCTTCTAGACACACTCAAAAAACATTTCAAAACATTATAATACTAACTACTGTTATTCTTTCTAGATTTATTAAACATAGTTCATGCCTAATTTATTAATGTCATACAAGCTTTAAAGATGATGTTCTTTTTTGGCATGCCTATTTGACCTTGATGTCTCTTGATTCTAAGAAAAAAAACCTCAAAATACAAAGGTTGTAACACGCTTTTAAGCTTTACACCGAATTTTGAATCACCATAATTAGATCTTGCACGAGAAAGTTATGATTCAAATACTGTCCGGAGAACAATCCAAAGAGCAAGAACTAATCCAAAGTTGTAAACATAGACTGGAACTGAATTTAAAATCCTTCGAATAGAATATTTCACTTGAACTTGACATGATGATATATGACTGACGGAGTCTGCAACACGATCTAAACGGTGTCAAGATGGAACCCAAGCCGTTCAATTCGTTCACACTTCACAGAGTGGAACCCAATAGCACAACTTGGCCAACAATGCCAGGAGGGAGCCTCTATGTCTTACATTTCCTAGGAATCCCCCAACTTATCCGGATCTTCATTGGGAAGCATTGAGTTGGATATTCAATTACTTGAAATGAGCCAAAGAATGTTTTATTGATTAATGACTTTGACTTATATAAAGTCTTGCAATGCACTCTTACAAATAACACCCTAGACTATTCAATAATGATCTATTTACCCATAGGCTCCTAGAAACTCCGAAAATGCGTAAACATACAATAGATCTCAACACTCACCCTCAAGATGGGGGAAAGATATCCACTAAGCCCATCTTGTCATATCCTCTCGCTAAGTCTAACGAATTGAGTCATTTCATCAGACAATTTGCTGCTTAGTCTTTAGTTGAAACATGGCCTAACTCCAGTAGTCCACCACTGTTCAACTTCTCCTTAATGAAGAACCTATCGATCTCGATATGCTTGGTTCTATCATGCTGCACTGAATTGTTGGCGATGCTGATGGCTGACTCGTTATCGCACCACAACTTCATTTTTACTCCTTGATCCAGTTTTAATTCCACCAACATACTCTTCAGCCACAGCAACTCTGCGACTCCCAAGGCCATATCTCTGATACCAACTTGAAATGAGCCAAAGAATGCTTTATTGATTAATGACTTGGGCTTATATAAAGCCTTACAACGCACTCTTACAAATAACACCCTAGACTATTCTATAATGACCTATTTACCATAGGCTCTAGAAATCCCGAAAACTCGTAAACATACAATAGATCTCAACACAATTTAGTCCCTGAAAGATATGTTTTTCTTCTCTAGAGCTAGAAAACTCAATGCTAAAGATAATGCTTCCCCAATGAAGAAAAACATATCTTTATGTGGCATTGTTGGGATCCCTTCATTGGGGAAGCATTGAGTTGGATATTCAATACAGTGAATTTTGAAATCACTCGAAATTCATTGTCCTACAATAAAATCTATTACACACCAAAAAAAAATATTCTATTTTAGATCAGTTTTTAATTTAGCAGCTAAAGACAATGCAGATGACTATTTACAAATCTTTACCTCCAAGATGAAGATTCGACCCAACTTCTCTAGATTAAGAAAAAAAAAACAAAAAGAAGATTGTATTTTGATAAATTGCGTGAATACATGGATACTAAAAGCCCCAAAGGAGCAGAGCACAAGTTAGGAAAAAATAAAAATATAAAGGACTAGTAAGCATATTTGCATGGCCATAGTAGTCGCTGTATTCATCTGGCCCATGAGGTTCACCAACATTGAAGTCACCTGTTTTCATAAAACAATTAACAAAAAATATATTATTTTGTTCATTAAAAAGAATAATGAAATCTAAATGTGCCTATAGAAGAACTTAATAATAATAATCATTTGAAATCTACTAGCGTATAATATTTTCTTTACATATATCCGCTTATGTGTTATACAGTGTCTATGCCTAAAAGTTGCATACAGTATTTAAAAAAAAAAGTATTTTTTTTTTAATTAAGTACCTCTCTTCATAAAAAAAAAATAATAAGTACCTCTCTTTGAAGAGTCACTACACCCTCTCTGGAGGGCGTACCGCACATCGGAAACCATCGCGCCGTCTTGAAATCTGAATGTATTCATTTCATCTTCTACACAGCTGAGCACAAGCTGGGTCTCTACCAAGCAGGGGCCGTCACAGAATGCATCGGCTGCGCGAGGTGGTACATTTAATATCCCTGCTATGCTCAACCGGTAGTCATCTTGACAACATGTATAAACCTGTCACAACATAAATTGAATCATTGACATAGTTTTCAACACAATTAGAAGTTTAGAAGTTAGAACCATTGACATATATAGTTTACTGATGGCACAAGATTAGAGTAGTTGTAATTTATATTGTGCTTTGTGAAACAAGAAAAATGTCTCATACACACCTACAAAACTCAGAAATAAGCCAATAAAAAAGGTCCAAATTTACCCTCATTAATTTAGAGGGAAACAATAAAATAGAAGGGGCTATGTGGAATTAATCCCAAGTAAGGAAGCAAGAGATATGAGCATATGTTTCACATTTTAAGTTTCACAAGGTTATGAAAATTGTCCTTATTTTTCATCCTTACACGGCCATCATCGAAACATTGCTCTACTTCTCCGACGACATCAAGAGGATCTGGAATTAATGCAACATAAGTTTAATAGAGAATTCTGTTTCCTCAGTAAGATGCATAGATTCAGTACTGATTGACACACATATCAACATTGATTCTGGTACTCATAAGGTACCAAAATTTTGATTGGTACAAGACATACGCAAAATTTTGACAAAGCAAACCTGATTTGCAAATTGCAGCTGAGAGGCAAAGAAGAGCAAAGAGGCACCAATTTCTCAAGGATATAGAGAATGCCATTGTAGAAAGGTCCCAGACCTTGTAAGCTTAATAACATAAAGATATAAAAATAATAAAATTAATATATTGCATGTCACCACATTTTTTCTTTTACCCTTGAATAAGTAAGTGTGCAATATCAAACCAACCAACCAATGCATATACTTTTTCATTATTCTCATCTAACCAATTTCTTTTCTTTTGGATATCAAACTGTCAATTCCTTCTAAATGACCAAAATAACCTCACCTTTTATAGTTACTCCGACACATGGAAATCTTTGTTTGCTTTCAGCATCAACATAAAAAAGGTGAACGGCGAATGAAGTGCTGCCAAGTAATTTGCTTGTAAGAAGTCGTAAAAAATAGTTTGTTTTTCAATGACAGCAACCAAATTAGAGGAGAAGGAATTAGAGCAGTGGGTAGGAAATGGTACCTAAGCTTGTGCTTTTTACATCTGCAAAGATTTCTTTACACAAAAAGAACTAATCTAACCAAACTAACTTTAAAAATTAGGCCATTTTATAATGCTAATTTATGGGGGAAGGAACTAGGGAGAGACGGAGCTAGCGACTGGAAGTAAGAGGTGAATTGAATTTATAATTGCGGACTGTGTTTTACTACTTTCTTCATGGGTCGAGAAAATAAAAATTGGGCTGAAACCTTTAGAAAATGTTCTTCATTTGGTGTAGTTAGTGATAATGCAGTTTGAATACAAGTTTATCATACAAGTAAAGATATAACAGCAAAATGAGGGAAAAAGGAAATAAAAAAAATGTGTCAAGATTGATGCAGCACAAACTAGTTGGTACTTATTTAATACTCAAATGCCGCTTCGAATTACAAGTAACAGTAAGCGGACAAATATAAATTACAGCATCAACACAAAGTTATATAATATATACACTAGAATTTTACTTTAATGGTCATACTTATTTTAATTGTTTTAAATTAAAAGTAACACGCTTAATTTTATTAAGTGAACGGTTATGATTTGACCTTCCAATTTTTAGTAGAATCATGATAATACATCCCTAAACAAAAGAAATAGTGTATAGAGCACATCCCTAAACACTATATTTTATAATGAAGAAATGAACGGTTATGATTTGACCTTTCAATTTAAAAAAAAATATTTAGAAATTATTTTAATTTTATTTTTGATCTGTGTGTAAGTTTTCACTTGGCTTAATGTGAACTGTTATTTGACATTCAGTGAATTATTACTTCGTGTAGTATTTTTGTGCCAATAGCCCAATAATGATTTTGTTTTAAGAACTTCTGTTTGGAGTCATGTAATTTAAATTTAAATTTCTGGAAATTATCACTTGAAATTTAGTGAATTATTACTTAGTTTCAGTTTTGTATAATATTTTGCCGAAATTTTATGCAAAAATGGGGCACGATGAGACTAATTATGCGAATTAATCTGTTATAAAATGGTGCTTGCAATAATTTGATATCGATATATACAAATCGATTTGAAAGGCATGCAAGGAGTTTGAAAAGATATAATTTGGACAATCTTTCATCTATTCACTGTTCAATGTGATAATTTTGTTATTAAAGAATAGTCTTTTTTTTTTAGAAGCTTGACAGAATCGTTATTTTATAAAGAAGAGTCAAAATTAAAAAAAAAATTAATGTGATATTTCCTCCTTTATTCTTGGTTCATTGGATGTTTTTAGCTATATCTGGTGTGCATATATACAGTGAAGAAATTAACCGGCCCGTTCATAAATCTTACAAGTAGAACACATGCAATCTGGAGGCATTAAATGAATAGAAGCAATTGCATCCTAGTTCCTAGATATTGGAAAATTGTTATAAATTTAAAGATGGATTAATTTGTCTCTTTGGAATTCCCAGTCCTGGCTGGCATGAGCAGCTGGCTCATTTTCCCTTGTAGATGCATGCATGAGGGATAAAAATATTGACACAGCAGTTTATGCTTCATAGAGCGCATGTACAATAGAGTCAAAAGAGTGTAATATGACTCATACGCTGCATGAAGCAAAATATGATCTGTCACAGTGTCACTATCTTTACCCATGCATGAGCGCCATTCCAATTCCCTCTCTTCTCCCTCTGCTATAAATACTGTTTGTATACCAAGAGACATTTCTCTTCTTCATCTACCCACTCTTCAAGTTCAAGTCTCTTCCCTATAAACAGCTGCAATTTATTTGTGAACACTGCAGAGGCTAGCTAGCTACCATGGGCATCTTTTTTAGCCACTACCCAATTCATTTATTTGACCCCAAAGACGATGACAGTGACTATGACTACTATGATGACAATGACATTGACTATGACTACGACTACGATGACGACCATGACAATGACAATGTCGACCATGATTATGGCTACTACTATGATTATGACGATGATGAATGTGATTATTCCTTCGACCACAACTATTTCGACGATATTCCTGATGATGCTTGGTTACCATGACTACGTATGCTAATACTGTAGTGGTCACCACAGTTCATTACCGATGCTGTATGTATTTGGTTTTTAACCAGTTTTTGTGTTACAGATTGGATTATCTTTACATACTATTATGTTGTTCTGTGTGTTTTACTAGTTCATCCACTTAATTTGGTGCTATTCTAAGTTGTCCATTAATTTCATTCAAATATTTCTTCGTAGATTTCATTTATTCATTTCATTGGGGCAAGTTTGTTTATTACGGATAAAATAATCTCCTCATTAATTCATAGAACAGTACGTAGTGAACAAATAATTAATCAAAGTAGGACGAGTTAAAATAGTAAAGAAATATGGTCGCTAAATACAATAATGAATCAACAAAAAATTGAGATATTGTGGGTGGTAGCATCAAGTTTGTGAATATTTCGTTTATTCTGTATTTATGTTTAAATTTAGGCACGATAGGGTGAAGGCCTGAATGTCGGACAAACTAATGGACATGTAGTCAGACATTTCATATTTTAGTAGAAAAGTAATAATGATACACTACAGCAAAACAAGTCTTCAGAGACCGACATCAGCAACCGGTACTGTCGCCGGTCTCTGAAGACCCTCTCTCAGCAAAAAAAAATAAAAATAAAATGGCCTTCGGAGACGACCCCTTCAGAGACCGGCGAAAATAGGCTTCAGAGACCGATTTGTACCGGTCGCTGAAGGGTCTCAAGTAAAAAAAAAAACCGCGCGCCATCCCCTCTTTCTCTCCCGCCCGCTGTGTTTAGGTTAGCCACGAAAAAGAAAAACCGCGCGCCGCCCGAACCCCCGCCTCCTTCTCACATCGGACCCCGCCACCTTCTCAGATCGGACCCCGCCACACCAGAAAGCGCCTTTCGATGCTGTCTCCCTCTTGGCGCGGTGCTTTCTCTCTAGACGATCTCCATTGTTGCCAGGTAAGTTCTTCTCTGATTTCTTTGGAATTTGAACTCCAAGAGTTGGAAAAACAACCAAGTTGTAGGTGACTTTTTGTCAAAATTTTCGATCTGGTATGTATTGTTGTTGTTATCTAAATTTTCGATCTGGTATGTATTGTTGTTGATCTGATTTCTCTCTTTTATGGCCCTTCTGTAAAGTGAATTCCCTACCAAACATCATTTCTAGTGTTTTTGTTTCAATAATTAGCAAGTATTTGTAAGATGACCTCAATATCTGTAATAACAGATGAATTTACTAGTCTAGTGTTATTCTCTAATTATAATGGGCATCTTGCAAAGAGACTGAAACTTTGCCTTTCCCTTTCTGTTCTAAACTAAAATTGCCCAAAAAGGCAAGAATTCTGCTTGAATTTGGGCCCTCGGTGAATAGCAGCTGGTACCTTTTTCTTTCTGTATATCTTTAATAATTGAAAGCTTCAAATTTAAAAAGTAATCTGGGAATAACCGCCACTGATCTGACTTGTGCTATGAATCTTTTGTAGGAAGACTTTGAAGAACATGCTGCATTGGCAAAAACCTTGAAAGATTGTACAAACGATAACTTATTGATCCTCTATGGCCTCTACATTAATACTGGTACAAATACCAGTAAGTCAATGATATGATATGATGTGTTAATACTGTTGGCCCTGTCAATACCAGTAAGTCTTTTCTTCTTACATTAATACTGGTACAAATACTCAATGATATGATGTGTTACCTGTGATCGATTCTTCAATTAAGTATTAAAATAGGAAAGAAAAAGTATAGATATCGAAATGAAATTCTATACTATCTGGTAACATAATAGTAACAGTTCTGAGTAATGCACACCAAAATGAGCATTGTGAAACTATTTGTGCACGTATTTGTTTTTTATGCGTTCTTTATTTATAATTTACTTTTTGGGAATATAGTACGATAATTTATGATGAATATAATTTTATTTTATAGGCTGTCCAGGCATTTTCAACATGAGAGAACGTGCCAAATGGAATGCTTGGAAGGCTGTTGAAGGTAAACCCCCCTCCCCCAACACACAAACACCTTTTGGCAAATAGCAGCCTGCATTTTCTTTGGGGTACTTGAAAGTTTAGAAGAATATTTCCTTTTTAATTTTTTGGGCATTTATGAAGAGTTTGCAAATGCTCTTGTTAGGCATTTATGAAGAGTTTGCAAATGCTCTTGTTAAGGCTGCTCAGAGTATGCAAGTTGGCAATGGCCTTCTAGAAGGCATATCTCAGGTATTACTCCCTCCTGAAATCTCTCTGTAGATTTGTATTATTCAATTATTTGCCACTTTTAATCGATTATGCCATATCACTTTACAGGGTCCATTAATCAATGAAGCTGCGGTACAGAAGGTATGGCATTAAATTTCCCTTAAACCATCTATTGTTGATTTTAGGTTATGCATGCCCAATGCCCAATAGATAACAAGGCCATTTGGGCCACTAAATAGGATTGTCTATGGTAAATGTGCAGTCAAATTGTTAATAAATTACACAGGTTAAATGATTGTCCCTACCAGGACTTGAAGTCAAACAGAAGACTTTCTAATATCTACATGTATGTACTTGTATAGGTTGAGAAGTTTGTCAATGATGCAACTTCAAAGGTAACTTGCTTTTAATGCCAAGCTTTAGCAGCTTAGTTCATTGTCTTTCTAGTCTAGTTTTTCAACTTTGCAAGTTACAGACAATTGTTACATAATTACAAAATAAGACCTGAAAACATTTGCAATGTTAATCAGTAATCACACTCCACAGATAGTACTTCACGTATTAGGACTTTCCTTTTGACATTTTAGCTTGCTTTCCACAGGGGGCAAATGTTATTCTAGGAGGAAAAAGACATAGCCTGGGGATGACATTTTATGAGCCTACTGTTGTCTCCAATGTTAATAGGGACATGTTACTTTTCAAGTATATTATCTCCATATTTATGTCGCTTGTCAGAATGTAATCTCGCATAGGAAAAAAAAAAAAGACCTGGTTAAGAGGTAGTTAGTAATGTCTTGAATCTCTTAATTTTATGAATAAATTGACCCACCTCTCACATTTCAAATTATATTTTAACATACTTGCATCTATCATTTAATTTTCCATTCAATTTGTGTATTTGCTTGTGAATTATGTATTCATTGCTTGGTACGTTTCGTACCAATTGGGAAAAAGAAAATAACAAAAAAAATATTAAAAAAAAAAAATAACCATCTGCTACCGATTTTGAACCATCAGAGACCGGCCAATCGGTCTCTGATGACCTTGTGCCACGTCAGCACGCAGCATCAGCGACCGAAAGAATCGGTTTCTAAAGGGGTCATCAGAGACCGGCGCCTGACCCTTCAGAGACCGGTGACGTCAGCGAGGTGGTCATCAGAGACGAAGCATCTGCGTCCGAGTCATCTGCTACCGATTTCGGTCATCAGAGACCGGTACACCCTTCAGAGACCGATTTGGCCGGTCTCTGATGGGTATGTGTGTTGTAGTGATATAAATCTAATATTTCACATAAATCAACATATGGGGAGATAAGAAATACTTAATTTTAATTTTGAATGGGGTGGGGGGGAATAAAATATTTTGTTGTTTTCAAATATTTTATTTTTCCTCTTAAAATTTTGATTAGTAAATTGCCTCGCTGTAATTTTTTAAATTGCTGCTGAAATTTCGAAAGTAAAATGTTGCTAGTTTTCAAATTTTGTTAATTTAAACTCAAAATCTATCAACTCCATAAATTAAGATATAGCCAAACATCAAATTTTGCAAAAAAAAATCCCAACAATTGGAGATAGATCTTCTTGATCTGTATGCATCTGCAAGTCATAATGCAATATCCATCTAATTAGCAATTACAAATCTCATCATATTCCTCAATTGAAATTGAGAAATTTTGATTAGCAGCAAATCAGAAAATAAATCCATAATGCCAGATCTATTATATCGGTCATCACTGATGAAACAGTAAATCAGAAGTAATGATAAAATAAAATAACCCGCATCAATTGGCTTGTAATTTAGTTATATATATACAGATATAATATCTAGCAACATATATATTGAGAAAGAGATATAATGGTGAAGACCATTTGTCATGCATGTCGTTACGGCAGCGATGAAGATAGAAATTTGCATTGTTGAAATATTTGAAGATTCTATGTATACAAAGAGAGTTGGGCTATGGTGCATTGCAATGTATAGTCCATCTTGTACGTTAGACTATAAATCGTTTGATTTGAAATTTAAACATTGATATAAAGAGCTCAATACGTTCTCCATATTAAAATATGTTTGGAGACCAAATTATATAATTTTTGAAAAAAATTTACTATTTTTTTTAGAATTTTTAAAAATTGTTGTTTTTGAGAAATTTCTAGATCATAGAAAAACAGTGATTTTCAAACATTCTAAACAAATAGCAAATAATTTCTAAAAAATGTAAAACAAATGGTCTTGCAATAGGTTTCACAGTCTTTTCTTAATTGTTCTTGCAATAGATTTCACAATGTCAAAACAAGAACCATTGACTTTGTCACATCTAAATCCATAAATATGGATTCAAGTCCACTCTTTTTCTCAAAGAAAGAGTACCCTTCTCTTCTCCTTTTATATCTCTCCTAGGCCTTCTAGAGAGAGAAAGAGAGAAGACAGAAGAGAGAAGAAAAGAGAGAGAGAGAGAGAGAGGAAGGAGACGGAGAAAAAAAGAAGAGAGGAGCACATATTGAATCTACTCCGCTCTATCTTACGAATTAATTAAACTATTTCATAAATTTCCTTAATTATTGTTGCAATATGTTTCGTAATGTCAAAGTAAGAATCATTGATTTTGTTACATCTAAGTCCATAAATGCGGATTCTAATATGCTCATTTTGTTATTGATTTTGTCACATCTAAGTATTCTTCTTTTTTTTCTCTGTATTTCTCCTTCTAGAGAGAGAAAATGAGAGAAGAGAGGGTGTTCATTTTCTCAAAAGAAAAGCAGCGAATTTGAATCCCGTAAATGTGATACTGTTAATTTAGAAAAATAATATACATTGCATGCGCACTTTCTCACATCTTATCAACTTATGACTATTTTTATATGTAGTTGAGTTTAAACTAAAGGTATATTTATTAAAATAAACAAAATAAATTAATTCGGTAGTTTTCTCATTTAGTAAATTTTTCAGTACGTGTTTACTTTTGTGTATTTAAAACATAAATATTAGAACATACATATAAGAAAAACAATACTTACTATTGGGTACAGGCATCGACGTAACAACAATTTAGCGGACCCCACCACATGTCACGTTGTATATTTAGTTCAATTTAATGCAACACAATAGCTATCATATGTGTTAAGTTTGCTCTGTTAATCTGTCAGTTGTTGATTTCCTATCAATTATGCAATCGAATACAATGCAATGGTATTTTTTTCCTAAGAAACCTCTCAATTATAATTTCCATTTTTAGTAATATAAAAACTTATTTCTAAATAAGAGATAAGATTGTATATTTTTTAAATATACTAGAAAACTATAGCATGGTTACGATTCATTTAAAAATGATGTAAAAAATCGTGACAATGCTACGTTTTTTTTAGTTTTCATCAATTTCGTAATCATACCATATAGAATGTGAAATTAAAGAAACAGTATTGGTACAATTCCTTTAAGGTGGTTCCAAAAAAAAAAAAATTGGTTCTCCCATTTTATCATTTCTTATTTTTTTATTATTATTTTCTTAAAAAAAACCGTAGCATTTCTAATATTTTTACTAACACATCAAAAAATCACAAAATATTATCCTTTATTTATAAATTAATATTCGAATTACTAAAAATAAAACTAACTCACAAACTTCAACTACTTCATCCGATGTCTAGATCCTTCTCTGTCTGTTCCTCTAATTCCGTCGACTGTATACCAGCACTAGAGTCATCAACAAAATATTTCTTTAATTTAAGATAAAAATTACTATTTGTTGCTTCACACTATAAATTCCGATATTTTTATTAAAACCCCCAAAAAAATAAAAATTATCAAATCTGCTCCCACTTCAAAATTATAATTATTTCTACCCTAACCGCCCGTGGGCTGGGCGGTCCACTTTTTCCACCAGACCGCCCAGCGGCCGGGCGGTCCACTTTTGATACCTGACCGCCCAGAGCCCGGGCGGTCCACTTTTGAAACCTGACCGCCCAGGTGCTGGGCGGTCTGCTAGTTTTTTTTTTTTTTTTTTTTTTTTTTTTTTTTTTTTAAAGATTCTAAATGCTGAATTCTTAACGCTAAAAAGTTCGTTTTTTTTTTAGAGACAATATGAATATAAAGATGCTGAATTCTTAACGCTAAAAAGTCCGAATTTTTTTTGTAAATATTAGTTAGATTACTTATGTGAAGCATATTTATACTAAAATACGCTAAATTAAACTAAATTACGCTAAATTACGCTAAATTACAAATGAATAGGGACGATATCTTCACCGAAAAGGTGAAAAACGACGACGAAATGAAAATCTTAAGTAATTTACTCAATATGTAATTACTTAAGTGAGTTATACTAAATTACTCAATACGCTAAATTACTTAAGTGAGTTATTCTCAAGCTTTCCGAAAAGTGCTCATTTGCTGAAATCGGACACTAAAATACACTAAAATACGCTAAATAACTCAATACGCTAAATGACTCAATACGCTAAAATACGCTAAATGACTCAATACGCTAAATTACTCAATATGCTAAATTACTCAATACGCTAAAATACTCAATATGCTAAATGACTCAATACGCTAAAATACGCTAAATGACTCAATACGCTAAAATACGCTAAATGACTCAATACGCTAAAATACGCTAAATTACTCAATACGCTAAAATACGCTAAATTACTCAATACTCTAAAATACGCTAAATTACTCAATACGCTAAAATACGCTAAATTACTCAATACGCTAAAATACGCTAAATTACTCAATACGCTAAAATACGCTAAATTACTCAATACGCTAAATTACGCTAAATTACTCAATACGCTAAAATACGCTAAATTACTCAATACGCTAAAATATGCTAAATTACTCAATACGCTAAAATACGCTAAACTACTAAATACGCTAAAATACGCTAAACTACTAAATACGCTAAAATACGCTAAACTACTCAATACGCTAAAATACGCTAAACTACTCAATACGCTAAAATACGCTAAACTACTCAATACGCTAAAATACGCTAAATTACTCAATACGCTGAAATACGCTAAATTACTCAAGTGAGTTATACTAAAACACGCTAAATTACTTGGAATTATGTTAAATTACATTGAATTACACTAAATAACAACAACTTCGCTAATTATGCTGAAATACGGTAAATTACGCTAAACTACGCAAAAGTACACTAAAGTAGACCGCTTCTGTGCCATCTTTCATGAATCACAAAAAATAGTAAAAATTGGTATTCTACAAGTTCATTATGTAACTAATTTACTGAACTACTTGGATTGAATAATAGAAATGAAAATCTTAATCGGAAACTTCAACTCAAGTTTTGAGGGTCTTCCCTTCGTTTTTTGGCGATTCTGAATTTCTCCATCCGGCATCGCTGGCACGGACGCATGCGCATTTTCACAAGCTTTCCGAAAAGTGCTCATTTGCTGAAATCGGACACTCGAGCGCCGTTTTATGACCGTTTGAAGTTTCGTCGTCGTTTTTCACATTTTTAGTGAAGATATCGTCCCTATTCATTTGTAATTTAGCGTAATTTACCGTAATTTAGTTTAATTTAGTGTAATTTAACTTAATATAGTGTAACTCAACGTAATTTAACATAATTCCAAGTAATTTAGCGTATTTTAGTATAAATATGCTTCACAGAAGTAATCTAACTAATATTTACAAAAAAAATCGAACTTTTTAGCGTTAAGAATTCAGCATCTTTATATTCATATTGTCTCTAATCTAATCTTTAAAAAAAAAAAAAAAAAAAAAAAAAAAAAAAAAAAACTAGCGGACCGCCCAGCCCCTGGGCGGTCAGGTTTTAAAAGTGGACCGCCCGGGCTCTAGGCGGTCAGGTATCAAAAGTGGACCGCCCGGCCGCTGGGCGGTCTGGTGGAAAAAGTGGACCGCCCAGCCCACGGGCGGTTAGGGTAGAAATAATTATAATTTTGAAGTGGGAGCAGATTTGATAATTTTTATTTTTTTGGGGGTTTTAATAAAAATATCGGCTATAAATTAAGTTAGCTAACAAAATAATAGTTGCCTCTATCTCTTTTGATGTTGATTTGTTGCTGCTGAGAATATTTTAATGAGATATAATTAAAATAAAAAGTTAAGAATAAAAACAGTAAATAATTTAAAAAAATTGAACGTAATATGTTGTTACAAATATTACATATATCGTGCTAATTAAATAAAAAAATATGTTAGAAAACAAGATAGACAAATACCGGCTTTTATCTATATTTAATTATATATTTTGTTCTAACAACTCCTGAACTTTAATTGTTGAGAACAAAATATAGCTAATACACCTCAGTTGTTATTTTCATCTTCACAATTAAAATAATGTATAATATCATTTATAAAATGCGAGGTCAATGTCAGAATAAAAAAAGATTTTTTTTTTTTGTTTGGTTGGTTTTAGGCAATTAGGATCACCTCAAGACAAAAGGACACAAATTAAACATTAAAAAAAGAAAACAAGGTACAACTGTGAACTAAAATGACGAGAAATAATTCTTAAAAAAATGATTTCGGCACCGACAGGGATTCCATAAATTAATCAAATTTATTCTTGCAATTAGACATCAATTTGCTTTCCGGCCTGGACCATGGCCCAGAATTTGCATCTTCTGAGGTACCAGGCCAGGCGCTTAATGATTTCAGCTGCTACCTCGACGCGTGTACACAAGAGTAAGAATTAGTTTTTTTTGTGTATATTTTAATTACACAACAGTAAACACGAACTGAAAGATTTACTAAACGAGAAAGGCACCGTATTAATTTCTTTTATTCATTTTAATAAATATATCTTTATTTTAAACTCAACTATTTTATCATAAGTCAACAAGATGTGAGAAAGCGACATAGCATAAGCATTATGCATGCAATGTATATTATTTTCTTAAATAGCGGTGAAATGAGATTAAGAAAATGAGCACCCTCTCTTCTCTCTTTCTCTCTCTTTCTCTCTCTTCTGAGTCTTCTCTCTTTCTTTCTAGAATGAGAGAGATAGAGAGAAAAAGGAGAAGAGAAGGGTATTTATGGACCTACATGTGACAAAATTAATTGTTCTTGCTTTGACGTTACGAAACATATTGCAACAATAATTAAAGGAATATATGAAGTAGCTTAATTAATTCGTAAGATAGAGCAGAGTGTTCAATATATGCTCCTATCTTTTCCTCTTTTTTTCTCTATCCCCGCCTCTCTCTCTCTTCTTATTCTCTCTTTTCCTCTCTAAAAGGAGAGAGATAGAAAAGGAGAAAAGAAGAGTATTTTTTTTCTTTAAGAGTGCGGATTTTAATTTACATTTATGGAGCTAGATGTGACAAAGTCAATGGTTCTTGCTTTGACATTGTGAAACCTATTGCAAGAATAATTAAGAAAATGTATGAAGTAGCTTAATTAATTTGTAATAATAGAGCGGAGTAGATATGATTGGCATCGGACCTTTTTTACGTTCGATGGGCTCCAAGACCGTCCAATTAGCTTTAAGATCTATGTGTATAAAAATTGAATCAACGCATTTATGGGATCTAAATCCACTCTTTTTTTTCAAAAGTAAAAAAAACACCCTCTCTTCTCTTTTCTCTCTCTCTCACTCCTCTCTTCTCTCTCTTCTTCTCTCTTTATTTCTCTTTCTCTATCTAAAAGGAGAGATAGAGATAAAGAGAGAAGACAGAGTGCTCCTTTTCTTTGAGAAAAAAGAGCGGATTTAAATCTGTATTTATGGACTTAAATGTGACAAAGTTAATGATTCTTGCTTTAGCATTGCAAAAATAATTAAGAGAAGACGAGAACAATTAAGAGAAGGTATGAAGTATCTTAATTAATTCGTAAGAATAGAGCATAATAGATTGAATGTGTTCCAAAACTGTCATATTACTTTAAAATCCGTACGTACAAAAATTAAAGTAGATACGCACAAAAATTGAAACGGAACGCACAATCTTAACCAGATGAAGGATAAGATTATTTCCCCATCCCTGTTAGTTTCTGTTAGTTTCTTGTCAAAATACAAAACTGGTAGTTAGTCATTACCTATTTTTTGTAGTACATGTGACCAGCTGGATGCAGATACGCAATCTAAACTCGATTAAATCAACTGAATTGAACAAATGAATTGAGTAGACCTGCCTTTGAATTTGACTAATGAATTAAACACAAGCGAGAAGTTCTCAGTGCGCCATAAATTAAATACCAAGTAATCAAGTGAATTGATTAAACAAAATAAAATGAATACACCTCAGACTGCCTTGATCGAGTTGACTTACAATGTGGCAATATGCTAGAATTAGAGCTGCAAAACAAACCGAACCGAATCAAACTTACTTCCAATTTGAGTTTGATTTGAATTAATTTCGAACTAAGTTTGGTTTGAATTAATTTCGAACGAACTCAATTTCGAACTTTTACGAACTTTGTTACGACTTACGAGTTATGACTTATTGCTAGGCCCTAGTTCAAAATTACAACACTTCAATAAAAACTCGGGCATTCTGAATTCTAATTACACAGTACACCAAAGTTGAAAATCAAAGTTCATTACAGATACCAAAATTTATATCAAACACTAAAGTTTAGTACAATCAATCAAAGTTCAGTACAATCACAATATCCAAAGTTTTCAAATAGCCAACAAGAGAAACATCACCAAAATTTTCAAATATCCAAAGTATTCAAGAAATATTTTTCAGAAGTCAGAACTGAGAGCAATTATGGACTGGGCATCCTTATATTTTCATCAGCGAACATAAATTATCAGCAGAAATCAACGGTTCACGTTTGAGTTAATTTCGAACTAAGTTTGATTTGCGAACCTATTTCGAACGAACTAGGTCCAGTTTGAGTTTGGTTTGAATTAATTTCGAACTAAATTTGGTTTGAATTAATTTCCAACGAACTCAATTTCGAATCAATTTTTTTACGAACTTTTTCGAATCAAACTCGAATCGAGTTATGAAGTACGATTTTTTTGTGCAGCCCTAGCTATAATTATTCCCTCCATCTGAATGTTTGGTTGATTGCACCTCGGATCTTTTGTTGCTAGCATGTGCAGCGTACAAATGAGTGGATTTTTAAAAGGGATATTTAAAAATTTGTGCACCATAAATTTAAAACGATCGAACCAATAAATTTTAGTTTGTATATTTTTAAATTTTAAGGGGAAAAATATGCAAGTTATTTTCAAATTTTAAAAGGGTTGATATTAGAATTTAATTTTTAGATGGATAAATATAATATTATGTATTTGAGAAACATAAATATGTAATTTTAAGTTTTTCTAAAACATATACATGAAATTGTCTCTTCTTTTTATTTTCTCTTTTGAAATTTAGGTCTAACTCGTTCCAATTACAGGCCTTATGTATAATGCATGATTCGACATTAACACGTTTAAGGCTGGAAGAGACCTTAGTTTAAATAGAAAAAAAATCTGTTGTTATTTTTTGGGCCGATTTCAACCATTCAAATTTTTTATGCACGAATCTCAACAAATAAATTTTTCATGCGCGAATCTCAACAAAAATCAAATCAGAATAATAGGTTCATGTTATTCCTTTGGAATAATAGCAGATTAATATCCGTTTAAATAACATCACAAATAATCTTTCACAATTAGAAGACCTATCTTACATTCTTCCCAAAGGGTGATCTATCACATTAAAGAAACATCAATTCTCCACAGTTAATCAGCAAGAAGTACAGATCAACTCTGGAGAAAACTAAGTACATTAATTCTGGCGGGGTTTGTGTAACTTCGATCATTTGGTGTCAAAGCAAACCATGTTGATCATAGAAAAATCCTGCATTAAATTACTGATATATTGCATCTCAGCCTTCAAAAACCACAAGCGTTTGCACTCATTCAACCAGGTCACGGGTAGATGGCCTGAAAAAGAAGTTGTTGATTTTACCCTGTTCCCACCCCATCTTGTTAAGCTAACACTTAATGACTTTAGTTTTGAGGAAGACCCGACGTCCCAACTAGAGAAGTTGCCGAACCTCAGGGTACTAGAACTATTTAATGCGATCATTGAAGTTGATGGAAAACAGATGATCTGCTACAGGGGAGGTTTTAGTCGCTTGCAACGATTGATACTTTCGGTAGATAATTTGAAAGAATGGAAAATAGAAGGGGGTGTTGTGTGCCCATGCTCAACCAACTCTTGCTGAAATGCTTTCTGCTGCAAATAGTTCCTGACTTGCAATATCTGACCAACCTTCAAGAGCTCAGTTTTGATGATTATTTGGATACGTTAAGTTCCATGTTGCAAGGAGAAGAACGATGGAAAATAAAGCATATTCCCTCGGTAATAATATTGAAGCCTCGCTGGTTATCCAGTTAATTTTATTCATTATAATTGGCTTGCTTCTTGTACTGTTTAATTTGAACTTGAACACTTCTAACATTAGTGCTTCTTAATTAGCACCACTTTCATCTGCTTCTATGTATCTGTGTTTGCTTTCCTATTGATACGTACTATCATTTCAGCTTGTAAGACAAGTTCCATGCTTAGTTCTTTTTTCACTCATAGAACTAGTCAAGGACTTTGGCTGGTTTAATTAAATTATGAATTTATACAATTAAATTCTAGGATAATAGTTAATTTAAGCTATATTTATCTTTGAGATTCTCAGCTTAATTGGAGGAACTAAGAAAAGAAATCATTTTAGTTCATTCAAGTTTACCTTTAGGTCATCTCTAATTTGGGTCATTTAAGTTCAGGTCAGATCTACTTTATCAAAATGTGTACAATGCAATTGAACAGATTGTGCCATTATCACAATGAGAGCAGCTTGGGTCCGATGCCCATCGGACCCAAAGTGACTTCGATGGGCTCGATGACCGTCCGATCTGCTTTAAGATTCATGCGCACGAATATTAAAGCAGACGCGAAAGTTCTGGCATGAATCTTAAAGCAGATCGGACGGTCATCAAGCCCATCGAACTCACTTTGAGTCCGATGGGCATCGGACCCAAGCTGCTCTCTATCACAATACGTCAAGGATCAAATTATGGACCTCACTGAATTGATGTTTGTTATGATAGTAAATAAGTCCTTGACATTCAAAACAAGTTACTACTTTGAAGGAATAACAATATAAGTGGGACCAAATTAATTAAAAAATTAAAATGACAATTTGGAAGTTTGAACCATGAGTTGAATTTACTCCATAAAAATAATAAGGTACAAACTATTCGTACAAGCATAAATGGCTTCTGATTTTCAAATTTGACAAGCAAAATTTTGGCTTCGCTTCATCAGCTCTGAATTCAATAGTTTCAGAAAAGCCCCCATAATTTCATATTCTCAGCTTTACTTTGTTATTTGCAAATTACCACTAGACAAGCACACACAACACCACCACCCCCCCCCCCCCCCCCCCCCCCATCCCCAAGTAAAAAAGAAAGAAAAATATTGATATAAAGTTCTGACCATCACAAATTCAAAAGCAGGCACTGGTTTTTTTCTTAGTTTGTTTCCATTGTGGAATTTGTGGCACCGAAAACAATTTACTGAAGGAATCGAAAACTTAATTTACAAATGTAAAAAGAAATTGTGCCATGTGTGGCACCGAAATTCTCCTTTTTTTTAAAAAATAGGTCTCCTGTTGGCATAATTATTGATGCAGAAAAAAAATTATGGTCATATACATCTTCACCAATAATTTTGTCTCCCACACTCCTCAAAACTTATTACAAGTTTTTTGAAGCAGTCAAATCTGAAGAAGTTATCAATTCCTGAAGTACATACACATTGCGTCAAGTAATATACCTACAAAAGAATACGAATAAGACATGGCAGCACGTATATTTCAGAAAGGATAGTAAGTATCAACAGGAAATAAATAAAGGAAATTTTAAATCATGTACTTCAATTGTAGAGAACCTCATTAGGTATTAATTGGTTGCATGTGATGTGCAATCAATTAGAATAAGCATAGATGGAAAACATTGACTCCCTCACTCATTTACATCTCACATCTCGAAAAAATGAACCTGTGTTAAAAGTTATTGACAACAAAAGGATAAATAGGAGATACCAGAAATCTTTTCACAAGTTCGAGTGCTTGTTGAGACAAAAAAAAGAACGTTAAAAGTTGCACCAAATCGGCAAATTAGTCATCATAGGAAGCATGCGGGGAAGATGTGCAGCCAGGATGAAACGGGTCCTCTGACCCACAACAGTGCCAGTACTGGACCACTTTCCCTGAATCTGGTGTGTTCATTGTACCCCCTGTGTAAACACTTTCAAATTTCCTCCTTGTTTCTCCTGAGACCAGCACACATCAGAAATTAGGTTCAAAATAAGTAAATGCCAAATAGTTGTGTTTGTGCATAAGGATTTCAACCAAATTTCATTAGCATGGTCATGCCACTTTTATATGATCTGCATTAGTAATTGGACATTACACGAGTAAAAACATATATTTGACTATGTACCTGACCTGTCGATAGAAAATAGAACATATATGTGATTTGTAACACAATTACAAACTACTAAACTGTTTACTTTTAATGAAGTTATATCTGTTCTATTCTATCCCACCATCTTTTTCCTAAATAACACTTGAATCCCCTTAAGATCAATTAATATGATAAGTATGATACAAAACTCCAGCACTCAAATGAAAAAGACCAACAAAATTCTGATAAAATTTATCAAAATGTGTACTGTGCAATTGCACAGATTGTGCCAATATCACAATATGCCAAGAATCAAATTATGGACCTCATTGAATTCATGTTCATAAGCTATTTTGAAGGATTCGAAAACAATATAAGCTACGTCCAATAGCAATAACAAACTACAATTGTAAATAATTTACGCTTTTATCGAGTCATTTACCATAAAATTCAACTGTAAAGGTAAATTTAACAAATTTCTATTAAAAGGGTAAATTTATCAAATGATCTTCAGTAAAAAGTTAAAATAACAGAAACTTTTACTGACCTCCAAAATGGGCAGTATGAAATCTACAGGCAGAGGGATGGTTTAGAGCCGGATCAAACTGCCCCTTACAATTCTTGCACGTGCGGAGCGCGTGCTGTCCACCGTTGCATCGGACGCTGACAGCTGATAGGCCGCGGTGACTGCACCGGTGGGGTAACGACACAGCAACGACGGCCGAACCGGGCATAATCGGACGGGGCAGTGCCGCAAACCGGACCGGACACCGGTTTAACGTTAGATACTCAATCCCCAGCCTCATCACTCTCTCTTCTCTCTCTCTAGTCTCTCTATCGATTTGATTTGAGTGATGTCCCCAAGTTCGGAAGAGGGACATTCGGGGAAATTCATAATGGGCTTATACTGGGCATCTTGGGCCTATTGCAGTAGTTAGTTTTAAATGAATTGGGAAAATAATTGGACTTGTTCAATTTGGGCTTTTTATACTGGACCTCATTCTTTTCAAGGTTGGATCCAATCAACGTTATAAAAATCCGAGGCAAGGCATATACATACATACATACATATATATATTATACATATATATATATAGAGTAGAACTAGGGTGCTCTCGAGTTCACCAAGCCCTTGGTGAACTCAAGTCCAAAACTCATCGGATCGGCTTCAAACGACGAATCCGACCGTTGAAACCCGTCTACCTTACGAGTGATGCTTCTACATGCAAAAAATTTTAATTTTGAAATTAATTTTGTATAGAGTCAAGTGGTCAAAATTAGAAGGTTAATAAATTAATTTTAATGCATTCATTTTTTGGCGTATTTTGACCACTTGACTCTATGCAAAATTAATTTCAAAATTTAAAATTTTTGCATGTTGACGCATCACTCGTAAGGTAGACGGGTTTCAACGGTCGGATTCGTCGTTTGAAGCCGATCCGATGAGTTTTGGACTTGAGTTCACCAAGGGCTTGGTGAACTCGAGAGCACCCTAGTTCTACTATATGTGTGTGTGTGTGTGTGTGTGTGTTGGCGATCATGTGTCACGTGTATAAAAATCAGACGGTGGAGGTTGCACTGCTCGTGGGCGGGTGGGACAGTGATAGAGGATCAAAATCAATCCAGATAGGTCATCGATCAAGGTCGTTCGGTAAGAGGATTAAGAGTAAAGAATTAAGAGCTTAAGGAGTGCGAAGGAACTGATATTCGGTTGTCTTAATCCGTTGGTGGAAACTAATTAAGCTAAAGGAAGGGGTAGAGATGCCTTAAGGTCCGGATAGAGAATTAAGATTCGGACAAAAAGAGATTAAAGGATGTGTTCTTAATCTGCGCTAAAGAACCGGTGCTCGGTAGGATTAAATAATTAAGGAAGCTAAATGAAGTGGATTAATACTTAAGGAGATTTAATCTATTGTTGCCGAACAGCTCCGAAAATATTGAAATTTTTCTATCATATATTGATAAATTCATATATTAAAATGTAGATAAGCGACATTTCCATCGGAATTGATTCGGAAATCGGAAAGCATCATTCATGGGAGCACATGCACGCATTAATTTTTGAGATCGAGATTGATGAAAAGTCCAACTATTCTTTCTTTCACACTGAATTTTTTATTTTATTTTTAATACAAGCCCGTAGGCATTTCACACTGAAAATTAATAAGAAGAAAGAGAACCTGTGATGTAAGATGTAGCTTAATTTAATACAAGGGGAGAATTTATTTTTCCATCCATCATTAATTAGTCATTTCCTATCCAACCTCTCATACCTGGTGTATATTTGCAATTTTTCACAATTATGGGTAAATTCGAGTTAATTTAGGTATTAAGGATCATATAAGTAGGGTTTGGGCTAACGTCGAATGAATTACCACCAGAAGGTAGGATGCATTTGATGCAATGCTTTTATGATGCACTTAGAAATTGGGATGCATTATAAAACATCTAAATACTGAAAGTATCAATACATCAATATAGTATTGAATACACTTAGAAATTGGGATGCATTATAAAATATCTAAATACTGAAAGTATCAATACATCAATATAGTCTTGACGTTAAGAAAGTTCAGTTATAGCGTATTTCGAACAAGGATTCAAATTTGTTCATTTTCTCAAAATAAATGGAGGACCCTCTTTCTCTCTCTTTCAGTTATAATGTATTTCTCTTTCTGCTCTCTTTCTCTCTCTTGAGAAAGAGATAGAAAAAAAGGAGAAAATGTTTAAAAATTGAGGCATAAAAAGTGAAGGTATTTGAACCCTCCTCTATATAAAAACTTGTATAGCTAACCACATGATAAAATAATTAATTTTGTAAATTAAATTAGATATACCCCACACATGATTAAATTAATGATTACTTATGATTAAAAAGTTCCATAATTTTCAGCCATATGATTAAATTTGATGATCGAGATACTTGATGAGATATATCTTAAAGGTTTTAAAACTCAATCATTCTTATGGAGTATCAATTAGGACTTGTCAAATATGAGGATAAAGCTCTACATAAGCTATTTATATCAATTGGTGTTAGTGTTTTGTATTTTGCTATGGTGTAATTTTTTTTGACAACTATAGAGAAAAAAAATAATAATGTGAAATAATACAAAAAAAATTGTGTGCTTAACACGTATTATGATATGGAGTATCAATTATGTACTTCACGGTATTTTTTTTTTTTTTGAGTAGATATACTTCATGGTATGGAGGAGCAAAGTTAGAGTGTGATGTGCTCACTAAGAAAAGTTAGTAAGCACAACTCCAAAAGTCTATCGGATTGGCTTCAAACGACGAATTCAAATTGTTGAAATCCATTTACTTCACAAGTGATGTATATACAGTAAAATTTTGAAAGTTTCGAATTCATTTAGTACAAGATCAAGCGGTCAAAAAATATTGAACAATGAATACATAAAAAAACTTATAAAAATTCATTATTTTGACCACTTGACTTTGTACTAAATGAATTCAAAACTTCGAAAAAAAATTATGTACATGCATCACTAATTAAGTAGATGGATTTCAATGGTTTGAATTCGTCATTTAAAGACAATTCAATATATTTTGATGAGCACATCATACCCTAACTTTGCTCTGGTATGGAGTATCAATTATATACAGTACATGAAAGTTAACTTATGGAAATAAATATGTTGTTATTTCAAAGAAATTTGTTATTCCGATCCAACCGTTTATAAGCGATCTCAATGAAAATTAACGGCTGAAATCGAAATAACAGGTTTCAGTTATCCTTTTGGAATACTAACTTATGCCGACATTTTTATTAATATCCAAAGTTTATTACAAATTATTTAATATACCCAGGCTGCTGTGATTTGATAAAAATGATCCTACCGGTCAGAAAATGGCTGGTACCCTATTTAAACAAGTACCGGCCATTTTTTGGCCGGTACTCTATTAAAAAGACTACTGGCCATTTTCTGGCTGGTACCCTTCTTATTATTATTTTTATATTTTTTTTTTTGGTTGTTTAATTTATTTGAGTATTTTCCATTTAGATTTTATGTTGTAGTATTTTATGTTTAGATTTTATGTTATTGTAGTATTTTTTGTTTAGAATTTACGTTGTACTATTTTTGTTACTGTTGTAGTATTTACTGTTTAGCGTAACTTAGTTCAATTTAGCATATTCGTGATGATTATTTTATTTTACTACAATTCTCATTATATTAATTTACTATAATTATGTTAATTTATTTTAGCGTAATTTTGCGTAACTTAGTGATAAAAAAAGATGTAGAAAAATATAAAAACCCTAAACCAAATATAGTATATCAAACATAAATAGAACCAAATATAATATACCAAATATAAAGGTACAAAAAATCATCGCCACGGATCGGGGGACCATCGCTCAGCTGGTACTCCGGCGTTCGCTCGAACCGACCAGACTCTCTCTCTCTCGGTGTAATGACATGAGCCTCTGCCTCACTGTGTATCCGCTCGGCGGTATCCCAGACTGCCTCATACGTTGGCCTAGAGACTGGAGGGGGTGTACAGAAGATGGACACGGCGAACTCTGTCCCAAAGGCAGACTGAGTCTGGGACCCGCTACCATTGGCCTCTCTATCATGTGGCATCTCCGTCTCATATCGTGGTACTGGCGGTGGCGGCATCTCGATCGGACCCTGCAATCATATACATAATTAAGTAAATTTGATCTGAATGAAGAAATTAGTACTAACCTGACAGCTAATGAAAAAAGACATACCAAAGGCTGAACCGGACGTCCATGCTCGTCGTAGAATGTCTCCCACCTAGACATGGACAATACCCAACAATAATAGTCGCACTTTGGCTGTTCATCGGGGGTAGGTGGTATCTCCTCTAGCCTAACCGGGCTCGTGTCGGGCTCGGCCGGATTTATCTCACGCCAGTTGCTGTTCTCTTCGGTGTCTCACAGCATGGTGATGAGATGCCCACCGTACCCGGAATCCTCAACAAAATTGGCATGCTGCTTGAGGAAGTGGTACCCAAGACGTCTTCAGTTCTTCTTTCCCAGCATAGTGACCCAATGCGCGGCAGCTTTGAGCGCGGTCAAAAGCTGGAAAAAAAGTTAGTTTGTTAGAACAAACCTCGATGAACTAATAAGTTAGGAATGTAGATTTATGTGCATTACATGGCGAGCCCATTTTTTGCCGTTGGGTGTATAACCATCATTGTCTTTGATCCTATCGCGTAAATGGGCACCGTAATCACCCTGCAGATATACGGTGGCCATGCAGACCCACATGTACCAAGTCTCATACCTCAATAGGGGATGTCCCAGGGTCTGGATGAGCTCATCTGGCACGTGATAAAAGTCGTGGTACCCCGGAGCCTCCACTTTAGTGTAGTACTCATGTAAATGATCGCGCCAGTCACGCTCTAGTCGCCCTAAGTGACTTATCATATAAGGAACACGTTAGTTGCAATACAAAGATATCAAGTAATTTGGGATAATAGATAATAGGATACGACTTACTTGTGCAGGTCTTTGATGGTGGAACGCAATAAAGATGGGTCTGTGAGAATCAACGGCGCATGTCCAAGCTGACGGAGTACCTGATCTGGATAGTGGTGCTCCACTATCCAGAAGTGTACAAGTGGACCTCTGTAATACCATCTCTCCGGCTGCTGCAAATAAATCCCCGGCAACCACTCATCCTCGTACAACTGGTCGAACGGGGTCCACTCAACAAGGTCTGCAACCAAACTCTACAGCTCTGAACAGACTGGCCTGATACCAATGGTACTACCGTGGGTCAGATCCACGTAGTTGTGATCACCGTGCCACTTCTTCGCATATGCCGGACATCTGAGCGGATTGGGCGCTCCCTATGCCGGAGGCTCATTTGGGATAGGCCGAGCCACCGGTAGCCGTGACCACGACCAGTGCTGAAGCAAGAGTGTGGGGCTGTACATCTGTTTCTTATCCTTCTGTATTTTCAAAAATTATAGCCGTCAGGGTATTTGGATTGGTTGATTAAAACTTTAATTGAGAAAATAATTAGAGACTTACCATACAACTACGGACCAGGTGAGAGTATAGATGGGCTAGGACAACCCCACCCCAGTTGTACGGCGACGGGTGATCAAGGTTTGCCAGCAGCTGGAGATACATCATCGGCATCATATTGCCGCTGGAATCATGAAACATGACAGATTCAAATAGGTACATCACGTAGCCCCGTGTATATCTGCAATACAGAATATATAATGAAGTCCTGTTCACAAATGTAATAGAAACAATTTATAGTTTTTACCTCTGAATCTGCTGTCAGACCCGGGCTAAAGTGCTCTCGCAACTTCATCATTCTCATATGAAATTTGGACTTCCCCCGATCCTCAATGAGAGAGTGAGAATCAGCGCCCAACAACTCCTCAATCTGAGCAGCAAACCCAGCACTATCAGATACGCCACCAACGGAGGTGCCAGTGATAGGCAAACCCCAAAGTGCACTCATATCCTAGAGTGTCACTGTCATCTCTCTAAATGACATGTGAAACGTGTGCGTCTCGGGACCCATCTCTCTAAGTGCCACTCCCAGTCCGCAAGATGTCCACAAGCAGGTAGATGCCCAAATTGATGAGGTACTGGTCCATCACCTCGTAGTACTGCATGTGAACGCACCGTAACTTGACATCCAAAAGAAACATGTCCTGCATTGAAAAAAGTAATCCACATGATATTAGACAAAATTTAAACTCAATAAAATTTGAACTCAACAAAAAATACGTACCTCACGAGAAGCTAGTGAGACTCGGTGCTCGCGGTGGGGCATCCACGGGAGAGGACTAAAATGCTCTGTGCTGCTAGTGTCGATCGGCTCGTCAACTAGAGGTGGTGCTGGACGAGTCCTAGGACGTCCTCTAGCCATTCTAATGTCAAAAATAAAATTTTATTAACTTACGCTAAGTAAACCCTAAACCCTAATTTTAGTAAAATATGCTAAAAAGGGCCAAAATAGGCCTAATTATGCTACAATATGCTATAATAGGCTAAAATACACTAATTTCGGTAAAATATGCTAAAATGGGCCAAAATAGGCTTAATTATGCTAAAACATGCTAAAATAGGCCAAATGCGATGAAAATAACCTAAAATATGATATAATAGGTTAAAATACCCTAATTTCGGTAAAATATGCTAAAATGGGCCAAAATAGGCTTAATTATGCTAAAACATACTAAAATATGCCAATTGCGGTGAAAATAACCTAAAATATGCTATAATATGCTAAAATACCCTAATTTCGGTAAAACAGGCTAAAATGGGACAAAATAGGCTTAATTATGCTAAAACATGCTAACATAGACCAATTGCGGTGAAAATAACCTAAAATATGCTATAATAGGCTAAAATACCCTAATTTCGAAAAAACATGTTAAAATGGGCTAACTATGCTAAAACATGCTAATTACGCTTAATTATCCTAATTACGGTAAAAAATGCTACAAAATGCTAAAATATGGTGAACTATGCTAATTATACTAGATTACAATAAATTGCCCTATGCTAATTATACTTGATTACAATAAATTACCCTAAACCCTATACCCAAAACCCTAAAATTTGACTAATTACTCTAAATTATACTAAATTTAATAATTACAACTAGCTACAACGGATTTAACACTAATTACAGCAAATCTTAATATTTTACAACCATTTTGCACTAAAAATAAATTTTTCAAAAATTATAGGGACTTACTTGCAAATCTGGGAGAAAAAGCTTAACCGAGGAGAGATGGAGTGAAATTTGATAGAATGAATTGTGAGAAATTCGGCCAACTCTCCACACATATATATAGCAGAAGTACCGGTCAAAAAATTGCTGATAGTATTTTTAATAGAGTACCGATCATTTTCTGACCAGTAGTATTTGCTGAGTATATTAAATAATTTGTAATAAACTTTGGATATAATAAAAATCGCGCTAACTTACGTGACATTTTAATAACTTTGGTCAGACAAAGAATACCTCCCATCAAACCTAACGTGGATGCCTAAGGGCTTTTCATCCAAAAAAAGAAACCCTAACTCGGAGATCCAGATCCATCGCTTGGTAAGCCCTAATCGCGCCGCTCACTCTGAGATCTCAATCCTATGCGCTATATAAATCCCCGATCAACTCCCAGCAACACCAGATCTCGCTAGCCGCCACTCTCTTTCCCTCGCGCCACACCTCCTCTCTCTCTCTCTCTCTTTTAAACCTTGGCAGCGGCTGCGAAGTACTCCTCTCTCTCTCTTTCTCTCTCTCTCGTTGACTTCCCAATGGAGTTGGAGATGAATGACAGCAGCTCTGATGATGAGGACATTCCAGGTGATCTCGCTGACGCTAATCTTGAGGTGATGCACCATCCGATTTGCCATACGAAGAAGAATGTGAGTGATTTCGCGTCAATTTTACTGATTTGTTCTTTAATTAAGAAGTAATTAGGGTTTTAGGAGCTTAGATGGTGGCAATTCTTCCAATACCGTACCGTACTGCTTTCAGGCCATTTTGTCACAGATTTTCTATTTTGTCCGGTTTGCTCAGTGTTTTGGAACGTTTAAAAGGAAGAGAAAGCTTGAGATGATAGAAGTATACATATTCAGTAATTTTGAGAGTCAGAATTTAAGTTCAAAGTATTTTTGAAGAGAGTCAGAGTTTTGAGGGTGTAAGCCTTTAAGGAGTAATTTAGGCAGCATTTACAAATAAATATTTTTGTCAGGTTCTTCAATAGAAACCTATTATTATGCTCCTGACCAAATAAAGTAGGCAAAGTTTTTTCAGCTTTAATGAAATATTTATATTGTCTAATCAGGTGACGATAGAGGCGTCTCATTCTGCTCCTTGTTGAAAGAGTAGAACAAGAATTTAGAGACGCTCTTGCACAGTGATGCGAATTGATGTTGTCGTCCTGAAGGATGTTATTAAAGAAACAAATGTAAATGGAGAGACATCTTTGCACGTTGTTCAAGAGCTTATGAAGTTGGATTCAAAAGTGGCATACAAAATCCACAAGAAAATGTTACCTCATTGTACATAGATATAGACAAATGATATACATACACGATACATACCATGTTAGAAGTTGATCCTACCTTGACATGCTCCCAACTTTTAGATAGAATATTTTCAAGTCCATGTATTCGCACGCATGGGCAACATTGAGATATGCCTAAATTAACTAACATATCAGAAAATTATTTCTTGATATTTTAGTTAACTCGTGTGTTGCTACCAACTATTTAACTACCTAGCACACAAAAACACATACAACTCGTCACAATCATGGTACTTATACATGAAATGTTTCCCAAGTTCCTTGTTGTTTTGTCGATATATGATCTGGAAACATTCCATCTGTGAATTGGGTGCATGTCAGGTACAGTTGGACTTCTAATATGGTCTGAACCATATATGTATATTATTTGACTATAGCTATGTACAATGGAGATAACATTTCCTTGTTGACTTTGTATTTCACTTTTGGTTCCAACTTCATGAGCTCGCGGCCAACATCTATATGGTCGTGTTTTACAACAACGTGCAAGGCTGTGTCTCCATTTTCATTTGTTTCTTCGAGAGCATCCTTCAAGACGACATGATCACTTCAAATAAGATTGTGGCTGACCACCTCAATTTTTACCTTCGCATCACAGTGCAGGGGTGTCTCTATATTCTTTGTTTTGCTTTTGCTTTCCACAAGGACATATCCTTTTGAAAAACCTTCAAACCAAGCTCGTTGTGCCTCTTAGTTACAAGTAAGTGAAGAATAGTGTCTCGAAAACGCGTTGCACTTTGGAGCTCGAATTGGACAGTCTAGTGTTATGTCTTGTTCGAGAGCATAATTAGAGGCCTCTGGTGCCACCTCTCAATGAACTTTGCCTCTCAAACCCAGGTTGATTATTTTGAAACATAGAGCATTTTGTTTTTTACTCTTAAATGATTGTTCTCAAGTATATTTGTATTGTGCTTGCATAATATGACCATGGTGAAGATATTTATTTTTCCTTTTAGCATCACTTCATGGCTTGTAATTTATCTTAATTTGACTTTTTATTATATCTTGTCTTATTTGGTTTCCATGCCAATGGTCGTTCCTTTGTGTTCCTATTTTTCCAAGCCAGTTCCGTGCTGATGTTGTTGCTGTTGTATTTGCATATGTTACTTTCCTTTTTCATCTGTAGTAATTTTTGGGTCTTTATGTTATACGTAAATTATGAATTATTAAAGTCCTATTTGCAATAGATGGTTTAGAAGTACCATTTCAAAAATAACCATTTCTGACCTTAGGCAAAGTTTAGCATCGTCGTACAACATATAAAACATAAAATTGTTAAAGATCGGAGGCGATTTTGCAAATTGCACTGAAGTATCAAGAAAACAAACATGAAAAAAAAAAAAAATTGAGAACTTGCATTGCATTGCATAAGAAAGACAACTAAGGAATTTCTCGCGATATGCAGCTCAAGATGATCAATTCAAATACTCATCTTAAGGTTGCATTTCAATCAATATAACTTGTGACGAACCTTCAATTAGTCTATTCTAACAACACCTACTCTAATAAATTCCAAGTCTCATACAGCATACCAATATCTAAACTCAGCCCGAAACGGCACTTAAAATTGATGTAGGATCTCATAATAAAACCCAAGCAACACCTTGACCGAGCAGGCAGTATCTTTGCCGATACAGAACCCTCATATTCAAACCAACCTTTAAAAATATAACAACATGCCTCTGCGTAAAATTGTCTTTCCCAAATGTTTATGTCCAAATCTTGAGCTATTGATGCACTGTGGACATTATGCTTAACAAATTAAGTATCATGCTGGGCACGAATAACTTAAGGGGTAACTTAGATTAAGATTTAGGGTTTACAAACGATTTTGGATAAACTCCAAAATAATGCCCAACTTTAATTTTAGTTTTATGCACCAAATGTAATAACAAAAACTGATGCTGCTCATCCTTTTAACCCACAACCATGAAGAGAGAGAGAGAGAGAGACTAAACAGATAAATCAACTGTTTCTCTTTAGAAATTAAAAACCTCGAATTATTTAACACAGGTAACACTTGTACTCTCAAAATTACACAAAGAACCCTTGCTCCATTTAAGCATTTTTTTAGAAAATATTAGAAGTCAAGTCACCCAATTATTTAATATTCACAAAAAATCTCATTCAGATTTTAAATTTGTGACCTTCCACACAAGATATTGCCTCCACTGCAAGACCAAATGCTGATTCTCACCTTTTAACCATTTTCAGTTATTCACTCGTCATTTCTCAGAATTGTACATTGGATCGTGACGGAATTCAGGAATAAGGCCAATATTATAGACAGTAATCATCCAATCCTGCATTCCAATATGGTAGAGAAAGAAGTGCATAGAAGAAACACGCTTCATACAAAGCCCATCGAAACTGAAGCTGGCTAACTGAAAATGCACGCTTCCTATAATACAAGTTACATTTTCATTTTTTTTTGTTGCAATTGCATTCCTTCAACAAAGCAAATCTAGGGCACACCGTAGCTCTTTTTAATGATTACATCTAAAGATCCATTACAACGATAGATTGCAGATTTGAAATTTCTTTTACCAAGAACAGAAAAAAAAATGTGCAATGTAAAATTGCACCTTGAACCTTGAATAGAAAATTCCTAACAAAAGCATCTCTCAAACCTTGAATAGAAAATTCATATACAGTTAATATTACAAAAGGTACATTGTAAAATTACACCTTCAATCCTGACTGGCCCTGGAGATTATAACAGTGGCATATTCCGAAATTACTGGATCAGGTGACTGCTTGAGGCTAGAGAGAGAACTAAAGAGGTCAGAAGAGCGAATGCAGCGCCTACAGAGGGAATGGTCGCACATTTTTCGCAAAACAATGAGCACGATTTTTAGAGGCGATTCGTTTATCATGTCTTTTCTGGTTGGACTCAGAGCAAGGGTTGCATAACTGTTGACTATCTTTAAGAGAGCCTGAATGAACATAACAGTTTAAGATATCAAAATGTTAAATCAGATGCAATACAGATCCTCCCTTCTCTTTTCACTTTCTTGAACTAGAATGCTTTTTGTCATTCAACGTGTCATTTCTCAATTGGGCACGACAATTGACATTGTGGAGTGTTTAGCAACACTAATTTGGAGTGGCATTTTGAATTTTATATGGCACCTGTCGGCCATTCAAAAAGTATAATGGAATAATATGAAAGGCTGACAAAAACTGAAAATAAAGGGAAAGCAAAGAAAAAGAAGAAAATCATCAAAACATTGCCATGACTCAAAATTAGTTTACTGAGACGAAAAAAAAGGAAAAAAGAAAAAACAACTGCTTATCATACCATAAAAGGTATACTAAACCAGAACAGTTATAATTATACAAAAAACCTAAAAGGTAAATTGGGTTATTAAGCAATTGTTACATTGCTGAAATAATAATAAAAAATAAATCACTTGAATAATTAAGGCTAAAAAACACTACCTGGATGGTTCCAGAAGAGACCACGGGCTCACAAAGCCGGTTTGAGTTACGCAAGAGGTTACTCAGAGCGCCGGCAGCATTGGCTTTTGTCTTTGACTCCTCAGATGCCAGCAGAAGCTTCGTCAGCTGAGGTATTGACCTTCGCAAAATTTCATACAGCCTATCATTGTGGTATGCTGCATTTCCTACCTATAACATAGATACCACAATAGAATCGATTGAGCAGGATTTGATGGTTCCGTATATATTAAATGCCAGTATTTGTATTGGAATGCTACCAATTATTAAATTGCCGCTGCTACATGGGATGAACACAATGCTGTTAGCATTCACAACAATCATGCTAGTACATATGATCATCCCTTTAACATTGTCATTACGAAGAAACATATGCCAGTAAAATTGTTATAAGAAAAATTCAGTTTAGATAGCAAGAGAGGGGCAGAATTCTCACCGCAAAGCATGCAAACTTGCGAGTGCGTTTGTCAGGATCAGCACACCTATCTATCATGAGATCAACAATTCCATTCTTTGCCTGGAACAAGAAATAAGTATCATCTCTAGAAGACTAATTAATTAATCTTGTAATAAGGGCTGTATGTGATAAAAGAGGTAGAATTTGAAAAACATATGCCCTTTGTGTCATTTACAATGTAACTAAAAGTAAAAATAAAATATAGAAGGCAAGCTTAAATTTGTAGAAAAATACAGTAGAAAACCCAAGTAGTATTACATCAAGTACAATGATATGAACATAGTTATGCACAACAACTGAAGGATCAAAACTTGCACTTATAAATAGCCATAACAGAGATATCAGGGGAAAAGTTGTCTTACTAGAGGTTCGTAAAAAAAGGAGTTATGCCGGCACATATTTCCAATGGCACTACATGATTTTGCTCTAACTTCCTGGTCTTCACTGCTTAAGAACTCCTTGAGATACTCTAATAACCCAGCATTTTCAATAAACTCATAAAAATCCTACAATAAAGACCAAGTTGTAGTAACCCAATTCTCAGTATAAGGTCGACACTATAAAACCTTAACTAATTGAATGGAGAATATATCAGTAATAATAAGTTTTTGATTTTGATAAGTTTTGACATTGGTTATCATGATAGTCAAAGTAAGATTTTTGTCAATGCATCCTGTCCCTACAATAAAGACCAAGTTGCAGTAACCCAATTCTCAGTAGAAGGTCGACACTATAAAACCTTAACTAATTGAATGGAGAATATATCAGTAATAATAAGTTTTGACATTGTTTATCATGACAGTCAAAGAAAGAATTTTGTCAATGCATCCTGTCCCTTCTAAACAAACTGGGAGGGCTAAGGTGATATAACGTTGTAATCACAAGGGTACAAAAGGAAGTGTTCCCGTTATATTAAGTACCTTAGACATTCTGGCGAGATCAGAAATTATCATGAGAAAATCAAGCAAGGAATCCCTGGGGAGAGAGCTGTTGAGCAAACCTCTAACCCGATTAGGGTGCAAAAGGCCTTCTTGGATAAGTTTCAACGCCAAAGGATGGTAACCGACCATTTTCGCCACAAAAGCAATAGGCTTCGACTTATTTACTGGACTCATGTAGTCTATACACCTCAAAATTAAACCTGGAGCATCAACCTGTGGCATAAAGAGCAAAGATATCCTATATTATGGAGATGTAACTCAAAGTAATCATATTTATCTATTTTGTTAAAATATTCTTAAATTTACTTTTCCATTGAAAATGTACTTACTATTGCCTTCCAAAGAAGCTAAAGCATATGTATTTGGAGAGGGTCCATGGAGATTCTTAAAGTACAAATCCTCTTTGTGCATTTGGCTCCAACTCTGAATTTTTTATATGTGGACATCCAATCCAAATTGTCCAATTTGGTCTAAACATCAAAATATAATTAAAGGCCAAGGTTTACGAGTTTTGAAACTTTTTACTATTTTATTTTGGATTGACCATCCAAGCAATGGTTTTCCACCTATCCAAAAGAAATAGTAAAAATATTAAAACTCCACTTTTAAGAATGTTTTGATGTTTAGATAACATTGGCCCCAGATTGCCCGTTCAACTCTTGAGAATTGAGATTTGGAGCTGAACAACAAAAGAATAGGTGCATTGCAAATCATTGGAGCCCACCTTGTGTTTTAGTGCTCCCATAATTGATTTATGCAGGACACTATCATTCTATATTTTTGCAAATATCTACTAGAACTCTCTTCTCTAATTAAAGTTTAAATCGGATGTTTTTAATTAATATTAGTTGCTTGAGAATCAGATTCCTACAAGTTAATCTGCACAAGCTAAATTGCTAAAGGAAGCTCATATACACATTATGTATCTGTAATACTTTTTTATCTAGCTACACTATGAGTTGTAATTTATAAGAAAAAATACTTCAGGAGTACGTACCTTCAAGAGATGCTGAATATAATCAGGCAAGCCAGCATTAATAGCCTTCAACATCTGCCGGTTCTCATCCCCAATTCTTCCCCCAGGTGATTGTGCATTCAACAAGGACCCACTGTTTATTGAAGCAGACGCGAGGGGTACGCTAGGAGAGCTCTGTACTGCCACAAAAGGGAAAGCCAACAAATCCACCACTGAATTTATCAAATCTCTAACCCCACTTTTTCCACCACCAAGACCAACCCATGCATTCAATGCATTCAAGTGCTCTTCACATACCAACTCCACAATCATTTTCAAATTCTCCCTCTTGAACAAAACTTCACGAAATACGCCGCCTGATAAGCACTGACACAGAGAGGCGAGTGTATCTACGACACCAACTGGAGACAATCCACTCCTATTTTCTTTGGTCGCATCACCCAACAAACTCAGTAGAAGTTTATATATTCCATTAGAACAAGCTTGTTCAATAGCTAATGGCCCGCCCCATTTCAGTCGTGTTTCAACTAATCCTATACAACCATCTCTTAAACAAAACCAGTTCAACAAACCACCATTGTAGGTACCTAAAGATTCACTCTCATCAGACAGCCAGAGATTCAGCAAAGTGCGCAATGTCCCCATTGGAGGGAACAGAGCGAGTGCTGCTTCGCAAATGGAAGATTTTGTATTCAACTCATTTTCAAGTGATAAAATAGATGAAAGTGCCAGCATGGCAGCCGCACAGTGGGGCTGGAGGGATCCAGTTACAGTGTCATCACAAGAAGAAAGGTGTACAAGCACAGAAAGCCGTGACCTTTGCTTCTTTTGGGAACTGGTGAGTATCACGGCAGCTGAATGTTTCTTTTCAGAGGTTGAATGCAGACAGCTTGAGATTGTGGCAAGTGCAGTGCAGCAGTGTACAGCAAGTGAGCGGGGATTGGAGAGCTTGCTCTGGGGGCTGGTGGGGCCACCATCCTTTGATTCCTTCTTGATGTAGGAGGCACAAGAGGCGAGAACTGAGAACAAGCCAGAGATAATTGTGCCATCTCCACCGAGCTCGAGTTCATCAGAGTTCAAAGGGAGGTATGGTTGGAGAAAAATAAGAGCACATTCAGGTGTATCGGATAAGCAGATCCTCGACACAAGCTGAAAGATGAAAATACTATCACTCAATTTTAGAGTTAAAAGTAGGGTGGTCTGGGTGCACCATTAGAAAAGGCTGTCACTTTAGCTGACCAGAACAGCTTCAGGTCAGCAGGTGACCCATTTGGTCATTCCCCTTGGTCAAGTAAAATCCCAAATGGCACTATAAGCCCTATTATTACTTTTCTTTATTTAGTTTATCTTGCAAAAAAAATGAAAGGAAAGCATGGTGGTACAAATGCAAAACCCACTTTCAAGTGTCAATTTTATATTTGCCTTGACAGGCTACAGACCTAACTTGACCAATCTTTAAAAAAAAAGAATCTCTAGGGCCAATTAGACTTTTCAACAAACTGCAGACCCAAGTACCCAACCCGAATTAATCTGTCCGTGCCACTTATTAGCCTTAAATGTCATCCAACCAAATCCAAAAAACTCTACACAGGAAAGGACTAACCTGGAGAATGGCATTAACGCAGGACTCCAGACCATTATGCAAACAATAATAAAGCGCAATCTGCATCTGCCTAGAGTCCAGGAGGGCTCTTGAAACAACATCCACCAGCTTAGCAGATCTCAAATCCGTTAATGGGTCCTGACCAGGTCTCCTCCAGCATGCCAATGGAAACAAAATCTGGCCATCATTCAAGGACATGATCTCCATTGCATATACCAAGTACCAGATCACCTTGCACGATTCACATGCAGCTGGAATTAAGTTGGATGGTTCAGTTTGGGTAGCAGATCCACAACCCAATAAGCACTGGAATAACAGCTCAAGGAATTGAGAGCTATTACAAGCATGGTCAAGTATTTGGAGGAGGGCATTGTCAACTGGTTTCTGTCCCTTGGTTGATATGTTTGTTTTCAGACCTAGAGTTACTCGATACAACATAACAGCTAAGCATGCTGTTGCTTCATATGCAAGTCTTCCAGATTTGTCGTGTGATGAGGTAATAATCTGCATTTTCAAAATATAACTTGAATTAAATGTTGTACCCTTGAAAAAAGATTGATAACCATTCAAAAGGTTAATAAAAAGGAATGCCATCCAGCAAAGTTTGTAGCTAGTAATATCAGCAATTTCTTTACAAACAAAGCTTCTTGCTACCTCTGAATAGAGCTCATTAAGAGCTTTCCAGTGCTTGTAGTATGAATCTGCCGGTGCACCCCCACTAGAATCAAGTAGCTTCTTCAGGATTGAAAAAGACTGAAGTAATTTGAATTTATATTGTCAGAGTAACAATAATAACAATAATATTAAATAATAAAATAAATACACTATTTTGATCGATCTAACCGAAGTTGCTTCAATCAAATTACAATTTAACAACAAACAAGAACAAATGCATCATGATGATCCTAGATTTAGAGTGGTATTATTATTAATAATTTACCTTAGTCTCCAAGCCACAAGGATCTGGAAGCTTCAGTTTGAGAATTGCATTAGCAAACTCAAGGAGCAGAACTATCACATCATTAACCCAAGTACAAGCATAATGTGAACCCGCAGCAATCAGATTCGTTAAAACTCGAAATGACTGGTTCACGGAATCAACACTCAATTCCCTGGTCAGAAATGTATCACACAACTTTATAAAACTATAAAATGCAGCTATAAGAAGTTTTTTCAAATACTAAACCCAAACCTGGTATGAGATTCCACTTACCTAATAGAGCAAGGGGATGTACTCAACCAACTCTTGATAGGATATAAGACAGTTGACAATGCTTCCTCATCTTGAGATAAAAAGCTAGCACCTTTAACTGTTCGTGAAGCCTTTTCTAGCTTATCCAAAACTGTAGCATCTGAAAGGAAATAAACATTATAAGACAGGTTATCTACCATTGCCAAGCTTCTAATTAGAACAGTAGTAAATGCATGCCAAAATACCTGAAGGGACAGCACTGTCTGAAACAGGACTTGTGGAAATCACTTCAGCTCCGCCAGTATTAGAAACTGCATTGCTATCATTCTCTTTGTTACATGTAGAGGCTGTGGCTGTAAGTTAATGCAAGCAAACATACACTTGAGTTTTGCAAAAGAAAAAGGGTTTTGTTTTTAAGTATAAGAAGTTAGATCAACCTTCAGGGGTTGCATTGTTAGAGGATTGAGTTGTCAATTCAACATTTGTTTGGTTTCCTTGTTGAACCGTTCCATTTCCTCTTATTTGCTCAGATATCGTTTGTGCTCCCTACATATTTTACAACATATATTTTCTGTCAGTACAAACTGTGGTAGGTAGGGTGCTGATTACTGACTTCTGCTACTGCTAACAATTCTCTCGGCACCACTCTATTGAACATGCTCAAAGAAACCTTTACTTCAATTCTTCTACATGAAGTATAAGAGCATCCCATTTTAATGGAATAATTACAACTAAAAGAGGGAATTATGCAGAAAATACTAACCACATAATCAGGAACCACTGAGTCATCCTTAACAAATGGGTGCTCCAGAAGTTTCGGCCATGACAGTCTATGTTGTGGATTCTGTTTCAATATTATCATTAAGACCAATATGAAGGAAAATTGAACAATTAACTATAAATAAAATTGCAAGAAATGATATTATAACCTTGTTAAGCAAGCCCTTTAGGAAGTTCTTAAAATGAGTACTCATTGTGTCGGGATATTTTACTGGATCCTGTAGGAAATCAATAGATGTAAAAATTTAGAATAGATCACTTTAAAGTCTAATATATTATTATTTAAAATGTAATTAAAGATACCTTTACTATGTGCCGTATAAGTGCATAGACCGAATTTGTATAAAATGGAGGTTGTCCAACATACAATTCATACCTAGTAATGTTTAATAAAATGAGATCTTTATACAACATCTTATGCACAAAATGACAAACATAACATACATAAAACTCTACTGTTGCTTCTGCATAAGCAAATCAACCAGAAAATAAAGAACTTACAAAATAACACCAAGGGACCACAAATCAGCCGTGTGGTTGTAAGGCTGTTCTTGTACTAATTCTGGGGCCATATACAAAGGCGTACCTGGACAAGGCATCAATGTGTTTACAAGATGAAAGACTATAAAGGTAAAGCTTTAACGAACTTACAGAACAGCCTGTTAGTTAAGTTGTTAGAGACTGTACTAATAGTTAACAAGCACGTTCTGGTATGATACATTAGTATAAAAAGAGATATCCTCTTTTACCTTTTATAGAACGCAAGACAACAGTGTTAACTGACATTGCGCGTGCAAATCCAAAGTCACACAGCTGTTAAAACAAACGGGCAAATCAACTTTAGCATATGTACGTTTGCTGCATACATCAAAATTTTACTAAAAGAGAAGTACCTTGACAACAGAGCCAGAGCTGATGAGGATGTTTTGAGGCTTCATGTCCCGATGGATGATGCGATTGGAGTGCAAATAATGCAACGCTTTTACCTGAAAAAAGCATGCATATTGCGGTTAAGAGAAATTTCTGGTACAGCAGGCACAATTAATAACAGCACACCCAAGCTGGTACAGTTATATAAAAAAACAGAGAAAAGAAAATCACAATTAGTGCAGAACTCACTATGCTAGTGCACAAAGTAAAGAAAGAAAGAAAAAAAAACAATACCAATTGCTTAGCAATTGCCTGAACTTGCTCCTCAGGGAGGCATTTATCATCTTCTAGTACCTCAAATAGTTCTCCCTACATGGAAAAATTGTACGCCAGCAACAGTTGCATTACAGTCAAATAAGTTAATAAAAATGGGTCTGCTCAGCAAATTTGGGACGTGGCAACGCTGATTAATGATACTGGGTTGGAAATTTAACTGTGGCGCGAACACCTCTGAAGGACCTCCAAGAAGGATGAGTAGAGGGCTGGGAGGGGATTTTGCCCCTCTATAGTTCTTTAATTTCTGTGCTTTTAGGAATTTAATGAGATTGTACTAATAGAGTGACTAATTAGCTGTAGGAAGTGCCTTGTAAATACTTTTTTTTATTAATACAATTGTTAATGGGCAAACACCCACTAACCTTAAAAAAATATATGTCAGGTGAATAGATCAAATACCTGAGCAAATTCTGTGACAACACAGAATTCTTGTGGAGTCTCAAAAGCATCGAGCATTTCAATGATGTTCTCATGCTTGAGCTTTCTTAGAATCTGCAAAAGATACTCAGCTCATTGTTTTAAAGTACAAGGGAAAACCAAAAACAATAACTGGGATAATTAAGTTTTGTGACTTCAAGTGTACCCAGAAAATTAAAAAGATTAGTGAATGCCCCAAATACCATCCTTTTCCCAACTGATAATGTCCATGCAAATGAGGAAGAAAAGAGGATGTATTTTGTTATTTTCAAGAAAACTAAAATTCTAAGGGTTCTGATCACTTCTACAGGCCTTAACAGGAGAAATATGAGATGTATTTAGTTTTACATGTCAACAAGTCATACATGCACATTTGACAGGTAGGCCCAATAATAAAAAAAAATCTTCATAGAAACAACTCACCTCGATTTCCTGCCTCAAGTTGTGCAGGTCCTTCTCAGTTTTACCATGCTTGAGGATGAATTTCATTGCAACAGTCTAAAATTGTAGCGCAGAGAAAGAGACAAATCAAAATACAGCCTTTCATCCCAACAAATTGTAAATCCATTACAGAAGAAAAAACACATTAAGTTAGATTAAGCTTATTGCGATAGGAACCTGGAAAGAGGTCTTTCTTCTCCCTTTATAGACTTTGCCGAATGAACCTTCACCGACCAAGCCTAAAACATGGTAATCTTCTATGCCCATTCTCGATTTGATAGAATCTCACGGCTTCTGTTCAGATTATGTACATATATTTATGAAGAATCCCTAAAACCAGCAAATGTATCAAAACTTATTGACAAATACTTTAGTGTACTTCCTTGACTGAAAATCCATTTAAGCACCAATTGTAATACATTAGATAAAAAATGGCAAAAAACCAAAGTAGGATGGCACTAGGAACAGATCAATCAAAACAGGTATGGGTGCATCTTTGGCCAATATGTTTCAGTAGCCTCACCTGCACGAATGGTGTACCCATTTTCAGTAAAACATACTAGCACATTATTCTTTACTGAATTGAACTAAGTGATTAAATAAAACGATAAAACCATACATAAGTCTCAATAATCCCATGAAATGCAAATAAGACATTTATTAAACACTAATTTAGCCACAGAAACAGACTACTCAATAGTAACCAGATCTCATAGTATTCTATGAACCACGTTCTAGATCGTACACACCAGATTGCCACTCATCAGGATGCCAATCATTCACCATAAACAGCTTAAATTGAAGAAAATATCACTTGCTTGCAAGGAAAAATAGTGGCCAAAAGGGAGTTGCCACCTCACCTCACAGAGCTGACCAAGCAATGATATTTGAAGTTGACTGAGAGAAGAGGTCCAGAGTCGAGAGTGAGATTTGACAGATTTGAAAGGGCGATTTCAAGTAATCAGCTTGGAAATGCACACGGTAGTAGATGAGAGCCACAAAATAGTGTGATTACTTGATGCACAACCACGAATGAGTGTATCATTGAGTGTCCTCGCACTGTTTGAAAGAGAACAACTCAAAAGGGGTGGCAGCGATGCACTAATTTGGTGAAGAGAACTACGATTCTAACCAAATAGATGATGTCTCAGTCTCTACTTCCGCCAACTTTAAACTTTTCTTCTTCCTTGAATACGTTCTTCTAACGATTATTTTTCCTAAAACTAATAAAAGTATCTGAATTCGTAGATTGAGATGGAATAAGCACCTGAATTAGTGCCAATTAGATCGATCTCCCCTGACTAGTGACTTCTAGAAGGAAGCATGAGCAACAAGTTGTAATCTTCTTCTCCTAGTGAAGTTTACTGTGTAAAATATTTTTGATCTGGATCAGGCGAGAGAGCTTGAGAGATGGAAGAAGGAAACAATGGTCGGAGACAGATCTGAGGTCGATAGTGACAGCGGTGGGACCGATTGAAGGCAAGCGGCGGTCCCTTAGCCAACTTGCAAGAGGCGTGAGAAGCGGAGAGAAATGGAAACGAGGGTGCGCGGCTGGAAAGGGATTGGAGAGGAGAAGGGTGGTGTAGTGAGAAGTCGGAGGAGAGGGAAAAGACTTTTTGGGGATGAAGGTTTGTGGATTCAAAAAAGTTGGAGCGGTATTTTTGAAAGACCGAATTTTTTCTTCTAAATCTTTCTGATTAGAGTCGAGTCCGCAATCTCTGAAGTAAATCAAATTTTGAGTTTAGATCCGGAATCAGAACCCGAGCCGGGTTAAAATGACGGGCCCCTTTAATATTCGTGCCAAAACAGATCTGACAGTCCCTATCTAAACTCAAAATTTAAGTTACTTTAGGTGATATGAATTCATTATTCATTAGAGTCAGCGACTGTAAGTGTGAGCTGATTCTCTACAGCGCAGAAAATTTCGTAATGGGCCAGTGTCCGTTGGATTCTCCGTAGAGATATTTTGATGTGACTGAATAAGAGATAGCACGATTATCGAGATACCGTCTCTAAGGTGCAAACTTTTAGCATAGTGAGGATTCTAGTCCGACAATTCAACAGCAGATTTGCTAAATGCACTTGGATCTTGACCCATGTGTAGTCTATATCAGTACAAGTCACCGAGTGGGATCTATGATCTATCCATCTATGATTTAATCTGTGCGGATGGACCAGGTGTATTCTCTCCAAAGACTACATGAGCAAGAAATTGTTGAACCGAATTAATTTGGGTAACGGACATGTTGACAAAGCAACCAATTTGGGTCCGATGCTCGTCGGATTCAAAGTGAGTTTATGAGTTCGATGACCGTCCGATCTGTTTTAAAATTTGCACCTGTAATTTTTGTATTTGTTTTAAAATCATGTGTACAAATTTTAAAGTGGATCGGACTCAAATTTGAGTCCGATGAGCATCAGACCCAAGCTGTTCTCGTTGACAAAATAGTACGGCACCCAAATTCAAAATAAAATTATAAAAAATTTCCTATAAATTAAATAAGTCACGTACCTAGTATAATTTTAAAAATATTTAATCATTAATTGTATCGATATAACTAAAAATTTAATTTTACAAATTATTTGACTGATAATTAATTGAACCTTGAATTACCTCAGATTTTATACACAACATATATATTTAAGTTACATAACATAGAGTGAGGCTACGGTACTATGCATAGCACGATTGGGTCCGTGCTGCGGCATAATATTTGAGTTTTCAAAATCCTAACGGTCGATCAGAACCGTTCAACATGATTATAAAATGAATATGTACTTGCAAACCAAAATTTACATTTTTTTCGTTTTTTTTTACTGTTTTTTTAGATAGGTAGAAAATCACTTGATCTGAAAATTCTGGACCATCCAAAAACAGTGATTTTCTACCTATTTAAAAAAATAGTAAAAAAAAATTGAAAAAATATAAAATTTGGTTTGCAAGTACATATTCATTTTATAATCATGTTGAACGGTTTGGATCGACCGTTAGGATTTTGAAAACTCAAATATTGAGCCGTAGCACGGACCCAATCCGTGCTATGCATAGTACCGTAGCCTCACTCCATAACATATATCTATATTTATAATCATATTTTTTATTTTCAATTAACTTTAATTTGACTGTCATGACTGTTAAAAAAATTATTAAATTATTGTCAATATAAATTAGAAGGATGCTTCTCTCTCCTAAGGAGATGATTCATGATGCAGGGGATGAAATATACTTTGATTGCTTTCCAATAAAAAAAGTTTCAAATTTGTTAATTTCGCTTTTGAGTCGAAAACAACAAAATCCATTACTAGATAATTGCAAATAAGATTTTTGGGCTAATATAAAGAATTACATCCGCTGTTGGACAGACAATTTGTCGAGAGTGAGGCTATGGTGCTATGCATAGCACGGATGGCTAGTGTACTACGGCTCAATATGGCATTTTTTAAAATTCTAACGGTCGATCCGAACTGTTCAATGTGATAACTAGAGTAGAACTAGGGTGCTCCTAAGCTCACCAAGCCCTTCCGTGAGCACGACTCTAAAACCTATCAAATTGACTTCAAACGACATTTTCAAACCGATAGATGTTCAATCTATATTAAAATGTGCTTGGAGACCAAATTTTACATTTTTTGAAATTTTTTTACTATTTATTAAGATGGTTTGAAATCGTTGTTTTCCAATGGTGCAGAATTTTAATAAAACAGCGATTTTCAAACCATCTTAATAAATAGTAAAAAAATTCCAAAAAATGTAAAATTTGGTCTCCAAGCACATTTTAATATAAATTGAACATCTAACGGTTTGAAAATGTCGTTTGAAGTCAATTCGATAGGTTTTAGAGTCGCGCTCACGAAGGGCTTGGTGAGCTTAGGAGCACCCTAGTTCTACTCGTGATAACTATATGAATATGTACTTGCAAACTAAATTTTATATTTTTTTGAATTTTTTACTATTTTTTTAGATAGGTAGAATTTTGATGGTCCAGAATTTTCAGAAAACACTGATTTTTCTACCTATCTAAAAAATAGTAAAAAAATTCAAAAAAATATAAAATTTAGTTTGCAAGTACATATTCATATGGATATCACATTGAACGGTTCGGATCGACCGTTAGGATTTTAAAAAGTACCATATTGAGCCGTAGTACACTAGCCATTAGTGCTATGCATAGCACCATAGCCTCACTCATTTGTCGAAATAAATCCTCGGCACATTGTGAATGTCTGTCTATGTTTTTCATAAGTTGAAAAAGCATTTTACTGTTACATAATTTTTAAAACTAATAAATATTCTTTAAAATTTATCATTCACAAGTAAAATTAGATTTTACAAGCCCTAGGATCTACGCGAATCCGTGAAAAAAAAATTGACTGTACTTACGGAACATTACGTTCTCGTCTATTGGTATTTTAATAATTTCAGACCGTATTTTATATCATACCAGCTACCAAAATGGATAACATTCTTTAAATGTTATCAAATACTTACAAGTAATTATATTCAATGTATATTTTAGCTTTAAACAATACAAGCCGTCATTTTAAAATCATATATTTAATAAAATGACATATATGATCGATGTGATATTATTTAATTGCGAGAAATATGTTTGTTTGAACTAATTTAAAAGTATATTGATTTTATAATTAAAAGATACTTTCGAGTATGTTTTAGTTTCTTACAATCAGCTTACAATTCGTATTAGTGACGCGTAATGACAATACTTTTTGTTGCAGTAATTGATACGGTTCGTGTCATTGTGTCCGGTTCAAGTTAATTGTCCAATCCGGAGAATGTTAAATTTGAGTCGGATTCTTGTCAACCCGGCTCAAGGCAGTGCTAATTCAATTTGGGTCATCGTTGGTTCTCGCTCCCTAGACAGTTTTCTTGATAGATTGTCACTTGTCAGTATTTTGACCATAATATTTTCATAAATAAATTCAATTTAAATGATTCAAAATATGTGTATCATAATAAACCAGTGTTGTAAATAATAATATGTGTTTGTCGGACGGATAGAGTACTGTCAAGTGATTAATCGAAAATAATTAGTTATAATCGGAAATGATCAACTAATTAGTGGGGAAAATCTATAACAATTTGTTCGCTGCTCACGACTAGTTGACCGTTTTTATAACGCTGTAATAAACTAGAGAACAAATTTAGTACTCTTGAGAATAATTAAATAATTAGAGGGTATATTTGTAAAATAGAAAAAAGGTAAATAAAATAGAAAAATTATAGAAAGTTACTGTTAGATACTAACAGTGAGTACCAACGGTACAATAGGGCATAGATATTATAATTACTCATCCCCTCTCTTGTAAGTACAGGTAATATATAATAACTCAAAGAAATACAATACAAATCATATTTCTGCATATTTTCTCCAAATCTACAATTACTTTCTTTTAAGAAATTAGCACAAATTGAGTGAAATACAATACAATACTTATTCGTATAAAAGTTACATTCTTTTAAGAAATTAGCACAAATTGAGTAGATTGCAATGCAAATTTTCTTCTTCAATAAATATAATATTTTAAATCAGGAAACCGGATAAATAATTAATGAATTTTTTTTGGAAACCTTGAGAAAACTATATAATTCACAAATAAAATTTTTATGAAATTTTCAAATGAATTAATGAATTTTCAAATAATTAATGAATTTTTTTTGTAACTTAACATTGATTTCTTAAATGAAATTGGCATTGGTGTCTTTTATAACATAAAAAAAGAGTAAGGCTAGGAAGCTACCGGTAGTTAAGACAACTATTTGCTACCCATTTTTTCAACGTTGGATTAGCTTTAAAAATTCAAGCTGCCGATTGAAGGTGAAAAAAATAACGAAGACGGAATACACCTTTCATCTCTCTCTATTAGCAACTCTCCATCTACCGACCCTTTCCCCCTCCCGTCGCCTTCTCTCTCCATGCGCAACCCGCCTAAACCCTACCTCTCCCCTCTCTCTTGTGACAGGCACATCTCGCATCTTCGACCTGTCTCACTCGCTATCGTGTCAGGCTCAGATCGCTCCAGTGACTGTTTCTCCTCCGCCTTGCAAAGAATTAAAAAGTATCAGGTAAGTCTCTCTATCCCTCACTCGCTGTATTGAAATATACTATCAATAATTGAGAATTTTGAGTTGAAAATACCAGTGAAATTTATGATACGCCCTTTGTAATCTTCAATTTGGACTTTGAATCATTTAAGCAATAAAATTAATATTTTTCATTTTGAGAATCAATAGGAAGCCACCAAGGCAGTATAGAGAACTAATAGATCTTGGAAGATGAGAAATCATTATTAAGTTACTCTTTAGTTGACTAGAAAATTACCATTCCAACATATTTATGTCTGAATCTTAAAATTTTGACATTAATTTTAATGACATTATTTTTTGTGGTGATTTACTTCAAATGAATCCCAACTATAAGGCTCCCCCGGACTACAAGTCATTGTTGAAAGAGACCATAATTCTTTTCGTGAGTCTACTCTATGCATCACCATCTTGGCTATTAATATTGTTTTGTATTTGCAATTTATGATAAAAGAATGTAATAGTAAACATATTCATTGTATTTGCAATTTTTATTTGATTATGTAGTAGTTTGTTCTCCTTTCTATGATGGACATTCAGTTTACAGTTGCAATTTTGAGAAGACAGAATTGATGAGTGCTGGCAATAACCTAGTACACATCTCTAAAGGGATAGTATGCGAACAAGAAGAAATGATTGTCGGTAAAAATCTGGGCTACAGTGATGGAGCAGGGTGCATTTTTACATTTTTTGCTAAATGGAGAAAAGTTTTGGAGTACTGGTACCAGTTTTCAATTGATGTGCAATTGAATGAAGTAGGCTATCAAAATGGCATGGAAAAATGTTTGATTTAGTTTAGTATTTAGTCTAGAAGGTTTTAATTTTTCTTTTATTCAAACGATACCAGTTATGTAATTTTATTTCCAATTAAACTGCTTTTACAGGCTGTAATTTTATTTTCAATTGAACTGCTTTTATAGGATTAATTTTATTTCCAATCAATGAAAGCTTTGCCTACGAGCTATTACTCAAAAATAAAATATTTTTATATGCATGATTTTGAGTTGCTTATGGTACACTTATCAATCTTGTTGATTTGATCCAATTGAGTCTGCTCAAGCATTTAATTATCACTTTGAACCACCTGAAAATGGAATACTAGAACTTAACATGTCCATGTGAGATTCCTAGTTAAATTTTGCACTTGCAATTGTACTAAAAGTTGCCAACTAATGCAATATTACAAAGCACTAAAAAAAAGAGAAAAACGGTAATAGAAGAAACAAAGCACTTGCAATTGGAGTATATTTCATTCCTTATTTCTGCCATGTATCTACACAACCAAATTTCATTTTTTTTTTGTCATTTTAGTAATAGAAGAAACAAATACAAGGTACCAGTGATGTATTACTAAAATAAAAACAAAAACAAAAAACACACATGCATCATATACAGATCTTGTTAATAAAGCTGCCTTAGTACCAGTACTGGTACCGGTCATATCTAGAAACAAAAAACATACACAACACCTATAATGTATTACTATAATAGAATTAGTTGCTTGCATCATTGATGGCCAAAATGCCCACTAATAGAAAATTCATTTCATCACATGTTCAAAACCTCATATCCTGCCTATCGCAACTAACTTGAGCCCAATAAATCAGATTGCTGTCAGCCGCTACAAAACCCCATATCATGTCTATCCCACTAACCCCATATTTAAGTGTTACATCATTTGGTCATCTTCAACTCGTAAACTCTTCCCTGTAGCATGATCTTGTAGGTGCTACAAAATAGATTATTTAAGTGTTACATCTCAAGTTTCTTCTTTTGGCCGGACTAGCAACTAAAGCATGGTTATGTTCGACATTAAAAGTGGACACTTTCCAAATTCCATTCTTTTGTCAGTATTGGAATTGGAAGCCCACATTTATCGATGGTTATGTTCACCTACAACATGTTGAGACTACTTCTTTCTGGTACCTTGTATCGATGGTTATGTTCACCTACAAAACATGGTTATGTTCACCTACAACATCATCTTTCTCTTTCTCATTACCTCCAACCTCGCCTTCCTCAAAATTTGGAATTGGAAGCCCACATTTATCAATACTCATGTTACCTAATTAAATAATTAAATAACATAAGAAAAGGAAATTAATGAACTAACATGTGTAGACATTTCTGAAAAAAAGTTCTTGATTCAAGGGTTTGCAAAATTTCTTCAAGAAAGCAAATTTTCATCTTTATTCTAATTGAATTAGTCACAAACAAGATAATTAGGTCTAAACAGACATTCAAGCTCATAAAGATACCTAAACTGAAATTATTTTCATTGTAAGCTAGAACTCAAAATTCAATAATAAAGTTAATATATTTCTCTCTTGAAAATCATCACGCAATTCTTTCTAATCTTACATTTATGGACTGCTAACTAGATTGATAAGTAATCGTGTATTATAGGAAACTTCGACTCTAGGGTTTGCTCAAATTCTTTTAAAAAAAAGACAAATCTCTATCTTTCCTCAAATCAAATTAGCCACAATCAAGGTAATTAGACCTAAACATAATCAATAAAGCTCGGATAGAGAGATACCTAATTTGTGGAGAGAGACTAGCATCAGAGGAGAGCTTCAACCGGCCGAGAGAGGGCAGCGAGAGGAGAGGAGAAAAGCTTTTGTGTAGAGAGGAGAAAATCCAGCGTGAGAGGAGAAGAGAAAAATCAGTGATGGGAGAGGTAGGGTTTAAGCGGTTGCACATGGGGAGAGAAAGGGCGACAGGAGGGGGAAAGGGTTGTAGATGGAGAGTCGCTAAACAGAGAGAAAATGGAAGGTGTATTCTGCCTCCGTTATTTTTTTCACCTTCAATCGACAGCACGAATTTTAAAGCTAATCCAACGTTGAAAAAAAGAATAGCAAATAGTTGTCTTAACTACCGGTAGCTTCCTAGCCTTACTCATAAAAAAATATGCCTATATAACAATTTAAAAGCTACATGTAAACAATTGAATATTATTGTTACGATAATTATATCGAGCATGGTTCTAAATAGCTAGCTATAGCTTTTTCGGACCATAAAAGCTAAGCTATGAAATAAAAGTGCGCTAATTCAGCTACGACCGCTATAGCTGTAATACCTGACCGCTATTACCGCTATGCGCTATGCGCTATTGCTACCGCTATGCTACATGAGTTTTTTTTTTTTGCGATTTACATGAGATTTTGTTCTTATTTATGATGCTACATGGTCTGCTATCATAAGTATTCTAAACCAAACTATGTGCTTATGTTCCTAGTGATTTAGTCTCTCATTCTACATCAGAAAATATTCAAATATTAATTCTTTCTTTTGCTTGCTCTTTGTCTAATATTCACTTGTAAAATTATTGCCGTTCGTTTCAATTGAAAGTTGATTTTGATTATTATAATATAGAAAATGTTCAAATAAGTATACTTACTTCATTTCACTTGTAAAATTAATTGCTCTTTGTCTATTTTAATATGTAATACTATCAAGTATGAACTATTAAATAATGTTACTTTGTAGATCTTTTTTTTTTTCTTCTTATTTGCATGATTGAAAAAAGTATAGACTTAGATTAGTTATCATTTGATTGTTATTCCAATTCTCTAATATTGATCATGTTGATAATTAGTAGAAATATAGAATATAAATTTTGAAACGAAAAAAACGCTATGTATGATAGCTTCCGCTATAGCTACGCTATTCGCAATAGCTTTTTTTTTGTCTCCCCGCTATGCCGCTATAATCGCTATTTAGAACCTTGATATCGAGTAATGTATTGTTCAATTTGCTAAATTCTTATATATTTTTGTCATTCACGACGTCATTCGGCATCAGTGCATCATTAATAATTCAAATTTTACATTTAAAAAAAAAACGTCATATGTAGTATTTGTCCAAAAAAAAATCTTATCATTAATATTTGAAGTCCGATTGATAAAATTAAAGAGGTGAAAAGATCAACAAATATATCTCGGGACTGCCACGTAACGACCTCTGATTGGATCCTATTTAAAATACCAATGTTTTAAATAGCGTTTATAGCGTCATAGCGGGAAGGCTACAAAAAAGCTATAGCGAATAGCGTAGCTATAGCGGAAGCTATTCCAAATAACGTTTTTTTTTTTACAAAAATTATATTATATATTTGTACTATATATTAACATTATCTAAAGTTTCATAGAACAATAAATAACACCAAATTAATTAAGAAATTATAATATTCATATTGAACTAGTACAAAAGTCCATGGTTCAAAATATCCATAATAATATCATAAACTATCGATCTTTTTCTATACAAAATATCTTAAGCATCATGATTCATTCTATTTTTTTTTTCTATACAAAATAAATTTTATGGATCTTTATTTAAGCCCATATAAATTGTCTAAAAAAACCCAATATGCATAGCGCGCTACACGCTATGCGCTATAGCGGACCGCTATTACCGCTATAGCGGCCGTAGCGCAATTAGCGTATTTTCATACCATAGCTTAGCGTTTAGGGTCCAAAAACGTTATAGCATCCCGCCGCTATAGCGCGCTATTTAGAACACTGTAAAATGCACATAGCGCGTGAATTAAAACGGAACAGATAAAAGGACGCGTGGCTTTAGATAGTGTAAAATAAAAAATCAAAATCAAACAAAAATATTAAGTAAAACCCAACGACCGTTTCCAACTTTTCATTCTTCCTCTGATCTGTCATGCAAACCACCGTTACCCACGTTCTCTCGAATTTATATCAGCTGAGGTAACAGAAAGTTTGAGTTTAGATCCGAACCGTTTGATCTGCTTTGGCACGCCTATTAAAGGAACAGTGCATTCCATCTCGGCCGAATTGGCCCGGATTCTGATCTAAACTCAAATATTCTGTTACCTCAGAGGTTATGGACTCCGTTCGGAGGTAAAACCCCCGGATATCTCTCTCTTTCTTCGATCCTACAATCAATTTCACGGTGTTCTAATGGCGATACATGAAATGCCTAGCTAGGTTCAGAAGGCTCGCTATCCATCAATGGAAGTAAATACAATGTCTCATCTCTCTAATCTCTCTCTTTTCGAGCTTTTGCGCCATCGCTCGCCATCTATTTTTGCACCATTGATGTTTGACGGAATGCCCCACTGGGGAATAAAGGAAACGGGAGGGATAACCACATGTCCTGATCCATTTGCACTTATCGGTGCTAAATTTAGCATATAAAAAATGATCTCTGATATTATATTCTACTGTGCATTATACATTCTTCAATCTAGGTTTTTTTTTTTTTTTGTATTATCTGATAGGTGCAATGTGCAATGAACAAACGCCTTATTTGTCTGTCGATCATCCGTAATTTGATAAAAAAAGATATATAAAATTTACCTTAATCATCCTCAATGTATTCCTAAAGTTCCTCATTCAAGCAAACAACACATTAAGAGCACAAATTCAAGCTGTTTATAGTAATGAAACTGTGTTTGATGAAATGCCAGAAACAGGAAAAGGGAGGGAACCGGCGTGTGAGCTTTGACCTGGGACAGGAGTTGGAGTCCCCACGGTTCAGAGCTATAATCCGTGCAACAAGTGGCCGAAAGAAGGGAGGTGATGTAAAGAGCTTCTCTCACGAGTTAAATTGCAAGGGCCACCACCAATTGCCTGTTAGCAGGCTTCGAGGCATCCCCAACCCTGACGTAACCTCTCGCTCTCCTTGTTGTTGTTTCCATACAAAAGTCATCCATTGCCACTGATAACACTGGTTGCATAAGTTATGTTTAATTATTTTCAGGAACTAACAGATGTCATAAAAGTGAAGTTCAGCCGGTTAAAGGAAGAGGTAAACTCAGAGCTGTGCAAATACAGGGGAGATTTGATAAGCACCATCGAGCGTATCCCCGGGGAGCACTCTGATCGGATACAGCTCGAAGACCTCCTAGTGATTGCACAAAAATGCGAAGCAATGTCTGCCGATGAGTTATGGGTGAAATGCGAGGGAATTGTGCAGAGCCTGGATGACCGGCGACAGGAGCTTCCAATAGGTCCACTCAAACAAGCCCACACCCGTATCCTCTTCATCCTGACCCGTTGCACCCGTTTGCTCCAGACCCTAAAGGAGGGTGCATTCGGGGAGGACGAGCATGTACTTACGTTGCACCAACGGAATGATCTAGGGGTATCTTCTTCCGCTCAAGGAAATTCAAGCGATGTAGGGAATAAAAAGGTGTACACAGCCAATGACATAAAGGAGAGGCTCATAAGGCGAAGAGTAATAGAGAACAGCCACCAAAGTGTAGATTCTTTGGGGAGGCCACTGGGCCTGTACCCGCCAGAGAAAGACGGTCTCTCTCCAGGAAGCAGAGATAGGATCTCTTCATGGAAGAAACCGCCGTCAGCTGCTGAGAATAAGCAGAGAAAAGACGAGTCGAGCCCCACCAAAAAGGTTTTAGATTCCACAGAAAATCAGATTGCAAGGAGAATTGCAGGTGGAGATGCTTTCGTGGGATACGGAGACGACCAACAAGGGGTGGTCGTTGGAGAGAGGCAAAGGATGGTTTCTAGGAGAATGTCACCTTTTTGTCTCTTTCTCATTTCTCTTTCTGTGTCTTCTTTGGTTCTTTTTTGTTTTGAGAAGTATAGCAAATTCCATGCATAGCATGTAAACCATTTTTGTCTCCCTCTCCTATTGTTACTGTAAATTGTGTAGGGAGAAATTTATGCAGCTGTGCGTAGATATGGATGATGAGGTGCGCCGACTCTACCCCGACATATTAATAGGTGAGAAGACATTGATTGATTATTTCTTGTGAGATATTTGCTGTTGCCATGGTTGATTGCTTAATCCTTGCGAGATCTGTGACTTGTCTATCTACTTGATTTGTGTAATTGGATTGTTGTTGGTGTTTTTTTAGGGTTGATTGTTGTTGGTGTTAGCTTGATAATTAAATTTAGAGATGAATTGATAGTTTGTTTGCATTATTTTTTCTTAAGGTTAGTGGCTTTAATGCCCACTAACAATTCGATTGATAAAAAACGTATTTACAACTAGTTTATTTGCATTATTGCATACCACATTTTTGCTGTGAGATGTAATTGTTATCTGTATTGGTACCGGCATATAAGCTGCTATTTGGCTTATTTTTGCTGTTATTATCAAAGGGAAATGTTGCACACTGTTGCTAAATGTTGGTGTTATTTTTACCAGCATTATAGTTATTCTTTTGGCTTTGTCTCGCTGATCTGATAAATGGGAATTGTGTGTTACCTTGTTTAATGCTGGTATTACTTTGTACCAACCTCTATATTGGTTCTGATGCAATGATCTTGAGTTTTTCCTCACTGGTACCAGTTGGTACCAGTGATTTCCGTTGTACTGACATACACGGTTGTTATTCTCTGAGGATCTGTAGAATTTTCAAACCTATCAAATTTGCACATTTCTGAATTTTTGTGATTTTCCTTATCAGGAGGATTTAAATGCAAAGTTCTAAATTAAAACTAATTATAATATTATTCATAATTATATATTATACATGATAATTAGAGGCCATCCAAGTTAATAAATTATTGCATTAATTACATACATTTCTTTAACATTAAAAGTACTTAACAATATTCAATACAACATAGAAGGACCCTTAGGAAACATCGTTATTGTCTACATGGATTTAAAACTATAATTACTTTATAATTAATCCACAACAATCCAAAGAAGTAAATCAACTTAATTAACTTTTTAACCAAACCGTAAAACATGTTAACCAATTGATAAACAACGCCCAAGTAGGGTGCATAGGTACGAGGATTGCTAGTAGCTGTCCATGAAGATGATTTCTCGGATTCTATTTTTTTTTTGTTATGACTTTTGTTTATTTTAACTATTAATGATATGTTTGTGTGGTGTACTTAACTCGTTCAAACTATGTATTTTATTTTCTTAGCCGTTGTATTATTTTCGTTATATTATTTTATGTCTGAGATATGAATTTATATAGACACTTGTATTATTGATATAAATGTTTGACTTGTGTTGTTTATTGTTTATGATATTATTTATATTTCTGTGTTGTCTGTATCAATTTCTTTTTATGTGTTTACGATCATTCGTAAATAACTAAATATATAATAATAAACCAGGTAATTTTTTTTTGGCATTGATACATTTGATGAGTTACTCAATGTTGTCGGGATAATTCACTGGATACTATGGGAAATCCATGGAAGTTAAAATATCGAATAAATCACGTTAAGAGTCTAATATGTTGTTATTTATAATGTAATGGTTGCATTTCTAAAAATAACATTTAGTAACTCATCAAGCGGGTAAACCGGATAAAGAACTAGTACTTTAGTACTGTCATAAATTTGGTTTGCTGGGTTATATTTCCGAGATGCCGCGGAAACAAAATCCATCTACACGGTAAAAAAGAAAAGGGGTAAGATAACGTTTGACCTCTAAAAATAGGCTTTGACTTCTGCGGCATTTATTACTGTCAAAGAAATCCGCAACTTTGTACCAAACATGCAAAACAACCCTCACTACAAAATCATCGAGATCAACGTTCAACGTTTTTCTCTTTCGTCCTTCTATTTAGGTGAAACATACATAACTCTAGAATTGTGTAGTGTAGAATAAAAAATCCATATCAAATAAATATAAGCAAAATCCCAAGGACTGTTTCAAACTTTCCATTCTTCCTTTGATCTATCATACAAACCACCATTACCCACGTTCTCTCTATCAGAGGTAAAACCCCGATATCTCTTTCTCTTTCTTCGATCGTTTACGAGATACAATCAATTTCACGGTGTGCTTATGGCGATTGATGCAATGCCTCGTTAGATTCAGAACTCTCGGGTATCCTTCAATGGAGGTATACACAATCTCTCATCTCTCATTCTTTCGAGTTTTCGCGCCTTCGCTACGATCTAGTCTCGCACCATTGATGTTTGACAGAATGCCCCACTGGGGGAAATAGGAAATGGGAGGGATAACAATATGGCCTTGATCCATTTGCACTTATCGGTGCTAAATTTAGCATATAAAAATGATCTTTGAGATTGTATTCTACTGTGCATAATCCATTCTACAATCTAGGATTTTTTTTTTTGTATTATCTGATAGGTGCAATGTGCAATGAACAAACGTCTAATTAGTGGATCATCGGTAATTTGATAAAAAAAAATAAGATATTTAAATTAACCGAAATCAGCGTCAATGAAATCTCGAAGTTCCTCATTCAAGCAAACAACACATTAAGGGCACAAATTCAAGCTGTTTATAGTAATGGAAGTGTGTTTGATGAAATGCCAGAAACAGGAAAAAGGAGGGAACCGGCGTGTGAGCTTTAAGGCGGGAAAGGAGTTGGAGTCGCCGCGGTTCAGAGCCATAATTCGTGCAACAAGTGGCCGAAAGAAGAGAGGTGATGTAAAGAGCTTCTCTCATGAGTTAAATCACAAAGGCCACCACCAATTGCCCATTCGCAGGCTTCGAGGCGTCACCAGCCTTGACGTAACCTCTCTATCTCTCTCTGTTCTTGTTTCCATACAAAAGTAATTCATTTCAACTCACAACACTGGTGCATAAGTTATGTTTAATTATTTTCAGGAACTAATAAATGTCGTAAGAATGAAGTTCACTCGCTTAAAGATAGATGTTGACTCAGAGCTGTGTGTATACGGAAGTGATTTGATAAGCACCATTGAGCGTATCCCTGAGGAGCACCCCGATCGGATACAGCTTGAAGACCTCCTAGTGATTGCACAAAAATGCGAAGCAATGTCTGCCGATGAGTTCTGGGTGAAATGTGAGGGGATTGTGCAGGGCCTAGATGACCGGCGCCAGGAGCTTCCAATGGGCCCACTCAAACAAGCCCACACCCGTATCCTCTTCATCCTGACCCGTTGCACCCGTTTGCTCCAATTCCGAAAGGAGGGTGCATTTGGGGAGGGTGAGCATATACTTGCGTTGCACCAGCTGAGCGATCTAGGGGTCTATACATCCGGTCGAGGAAATTCAGGAGATCTAGGGAAGAAAATGGTGCTCACAGTTAATGATATAAAGGAGAGGCTCATAAGACAAAGGATAATGGAGAACAGGCACCAGAGTGTAGATTTTTTGGGAAGGCCACTAGGCCCATACCTGCCAGAGAAAGATAATCTCTCTCCAGAAAGCAGAGACCGGATCTCTTCATGGAAGAAACTGCCGTCAGCTGCTGAGAAAAAGCAAAGAATAGACGAGCCGATCCCCACCAAGAAGGTTTTAGATTCCATTGCAAATCTGAACAGGATTAAAGTGAGCCGGGAAGAGATTGCAGAGAGAATTACAGTGGGAGAATTAGGGGGATATGGAGACGACCAACAAGGGGGTGTCATTGGAGAGAGGCGAAGGATGATTTGTAGGATATGTGAGTATGAGATACCGACTGAGCATGCGGAAAATCACAACAAGGTGTGCACCATAGCATACAGGTGTGATGCACAAGGCTTGAGCCTTGACAATCGGTTACACAAGGTGGCTGATATTCTCGAGAAAATACTTGCTGCATTTAGGACCCACAAAAGTTTGGGTGCTATTTCCGAAGAAAATGAAGAGGTTTCTTCCCCAGAAACTGTTAGTTACTTCTCTGTTTTTCCAATTTTTTCTTTTCTTATCATTGTTTCTTGAGTGAGGCTATGGTACTATGCATAGCGCGGATTGGTCCGTACTACGGATCAATATCTTTGTTTCTAAAGTTCAAATAGTCAATTTGAACTGTTCAATATGATCTCCATATGAAAATGTACTTGCAGACTAAATTTTACATTTTTTTGAACTTTTTTGCTATTTTTTAGATAGGTAGAAAATCACTACTTTTAAATGGTCTACAATTTGTAGATCAAGTGATTTCCTACTCATCTAAAGAAATTGTATAAAAATGATAAAATATGTAAAATTTGATCTATAATTACATTTTCATATTGAGATCATGTTGAACGTTTCAGATCGACCGTTTGGACTTCGAAAAAATGGAGATATTGATCCATAGTACGGACCAATCCGCGCTATGCATAGCACCATAACCTCACTCTTGTTCTTCTGGTAAGTGAGATATTGATGACGGATGGCATGGATAATTCACAGGGAACTCCAAAGGGTGTATCAGGGAGTACAACACCTCAGTCTCCAATGATTTCACCAACTACTGCGCAAGCAAACCAGCTACTAGATATGGATAGGGCCTTCACAGAGCTTGAAAATTTCCAACAGGTTCATAAATTTTCATTGTCCATTGGGTTGTTACATTTACTTGGTGCATCTCACTCAATTTGGATGACATGGTGTATTGTCAACTCTCTAGATTGATAGTCTATTAAACATAACTCGAGACATAGAGAGCATACAGTCATATGACTTGGACTCCCTTGAGAAGTTGAGCTCCTATCTCGAGGATCTAAATGCAGTGATTGACACAAGAAAGGTTGATGCACTTGTTGTGGATACATTTGGCAGACGGATACAGAAACTCCTCCAGTAAGCTCCTTTATCTCCTCTTGAGTTTTTGTCTCTTTCTCTTTTCTCTTTATCTGTCTTTTTTGGTTCTTTTTTATTTGAGAAGTATAGTAGATTTCATGCATAGCACGTAAACCATTTATATCTCCCCCTCCTTTTTTTACTGTAAACTGTGTAGGGAGAAATTTATACAGCTGTGCGGAGATTTGGATGAGTCACAGAATGATTCAGTCCTATTCAAATGGAGATGATGACAGTCTTTCAGACAATAGTGTGGGCCATAGTGCTAGAGCAACAAATATTAATGCAAAATTCAAGGACAGAACTACAATAGAAGATTTTGAGATATTAAAGCCCATTAGTCGAGGTGCTTTTGGTCGTGTTTTTCTGGCAAAGAAAAGAGTTACAGGGGACCTCTTTGCTATCAAGGTGATTCTTTATCAATTTTTGTTGTTCGTTTCAAATAACATTTAGAAGCAGGAACAAACTAAGAGTATATGTACATTACATAACTAAATAGGTTCTGAAGAAGGCAGATATGATTAGGAAGAATGCAGTTGAGAGTATCCTTGCCGAGCGCAATATTTTAATATCAGCACGCAATCCTTTTATGGTCCGTGTTGTTTCTTTTTTCTTAAAAGTTCAATTTATTGCCCAAATATCCATGAACTAAAATATTATCAACCATTTGTTTGCTCTCTCTTATGTTAATCAAAAGGTTAGGTTCTTCTATTCCTTCACGTGTAGAGAAAATCTGTATTTGGTCATGGAGTACTTGAATGGAGGTGATCTCTACTCCCTTCTGAGAAACTTAGGTTGCTTGGATGAAGATATGGCACGGACTTATATAGCTGAAGTGGTATGCAACTGCTACTTTATAGAGATCTGAATTTTATACCTAATTTAGGTAATGGTTTAAAACTTATCAGTTCAAGTAGACAATGGATAGATGATTTGTTTTTCTTTGTTTTGTGTTCCCTTAAGGTTCTTGCATTGGAATATCTCCATTCGTTGAATGTTATCCACCGAGATCTAAAGCCTGATAACCTGTTAATTTCTCGAGACGGCCATATCAAGGTTTTGTTAATAATGTTTTCTTTATTGATTTGATTGTTATAATCTATTACATCATTGCACTTCTCTGCTATATTTTCCAGCCTACATCTGGAGTGGAAGAAGAATCTAACAATGAGCTCTTATTTATGTAGTTGACTGATTTTGGGCTATCAAAAGTTGGTTTGATAAACAGCACAGATGACCTGTCGGGTCCTGATGTCAGCAGTGGATTGATGGGGGAGCATCAGGAGGATGCTGGGCCTGAGGTGGCAGCCCAACGGGCTGAGAAGAGAGAACAAAGGAGAAAACAGACAGCTGTTGGTACCCCTGATTATCTTGCTCCTGAAATCCTTTTGGGGATGCCTCATGGTTTGTTCTTTAAATCTTCTTTGTTCCATTCAGTATTTAGTTCTCTACACATTATTGGTAACTGTGGTGATAATTCTCAATAATTTTGAAATATAGGTCCAACAGCAGATTGGTGGTCAGTGGGAATTATCCTATTTGAATTACTTGTTGGTATCCCCCCTTTCAATGCAGAGCATCCACAGGTTTGTTTTGCACCTACTTTTTATAATTATTATTTATCTTTATGAGTTTGCTTTACCTTTGCTCAAAGTAGGTCTGATAATATTTATTATTTACCTTTCACTAGTTGCTTCTGGAGTTCCTCCATTTGACTGAACGTTTATTTTTATTTTTATTTTAATAATAGGCCTTTCAAAGTGGGAATATGTCCCTTTAGTAGAGTCACTGTCAGTGCTGTTATCTGGTTTTGGAAATCTAGGGTTTGGTGTTGCATATGATTGACTTGGGAGATGTCTTTTTCGATCTAAAACAAAAAAATAGTTTTAACATCTTTCATTACTTTTCTTGCCAACTTGCTAATAATTGGGCTTGGTTATGTCAGGTCATGTTGACCAAAACCCACCTCTGGTCGTCTCTACTTAAAAGCTATTGTTAATTCAAGTCCTGGTCTTGTGCAAGTCCTTTTTATTTTTTTAAGGTTAGTGGCTTTAAATGCCTACTAACGATTTCATTAATAAAAAAGTTAATTACAACACGTCAAATGACACTCATTCCTAGATCTACTCCTTTATTTTCTTCAATTCCTCTAAACCACCATATTCTTTCATTCCTACATATCTACACTCTTATTCTCACTATTCTCCTAATCGCCATATTCCCTTATTCCCCATCTCTCTCCACGACCGGATCTGCTCTCCACTGTGCTCCGATGGAGATGGGGGTAGAGACTCTGCGCTCACATCCACTCTGCTCCGTCCCCTCTCCCTCACCCTCCTCTTTGCTCAAGGAGATAGAGATGAGGGGGGGGGGTGGCTCAGATTAACCCTGGCATATCTTACCCCCTGTTAAAATTTCTTTACCTGTAATAGAAGGAGAGAGTGGTTTCGTGCAAGTCTTAATTAGTGATAAATAGGACATCATGGAATTTAAGTACAAATCATATTTAACTACTATGACCTTTTCTATGCATTTTTTTGTTTTTTGTTTTCTCAAGTAATTGTGTACAAGAAAGAACAAGAGTTCTAACAAGCTATTATACTTTTGAAATGCAGAGAATATTTGACAATATTATGAATAGAGATATACCATGGCCACAGGTGCCGGAAGAAATTAATACCGATGCTTATGACTTGATTGACAAGTAAGAGAACAAAAGTTTATCTCTTCCTTAAATTACTAGTCTGGTTTAATGACACAAAGGAATGGTACCAGTCAGCACCTATCTTATCGCACTTCTTGAACTTTTCTATGTCCCATGTTTAAATTGAGTTCTTTGATAAAAAAGAAAAGAAAATTCAGTTATCCTATGAGGGTATATATTCCAAATAGTGCTATGAGAACTTATTGCTATTGAAAAATTATACAACCAAACTCAGATTTCTAAGTATTTTCTTAATTGTTCCTTAACATGAAAGCAGATTGCTAATTGAAAACCCTCTTCAACGGCTGGGAGCTACTGGCGCCACAGAGGTAAGCTTAACTTTTGCTTGATCGTCATAATTATACTTTAGTGCACCAATATGATTTTGGGAGTAACGCAATAAATTTAACACATAACTATTCATGAATAGAGCAGGTGAAAGCGCATCCCTTTTTCAAGGACATCAACTGGGACATGCTTGCTAGACAAAAGGTTTGCCTCTACTTTCAATGAACACTCTTTAAACTAATTATCGAATTAATTGATTACTAAATCAGTTTCCTCTCGGTGTTAGGCTACATTTATACCAACAACAGAGGATGAGTATGACACTAGTTATTTTGAGTGCCGGCACCCATGGGGAAACAGTGGTGGGGGCCCCACTGAGCAGGCCTCTGCAGCAAGTAATGACTATGATGAAATCAGCGACTCTAGCAGCTGCTGCAGTAGCCCCATCAGTGAAAATGATGAAGAGGTTAATTCTTCTTTGTACTTCATTTTTCCTTGTTTTTGCAAGTGAGACCTAGTATTTTGCTGTATAATAATTAATGCTTGTATCTAGTGTTTACCCCATTAATACCTATCACTCAAGTTTCGATGTCAGGTACCATCTTTAAATACATGTTTGGTTCATAATAGTGATTTACCCCTCTGTCCCTCATTTATATGGAAAGTCAACTAGTCTGAGTGATATGAAAAGAGTTGAGAAGGCAATTTACAGAGTTTTGCATAAACTTGCTATTTAAAACCTTCATGCTGCCTACAAAAATCCATAAAATATTGAGTGTCATGGCTATATGCAAATGCAAATGATCCCAGTGTAATTTAATAATACACTGATATTTTGTGTCCATCATTTACAATGCTTCACGTATGTTCTTAGATAATACTTTTGTTTTACCTAACTTGCACTGTTTACAACAGGTGGATGAATGTGGAAGTATGGAGGATTTCACCTCTCGAACCATATCTGTTAAATACTCCTTCAGTAATTTCTCTTTCAAGGTACAACTTTTTTATCTTTCTAATTCTGACAAGTTCTTTGGTTTGCTCTGTTTTGGGGCGTGTTCGGTTTTTTTTTAATCTTTCAAGGTACTGGTTGGCATATCACTCAAAGGTGAAGAAAATGAAAATGACATATTTTTCTTTGTTTATTTTATTTGTGAGTAGAATATCTCTCAGCTAGCTTCGATGAACTACGATCTCATGAAGCAAAATGCAAGCAAGGAAAGTGCTTCCAATTCTTGATTCCTGCAAAAATGCACAATAGCAATCAAGAACCAGGAAACAGTTCTGTCTCATATAGCTCTCTGAGTCTCGGTGTAAATCTAAGAGACCAGTCATAAATGTACTGAAATAACAAAAAAAAAATCTTATATCATAGATATATACAGAGATATAGACACAACATGCACAGTATTTTCTGGAGGTTTTCGTTTTCGTTGTTTTTGAGTTGTACATATTCAGCGTTCTTTATTTTTTGGTGGTATTAATTTCTGGTATCTTTTATGCATAGTTTCTGGGCTTAGTTTACGCAATGGCCCAAAGAAACGCCTGAACAAAAGTTTTGTTTTTTATTCTTTTGGACTGTTTAAAGAACTTGTGCGCCACATTTTTTTTATTTAAGTTGGCCATTCGAGTTCGAATGACAAATTTAACAATTTATATATCTAAAGGAAATAAAAATATCGGGCGGTACATGACCTTGAAATGAAAAAATCGAAACAAAATGTGTTGATGTACAAAATATTCCATTGGGTTATTGCTCGATTAATTTCTAACTTTCTGTCAATTTGAATAATTTACTGTTAAATTAAGGATTCTATTGTCGTGAAAGAGGAGGATAAGGCTGTATCTGTGGCAATAAAGTAGAACAACAACAAACCCATAGTTGCACGTGGAAGCGCGTATGAGAAAGTCAGAAAGGTAAATGGTAAAAAGGATTAAAAAAATGAAAAAGAATCAGAGAAAAGAGTCGTGCTTAGACCTCTTTCAAATAACGAACTTATTTGACTCTGATATTTGATTCGTCACTTGTGGTTCTCTTCTCTCTCTCTCCTGTCGTCCTTTTTTCTATTTAATAAATGATGCGTCCTTATCTCTTAACCATAAGTTAATAACGTAGAAGTCAAAATTTAAGTTATAACATAAGTCACATTTTAAATGGCATCTTTTGTACTACAAAAATAAACAATTTAAATTAATTAAGAAACTCGAGTCATATGGAAAAATATATGTCAGGGCAGAATGATTGCTTCTAAGGAGCTTCAATTTTTTTTTTTTTTTTTTTTTTTTTTTGTGGGGTTTGGGAAGGGGGAGGTGAGTGCGTATCCTCTGAGATATCTCAACGTTTGCATGGCCGACATGTACGGTGACCAGTGTTATTTGTGCTTTGAGATTCGTGCAGAACTATTGAACGGTTGAGATTTTCCATAAAGAACACTCGAAGTTTGAGATATCTCAGAGGATGCGAATTCGGGGGAGGTTGGGTATGTCATAATTCTTTTTTTTGTTCAATGAATGGAATTTCGTTGATAGCAAATTCTTTCTAGACTAACAATCTATGATTAGTACTTGACTGAGACATGCAGAAAAATTTAGTTTTAAGTCGCAATGCATAGCTTTGGCAGGTACTAAAAGGTCAAATACGGCAGGCAGTCTCCTTTAGCGAATTAGCTGCGCTCACACATGTGCCTAAAAGCTACACCATGAGTTCAGTTCTACTCGGTTTGCTTTTTTATTTTTGTAAAGCACCAAAATTATATAATTCGTAAACATGGAAATAAATAGTATTATATTCGGAATGTTTCCTGTATAATATATATATATATATATATATATATATATATATATATATATATATATATATATTTCTAAATTTCAGTAACCAGGGGACATTTTTTTTAGAGACTGGAAGAAACTGGGGTTTTTTTTTTCATTTTTTTTTTGCGGTTGTATTATTAGTTATCTGCTTGATATGAATCATATAGCATCAAAACTCAGAACTTCAATCTTCAGTAAAATAAATTGGAAAAAATTCTTACCGTATATTATTTATATAAAAGAATTTTAGCTCCTTCATTGACTAAATTTCAAGCTAGATGCCGTCATTAAGAGAAATTCTGACTGGAAATTTTACGTTTGGAAAATTAGGTCATGTAACTTGCACTTCTTACTTTTGGACTGGAAAAAAATTATGTACCTTTGTAGTAGGTCGGTGTCAGCAGCGCGAAATTCCATAGCATTTATGAATAACAATCATTTATACCGACTTTTTAATCTGTAGGATTTTTCCAAAAATAAAAATATAAATGTGGTATCAAATCAAAGATATTTCCATTCATAATTCAAACACTAGCAAATACTTGAGTTTCAAAATAAGACGAAACGAAGGTGAAACACAAGTATTTTGGACCTGAAAATACCAGCATTTTATGCCTTGTATGATTGGTGAAACTCTATTTAAAAGAAAAATTCTAATACAGCAAAACACTGTCACTGTTAGCGTATCGTCAGGTCCGAAAAAATAACTATTGTTAACAATTCGGTCATAAATAAAAATATTTTTGATTTCACGCCACAAATTTATTTTTCTTAGAAAAAAATACTACATATAAAAAGATCGGTTTTTTAGTGCAACTTAAGATAGTGTTTAAATATGATTAGAGAATTATAGTTTATAGTATTTTACAAGATTTCGTGAAATAAAATAGTAGATCTAAAAATTAGAGTTATTTGACTCGTTGTAAATACGATTTTTATCAATAAAATTGTTAGTATGTATTTAAAGCCACTGACTTAAAAAAAGAAGAAGATAATATTGATGGATATAACATTTAAGTAAATAATTTTTACTAGTTCAAGGGCTAAATTGATAATTGTACATGCCAGTTGGGGGTGCCAGGTTGATGCTCTACATCATTATTTTAATTCAAACACGTGGATTTCAAGCACAAACCAGATGGTCCTGTTATAGAAGCAAAGTTTGGTAGGTTCCTTTTTCTTTTTGATATCTAATACTAATACATAATCTAGGAGGCACTTAATTAATGGTAAAAGATAATAAAGTAGACCAAGGGAGATGGATATCACCATGTTAGCTTGAGGAGACATCACCACATGCGAAGCATTTTTGTTCTTTAGCCTAAATATTATTATTTAATTTTGTATGTTGCACATGCTGAGTCCGGATCCCCTAAAGTAACCCAATTTTTGAGTTTAGACGTGGACGGTGCCTATTCGGTGGTAGCGCAGGGGGCTAGTATTATTTGTGGGGTCCAGGCTCTTTAAGATTTGTGTTAGAGCACTTTGGACGGTTTGGATCAAAACTCAAAAATTGGGTTACTGCAATGGATCTGAATTCGCACATGCTCCCTCGATTTTCGAATAAATCCGCTGAACCGTTCAACTTTTGATGCTTCTGTATTTGTCGATAATTTTTATTTTATTTTAATATGGGATGAACATTGAAGTTTTAAAATTGTTTTTAGTGATATGTATTGGAGTTTCAACCTGTGATTTTTTATTTACAGATCAATATTTTAACTAATTATGTTAAATGTGATATTTGTTGACATCCTTTTAATATGGAAAATTATTATAAAATAATAATAGTATAAATAAATTATTAATTTAAAATCTGACATCATACTACTAGATCTATATAATATTTATATCAGTATATACACACATACAAAAATAATGATATGTAATTACAATTTTATAGTTTTGCTAGCAATATAATCGACATGAATATGTTACGAGGTTCATACTCATAAGTCATAAATGCATAAATTTATATTTTTGCAGCTTTTACATTATCAAATATCAATTTAATCTTATCTACATTCAGTGGACGCTTCATTATAAACTAAATAAATTGATTCTCCTAACTGACACGCATCAGAGCCTGTCCATTAAGCTATTTAATAATCAAAATTGCCACGTAATCAATACCATGTGATATTGCTATAGGAAAAATACGGACAGCAAAAACGCTAAGACAATTAGTAAACCCTTCTCTAATTTAGTCTTGTAATTATCTGGTTTTTCTACCTCAAACGCAAAAATTATATCTTGTCTTTAGTCCTTCAAACTCATTCCAACGGGTTCCCCCCATTTTTTTTAATAAAAAAGAACTCGTCCATTTTTTAGTAATTTAACTGGTGCCGAGTTTTAAATATATGTTTTTTTTACGACAAAAATATTGTTCTATTAAATTAAATGCGATTTTCAAAATTCCAACTTATTTTTCATAAACAAATTTAATTCACGAATCCAATACATGTCGCAAAAATATTACCTATGCTCTATTTAGAATATCAATGCATGTTAGAATTATCTTTTGATTTAGTAACAAAAGATGATATTTTCAGCGTGAAAAATTCAAACAAGAAAATTACAAAAAAATGAAAAAAATAGTTAAATAACTTGATTCAACCTCTTCTAAAAGATAGAGCAAAAATTTAAACTATACAGTTTTGATTTCATATAACACACATATGACAAATCACAGAGTCTGCATCGTCTGCATTAACTCAAAATAGCATCTTTTGAATTGATGCATCTCAACCGTCAGATTTTAAACGGAGCTAATCCGATCACGTGGGGCGTGGATCTAACTAACACGGATCTTAAAGAAGATCGGATGGTCCATATGCATGAACTCAAAATATTTTTTTTTAGTTAATGCAGAGGATACGAATTCCACAATCATCACATACAACACTGTTTTAATTCTACAGTGCTGCATGAAGCTAAAAATAAAAGCATATATTCGTTGATCGTTCCTTCTTGGGATGCTTGCTAGAAAAATAAGAACAAAAAATTGAGAGAATAATGAAATTCCACTCTTTTTAGTTTTTACTACCCTGGTTCTGGAATTCAGAGCTCTCTCCCTATTTTTCTCTACTTTCTTTCTTTCTATTTATCCCATAATTGAAATCCTCTGTTACAGATTCCGTGCAATAAATCCTGTTAAGAGTCACTCCCACAGCGTTTTGTTCCATAATTATCAAGAGATAATGGGACCCTCTGGTTAACAACTCGTTACACACAATATTTCAGAAGATTAGTAAGGAAATCCTGGTCTATCTATTTTTCCAATAAAAGAGAATCTTTTGCTTTACAATTATTTTGGAGGCATCTGTCTGCGTGTTGTCCCCATTCTCTCTTTCTCCGGTTTCTCTCTCTAGATAGTGATAGCTCCATGAATTCATCCATCAAAGGTAACAGAATATTTATCTTTATATATGGACCGTCCGATCAGAATCCGTTGGTCCAGATTCTGATCGACGGTTCGGATCTAAACAGAAAGATTATGTTACCTCAGAGGAATGAACTGAATTCACAACAACATGGGGATTGGGGGCCGCCTTCATCTCTATCCTACAAGCCAAAGGAAAAGGTACACAGTACTCCACTGGAAGCGTATCCTCTGCGGAGCTTTTAATCTGGTCCGTTTGTTTTGACTTGGCACGAATCTCAAAGCCCAATAATACAGCCCCCTCCGTTAGACCGAATATCAGAGCGGCTGAGAGTTAATCTGGTCCGTTCGTTTTGCTCGCAGGTGCGGAGTTTTATAAAACTCCGCAGAGGATACGTATCCGTACTCCACTTGCACTAAACAATTACTCCTAGAGAGAGAGAGAGAGAGAGGTGAGATCAATAAAATAACCAATTACAGGTAGTGGGGTTAGTGGTACTGCAACTGTTTCTCTTAATTGTGCTCCGATCAATAGGTAAAGGTTGATGTGAGAGGAGTGACAGGGCAGAAATCGAACAAAATATCACAAATTTGAAGGAAATTCCGAAATTGTAATAAAAATCGAGCTGGTGGTAGTGCCAGATTTGTCTTCGCAGCCTCGCAGGTACCTTTCCTACATAAATTTTTGTTTTATTCAAATTTTGTTGAACTTTTTTGATACCGGAAGCTTTTCCTTTGATTTTTCAATCTAGAAGGGACATCAGAAACTTCTCAATCTTGTTTTAGTAAATATAAAGTACTAATAAGATGAAGGAAATAAGAGAAGTAGCGAGTCTTTGGGGTTAAAAATTGATTTTTGAAGAATAGAAATGAAGACCTAGTTTCAATCAAATGGCATTCTTTTTCTCTCTGGGTATGCTTTCTGTATCCATTTAGTTAGTCTCTATTGATTAAAGTAAGAACCCGATTTCCTCTAGCAAGCTTCCTTTTTTTTTTTTTTGGTCAGAGATAATTTCTTTTAAGAAAACTAGATCTCTTATCAGTGCTAGTGAAGAAGACCTTTCATTTGCTTTCTAGCATAAGGAAAACTTAATTCTTTTTTCTCTTCCAATTTTTTTGTGCAGAGTGGAGCCTTAAATAATTGGGCAAAACAGAGGGAGAGATTAAGACCAAGAATTATTGATTCTGCCTCGTGTTAAATCATCTCAGAGATTTTTGGGAATATTTGAAGAGGGACTGCCACAAAAAGAGAAAAAGTACAGTAAATGAAGATGCTCTCTCCATTGGTATTGGTCTAAATTAATAAAATCTAAAGGTGAAGAGAATAGCCCCCATCAATTCAGAAAAGAAGGGAATAGGAATAAATTGTAGGGATGGAGAAGCAACCAAGCATCCGTCTTGGTCCCTTGGAGAAATTGCGCAGTTTCAAAATGGAGAAGCAAAAGAGCTTCAGATTGGCCGGCTCGACAAGTTTCAAGGAGAAAAAGTACAAGGAGAGCCCTGGTAAGAGAGGTGATACGATGCTACACCTAGCTGCCCGGGCTGGAAATCTCCCGCACGTGCAAATGATCCTGGCCGAAGCCGGTGAGGATGGTGCCAAGGACTTGGTGTCGAAACAAAATTTGGATGGTGAGACACCTCTCTATGTTGCGGCTGAGAAAGGTCATGTTGAGGTCGTCAGAGAGATCCTGATGGTGTCAGATTTGCAGTCAGCCTGCACAAAGGCGAATAGTACTTTTGATGCATTTCATATCGCTGCTAAACAAGGCTACTTGAGTGAGTTCTTTGTCTGTTCCTTGTATTTTTTTTTTGAACTTTCAGTTCCATGTGTAGAAGAAAAGGCACTATCACTGAATTCATGATTCATGATTATTCCTTTTAATCCTTTTCTTTTCCTATTATTTAACAGATGTATTGAAGGAACTCTTGAATTTGTTCCCTGCCCTGGCCATAACCACAAATTCAGTAAATGCCACTGCACTTGATACAGCAGCCACTCAAGGGCATGTTGACATAGTAAACCTGCTTCTAGAAACTGACGCCAGCCTGGCACGAATTGCCAGAAACAATGGCAAAACCGCGCTACACTCGGCTGCCAGAATGGGGCACGTGGAGGTAGTGAAGGCGCTATTGAACAAGGATCCAAGTATCGGGTTGAGAACTGATAAGAAGGGTCAGACTGCACTTCACATGGCCGTAAAGGGTCAAAACACCGGCATGGTGCTGGAATTACTGAGGCCTGATGTATCGGTTATTAATATAGGAGATAACAAGGGGAATAGGCCTCTTCATGTTGCCACTAGAAAGGCGAATATCAATGTGAGTCCCTGCAATTTTTCCCAATTTATTTTATCACCTTTCTACTAATTTTGACTTAATTTTTTTTATGTTCAATAAGAGCAAAGAGAGCAAATTGGTAAAAGAAAAAAGAAAAAAAGTGTTCATTGACAAGGGTGGTTTCGTCATTTTTTTATTACTACATGCAAATTAAGCTTTTGCTTATGCTTTATATTCTAATCCGCTTATTTAATTCACAAACAGATGGTACAGACTCTGTTGTCAGTTGGGGAAATCGAAGTGAATGCGGTGAACAAGGCAGGAGAAACCGCTTTAGCCATCTCAGAGAAATCAGGAACCGAAGAAATCTCAGCTGTGCTACGTGTTGCTGGTGCAGTTATAGAACAACAGCAACCGTCCCCACACCCGCCCAACTCCGCAAAGCATCTTAAACAAACTGTTAGCGATATAAAACACGACGTGCAATCCCAACTCAAGCATACCCGTCAGACTGAGATGCGGGTCCAGAAAATAAAGAAACGGCTCGAGAAGCTTCACATCGGGGGCCTCAACAACGCCATAAATTCGAACACAGTCGTGGCAGTCCTCATTGCCACAGTTGCATTTGCTGCGATCTTCACTGTACCGGGTCAGTTCGTAGAACAGCCTACAGAGGGGTTCACGTTAGGTCAGGCTTACGTGGCTCAGAACGCTGCGTTTATTGTTTTTCTTGTGTTTGATTCCCTGGCGCTTTTTATCTCTCTAGCAGTTGTGGTGGTACAGACATCTCTGATAGTGGTTGAGCAGAGGGCAAAGAAGCGTATGGTTTTTGTAATGAACAAGATGATGTGGCTTGCGTGTTTGTTTATTTCCGTGTCATTTATTTCTCTGACATATGTAGTGGTGGGAAAAGATGACTGGTGGTTGGCGTGGTGCACAATGGCAATTGGTGCAGTTATTATGCTGACGACACTCGGGTCGATGTGTTATTGCATTATCATGCATCGGATGGAGGAGAAGAGCATGAGGAATGTGAGGCGTGCATCTATGAGCCAGTCCCGATCGATGTCTATATCTATGCCATCGGATTCAGAGCTGTTGAATAATGAATACAAGAAAATATATGCGCTTTGAGATTCATTAGGGAGAACCCCTCTACATTAGCCTGTATTTATACCGGGGTGCCACGTGGAGGAAATGTATTTGTTGGGTGGGGGGGGGGGGGTGGGGGTGTATATAGGAATAAGCTAGGTTTAATAGCTTTTGCATAGGATGCAAACGGGGTAGGCATCAGGGATGCCCGAAATTTTAAAAAGATTTTTTCTGTAGAATTATGGTCACTCGGACAACTGAGTGAGATTGAAACTAAAAACGTGCGTCAGTATGTTTTTTTTGTGACCCAATAGAAAATCATCGAGAGCCCCTTTGTGGTTTTATTTGACTAAATCAGTCTGTCTGATTTTGTTGCCAGATAAGAGCATTGTAGTATATATATTTATTTCCTTTTAATTGTTTACATGGCGTGGAGTGAATTTTCTTTTTCATATAATTATAAAACCCAATTTTACAATTATAAGTGAAATGGTACGGTTTGGGGGTTTGGAATCATAAAGTGTTCGACACCTTTGCAACACTGATACCAGTCGGTACTAACGCTATCATTGCGTACTGGTACGGTTTGTTGCATTCAGAGCATAGTTTGCGAAATTTAGAAAGTTTTGCGGCTGAATAAGTGAAATAAAACTAAACACAAAGTTGCAACACTGAATAAATTTAGAAAGTTTATTGCGTACTGGTACTGTCAAGCTCTAAAATTTCTTTGGCGAGCTTAACTTCAAAACCTATCAAATTGATCTCAAATGACAAATTTAAAGGGTCGAAACCAATTTACTTTACAAGTGATGTATTTACATGTCAAATTTATAAATTTATAAACCAATCTACTTCACTGCTTGACTTTATACTAAATTAATTCAAAAATTTATAAATTTGGCATGAAATGCATCACTCATGAAATAAATTGGTTTCAACCGTTTGAACTCATTATTTGAACATATTTCGATACGTTTTGAAATTAAGCTTGTCAAAGAGCTTGGTGAACTTAAAAAATACCCAAATTCTACCCTGATAATATCCTTTGTCAAGGGGTTTAAATATGCAAATGAGCAAATCCTTGTACAAAAAGGGAGGGTCTGTTGAATCCGCTTTTGGACCTTTTACTTGTTGGGCTCGGAAGTTTGAATGTAAATACAGAAATATAACAGGCCTCTAATTTCTGTTGGGCTTTGGATTCTATGTTAATGAAGGAAATTAAAATTTAAGTTATGGGCCGAACCTTAAAAGCCTGTAGGAAATTTTTATTGGGCTTGACATGTTTATACAATTATCATCCATTAATATAAAGGAACTCATGAAATATTTGAGAAATGGGGTTCGTCTATTATTCAGAACACAACATGTATAAATTTTATTCTATCAAACACAAAATTAAATATGAATTTTATTTATGTTTTATTTTAAATTTGGATTATATATAAATTTTAATTTTTCAAAATTAAGGAACGTGAAACAACCCAAAATGGCAAATGAACCATGCTTTTATTATTTTTATAATTTCAAGTGTCATGCATCCAAATTCTTTGAATCCACAAGTCACTAAGTACTGGAATAATAGTTAGCAAGGTCGATTTGAAGTTCGTCTAAAGCTTATTAGTGCCTGAATAAATTATACACAAATAGGAAAAAAAAACAGAGAGAGAACAAAAAAAGAAAAATTAAATAGTAAAAGAGCATATAATAGAATTACTTTTTTTTATTATGTATAATTTAAAACATTTGTAAGCTACAAAACCCACCAATTCATTACTCCTAAAAGAAAAAAGAAAACCCCATATTGTTAAAGAGATCTAAAAAATGGCCCCTTCTAATCAGATGCAATAATACAGAAGGGCCTAGGAACGAATATTGCAATTTTCTTGATAATTAAATGCTTTTAATAACTTCATGCCTCCGTTTTCTATCTACTGCCATTGTTGCAATTATGGTTGCAACTTCTTTCTGACTAGGGGGCAGTAACGGGACACAAAATAATTCTTGAATACCTAGAGGAAAAAATATTGAAAAAAATTAATGTCAATGGAAAAGTTTTCAAGTATATATATTTATGACAATAAATTAATGTTTCTTGAAAATACAGATCGTGCATGTACTCACCGTGTACATTTGGAAGCATGATTATATTGCCACAAGCTGACAAAATTGAACTAATAAAAATCAACAAGCAATCATAAGATTTACAAAGACAAATAAAAAGTGAAAATCAACAACAATAATTAACTAAATCATGCGTTCCTAATTCCAATAATTACATTAAAATCATCCCCTAGTGATCATTATGTACTTGTGGAAGGTAAATCTCATTCGAGGATTTAAATGAGCCTGTAAGAAAAGAAATTAAGCCTAATATAATTTAATTTAATTTAGGGGAAAGAGTATTGAACGAATTAATGTAATAAAGAAAATTTTATTGAAATAGCAGCGATACAAAGAGCAAACAATAATAACCCACCATATAATCAGGACCGACCAAGTTGATCTTCTTTGTCAAATTAAACAGTATAGTCCACAAAGGTTGAAGCCCATTTTTCTTTTTCTTTTCTCTGTTTCTTTTGTTTTAAATCAGGCTGTGAGAACTAGAACAATCATGGAACCTCAAGTGACTCTTTTATAGATGAGGCAGCTGCAAAAGAGCATAGAATAAATTTACTTTATTTATTATTTATTATTATTATGTATTAATTGTATAGCCTTCCATCTAAAAGACTGAAATTTTTATTTATACCATTTTAAAAAAATAAATTAACCAAATAATCACGGTTTTCTGACAATTATAAATCTAGCACGGCCGCAGAATGCCGGAGCGGATCCATATGAGGGGTACCGCAGAATGCCGGAGCGGACCCTCATATGGGTCCGCTATATGCCGGAGCGGTCCCTGGGGCCGCTATATGCCGGAGCGGACCCTCTATTTTTTTATTTTAAAAATACGAAATTGACACAAATTGTTAAGAGTTATTTATTTAATTTTGAATGTTGTTTAAATTGATTTTTGGTCGTATCGTATTCGTTTGGAATATTTTAGATATTTTAGATAGGTGGTTTCTTTGAAATTTCTTTGTGTACTCTGAGATAATGAAATCAACAAAATAAATAAATAACAACAAAATCAAACAAGTAAGAAACTAATCAACGAAATAAATAAGTATCTGACAAAACATCTACTAATACTATAAATAATAATCTAACAAAACATCTAACAGTACAACAAATAAAAATCTACGGCTCTGGACTAAACACCGTCCTCGCCTTCTTCTTCCTAAACCCCGACCTCGCCTGCAGAGTGACGTCTCGTCTGTATCTGCGGAGGATGCAGAGTCGTCTGCCTGGACATCCGTAGACTGAACCGGCTCCTGACGAACCTCCTCAATCTCGGATGTCTGCTGGACCCCAGGACCAAAAACTGTGGTCTGTCTAGACTCAGCCTGCGTGAATAAAAATGCCTGTCTGGCAATGGGGTCATCGTGGAGGGAAGGGTGAGGTATCTGCTGTGAGGACTGGCCAGGGAAAGGCGGGATGTGCTCTGTCTGAACATACCCTGGCTAATAGGCAGGAGGTGCTGTCTGAGTGGGACTGTAACCCGGGGAATACAGTCCATCTCCCTCTGTGCCATACTCAGTGGAGATATTGAACTAGAACGGGTCCTCCTCCTCGTCTCCACCATGTAGTAACTTACAAATTAGATAACGTATTGAATAAGAAAAAAATCACAGTTATGTATTTTAATTTAAATTATACCTCGGCAGACATCCTAGCCTGGGATCCCATGGCGTCATGTGCGGCTCGGCGCATCAACTCGGCACCTCGATCGAACTCCTGACCGACCATCTCAGCATCGTGGACGGGTGCAAACAGCTCCTCATCACCAGTGTAGGGGACGTAGACATCGGGCTCGTCAGATATGTCGTCGACCGCATCAACATCGCCCAAGCCAGCGCACCTCAGTAGAGAGTCGAGGCGCGCCCTGTACCCACACTGGCACACCGCGGGTACGTTGTGCTTGAGGATGACCTTCCCGAGCCTCTTCCATCCCCTGGTGACGGCCATCGTAGCCCCTATGATGCAACTCTTGACAAGTATAATGCCTGAAAATTGAAAAAATTATGAAGAAGTTGTACAATTGTAAATATTAATAGTTTTGAATTTGAAACTTCAAATTAAAAATATCGTGGCTGCGAGAGGTGCGCCGGCGGGGATAATACTGTAGATCCGTCCTCTACGATCCCTCGGCTTCGGTACCCTCTCATACGGGTTGTCGGCGATGTATCCCTCGAGAAATATGGTGTACGCGCCGTGCTCCTGGTACCAATCTCTGTAAGTCTGTACGAATTACAATAAATGTTAGATATTCCAATCAAAAAGCTATAGTTGAAGTTTTGAATTAATAAAAAAATTTCTTACACCGGCGTGACATCCATCTGACGGTCGGGCTCGGCCAATGGGGGATCTGCAGCTCCTGCCTCGAACACGTAATCGACACGGGCCATGCCCCAGTCCTTGCCTGCAGTGGTATCCCTGGGATGATGCAGCCCTCGCCAGACCTCCTCGCTGATCGGTGCCGGGGGGGAGCAAGTTGGCGCATCCCGAACTGTCTCATGACCCGTCCGGAGTAATGGTGCTCGATGATCTATATATATTTTAATACGTTAGACTATTTTTATTAAATTAAGTCGCTTGTGTAAATAATTAGCATAAAGAAATTACGGTACCTGAAAACATATGAGAGGCACCTCTGCACGCCAGAAACGCTCCTGCTGACGACATCGCTCCGGCAGTATCTCAAGATATGACCGATGTGCACCATCCACCTCGACCTGAAAGTATAGATTTAATATCATATATCAATTCGAAGTGGAAAAAATTTAAATCAAGATAAAAACAAAAGTAACCTTACATAATCTCTGTAGGGCTCCAAAGTCACAAACTCCTGATCATCTCTAAGATGCTCGATCTCCTGCCTCCAGAATGTGATGCCGAGAGACGAGCCATGCCCTGCACCCACCCAAATCTTGGGATAACAGTACTTGGCGGCAAATGCAGGGCAGTTGTCCGGCTCGGGCTTGCCCCACTCCGGTACATCTGTCTTGTTGTCCAGGAATGGACGGCCAACAATCAGATGTGCGTAGGACCAGTACTGTAGTAACATGCGGTCCAATGAAGGTCATGTTCTTCTTCAGGCAGGCTGTGTTAAGACCCCTTTACAATTTACAAAGTCAGTGTTACTACACTACGATGTATAATATTTGAAAAAATTTATAAGAATGTGTTTCTTACCTATATAGGCATGCCAGCGTGGCACCTCCCCAGTTGAACCTGCCTGCAGTGGACAGGTCGCGCAGAAGCTCGAGGTAGCACAGCCGCACCTTATCTCCATGCGAATCCGGAAACAACGACAGGTGATCATCTCTAAAATGTAAGCGCGCAGGTGTCGGTCAACAACCACTTGTTATAGATTTATTTACAAGAAAATAAATCTTATATTATTTAAATTAAATCTTGTACAAGCAAATACCTGATCTGGTCGATCCAGAAAATCCTTGAATCTCACCCGCAGCTTTGCCAAGCTGATGCAGCTGGGCGAGACCACGGTCTTCTCACCTCTCTTCTTCTCTTTCTGAAGATCCTCGTGCGAGATCCCCAACAGCTCCGAGCACAATGCCCGGAAGTCTCCGTACTCGACGCCCGTGACTGGCTCCCCGATAATAGTCATACCCCACAGGCGACTAACGTCCTGTAGGGTGACTGTCATCTCAGCATGGGGGAAATAAAAGCTGTGCGTCTCGGGACGCCATCGCTCAACGAGGCCGGAAGATAAACCCTCGTCAGCATTCTCCTCGGCCATCTGGGATATCTGGTACAATCCTATCGAGCGTAAAACCCCCCGTACGTCGGCTGGTACCGTAGATGAGTGCGGTTGTGACGAACCGTAACCGCATCCAAACCCTGCATTTAATTAAATAATCAGATCAAGTTCATTCATCAAAAATTTGATATGACAATTTTACTTACCCCAGTGGCAGCCTCTAAAATCTGAAGCTCCGCATTCGGGTACCACAAGAAGTCACTGACCCTGTCGGTGCGACTCCGGATACCCGGAACATCCGCCAATGCTGTCTCGATGTACTGAGACATCTCGTACGGCGTGGCTGTAGGGCCATGCTGTGTACCCCTACTGAAGGATGGTCTATCTCTACTGCAGGTAAATACAGATTGAAATACCAACTGAGGAGCAGAGGGCCACTTTTCGACGAAACTCCTCTAGAAGAGACTGTTACTGCTCAGCCATCTCTTGACGCGACCCGCACCGAGGTTGACGCGACCCGTATCACATCAGACGCGACCCGTGTGACCTCGCAAGCGACCCGAGTTGAAGAGATGTCAGAACATCCGAGCAGAGAAGACAGGGAGGAAAGAGAAAGAGAAAGAGACAGGGAAGAAGTCCTGACCGACCCGGAGGAAGATGAGATGGATGTCTTCATGCCAAGAACACTCCGAGAATTCAACGTGCCACGAGCTGGAGATGTCAGAGGAGTAATCAGGTTGCCAAGAATTCCTGGACAACAACCGAACTTCAATCCAGGAGTGGTGAACATGGTTCAGCAGAACACCTTCCATGGCATGGATCACGAGGATCCTCATGCTCATCTCCAAACTTTTCTCGAATGCATCACAACCATCAAGACCAATGGGGCAACCGCTGATTACACCAAACTTGCTTTATTTCCTTTTACTCTTAGGGACAAAGCCAAGAAATGGTTAGGGTCGTTACCAAGGGATTCGATCACCAACTGGAGGGAATTATCTAAGTTGTTTTTGACTAGGTTTTTCCCTCACAAAAGAACTACCAAGGTAAGGAACGAACTGACCAGCTTTAGGCAATTGGTAGATGAACCCCTAAATGAGTCTTGGGAAAGGTTTAGAGAGTTGCAGTATTCTTGTCCACACCATGGTTTACCTGATTGGTTGTTGATCCAAACATTTTATGATGGTTTGACTGAGAGCACTAGTTCTTATGTAGATGCAGTTGCAGGTGGAGCACTCATGTCCCGCGAACCTCTTGAAGCCATGAACCTGATCGACAACATGGCACAGAACCAACAGTGGTCCGGCCGCGACAAAGCCCGACCAAGAGGTGGCGGCAAGTTCGAGGTCTATCACATCACCGCCTTGACCGCCAAGATGGATGCCATGCAGAGGGCGATGGACAAGCTGAGTGTGAAGGCAGTCGAACAACAACCGCAGAGCTGTGTCATGTGTGGAGATGAGAGACACAGCTATGAGCAATGTCCATTGGCGGAGATCGAAGAGAGCACCGAGCAGGTAAGTTCTCTAAACAACGAACCTTCATTTTTCCCAAAGCCTCCTTTCAACCGATCCTACTCCAAGGACCCGGTTGAGCAACAAAACTGGAGGTGGAATCAAAACAATGCTCCCAGACCTCCTTTCAACAACTCATTCCACAATCCGTCTTCCCACAACTCTTTCAATCATCCATCTTCCAGCCACAACAATTGGAACAATCCCTCTTCCAACAACAACTCCAACAAGAACTTCTATCAGAACGCTTCCTTTCCCAATCAGAACACGCGAGCACCTCAAGCCGGTCCTTCCAAACCGTACGTACCTCCCTATGCGACCGATTTCACACACGAGCAAGGGAAGATGAATCAAATGATGTGGGAACAGATGCAGAGCATGTCCACTCAAATGGCTGCTCAAAACAAGTTGTTGGAGCAGTTGAGTCACATCGTCACCTCAAGCCAACCTCAACCTGGAAAGCTGCCAGCTCAGCCAGAACCCAACCCCAGAGGAGAAGCTAAGACGATCACGCTGCGAAGTGGGACCCAATACAAAGAACCAGCCTTCCCACCAGATCAGACTCCATCGGACGTGACCCACATCATTGAGACGCGACCCGCGTCACCCACGGAAGAAGAGGACCCAGGTCGCATCAAGCCAAGTCGGCCCGCGTCACCACCGGAGTCTGTGGACGCGACCCGCACGCCATCTGATGCGACCCGCGTGGAAGAACCTGACAGAGGGAAGAAGAAAGAAGCTGAGAAACCTCCACCCTACAGGCCACCTGTGCCCTTTCCCCGAAGACTAGCTGCAACCAAACTGGACGCACAATTCGCAAAATTCACAGAAGTCCTGAAAGGACTGCACATCACGATCCCATTCATTGAGGCTTTGACTTAAATGCCCTCTTATGCCAAATTCCTGAAGGATATCTTATCCAACAAACGAAGCTTGGGGGGTAATAAAACGGTGAAATTGACGGAACAGTGCAGTGCCATTCTGAAGAGCGACCTACCTCCCAAACTGAACGACCCTGGGAAGTTTTCTATTCCTTGCATCATCGGCAAGGCCACGATCAAAAGAGCTCTCTGCCACTTGGGAGCTAGCGTGAGCCTCATGCCGCGCATGATTTTCGATCGAATGGGAGTAGGAGAGCTCAGGCCTACGAGAATGACGTTGCAGTTGGCAGACTCCTCGGTATGATTGCCACTTGGCATAGTGGAAGACGTACCAGTTCAGGTCGGTAAGTACTTTGTACCTGTTGACTTTGTGGTCATGGAAATGGAAGAGGACAAGGAAGTCCCCATCATTCTGGGACGACTTTTTCTCAGGACAGCAGGTGCAATCATCGATGTGTCTCAAGGAACACTGACCCTGAACTTTGGAGGAGAGAAAGTGTGTTTCCAAATCGATCAAGCCATGAAGTACCCTTCGGCCGAATACTGTTCCCGAGTGGATGTGCACGAAGAATGCCTAACAGATTTGGTAGAAGAGTACTTCCTTGATCGGATCCGTGAGAGCGTAAATGAACACACGGAATTTTTGTTCGAACTAAACGATGAAATCGACAAACTAAAAGAAGTCAGAGGAGCAGAAGTGAAAATAGCTGACCTGGAAGACCCTGATGCGACCCGCATGCCACATGATGCGACCCGCATGCCATGTTCTGAGGAACTGGAAACTGAACGCGAGTCGGATAGGTCAGCACGCGATGCCATTTCACTTGATGCGACCCGCACGACATCTGATGCGACCCGCATCCAGACCGAGACAAAGGGGCCAACTCCTGAACTCAAGCCCCTTCCAGCCAACCTCCGGTATGAATTCCTCGGTCCAGATCATTCCTTCCCCGTCATTGTAAATGCGAGTCTGAATCCCGATCAAACCGCCAAACTCTTGGAGAAACTGAAGCTTCATCGAGGCGCCATCGGATATTCGATCAATGACCTGAAAGGGATCAGTCCATCCATTTGCTCACACAGGATTTTTCTGGAGGATGGTCACAAGCCATCGGTTGAACATCAAAGACGGCTCAACCCAAATCTGAAAGAGGTAGTCAAAAAGGAGATTCTCAAGCTTCTGGACGCCGGTATTATTTACCCTATCTCTGACAGTAAGTGGGTGAGCCCAGTCCACGTGGTGCCAAAGAAAGGTGGAACAACGGTAGTGAAAAACGAGAAGAACGAGTTGATTCAAACACGAGTGGTGAATGGTTATCGAATGTGCATTGACTACAGAAAAATCAACGCGGCCACACGCAAAGATCACTTCCCTTTGCAATTCATTGACCAGCTTTTGGAGAGGCTTGCTAACCATTCTTATTTTTGTTATTTGGATGGTTTCTCCGGCTTCTTCCAAATTCCAATTCACCCTCAAGACCAAGAGATGACCACTTTCACTTGTCCCTACGGTACGTACGCATACCGTAGGATGCCCTTTGGTCTGTGTAATGCACCAGCAACCTTTCAGAGAGCCATGATGGCCATCTTTTCTGATTTCATCGAGACAGAGGTTGAGATTTTCATGGATGACTTTTCCGTGTATGGTGCATGTTTTGACTCGTGTTTGATCAACTTGTGCAAGATTTTGAAAAGATGTGAGGAAGTCCATCTAATTTTGAATTGGGAAAAGTGTCACTTCATGGTCCAAACTGGCGTTGTCCTTGGACATGTTGTGACCTCCAGAGGCATTGAAGTTGACAAGGCAAAGATCGAGGTGATTGAGAAACTCGAGATTCCGACAAACGTCAAGGGGGTTCGAAGCTTTCTTGGACACGCAGGTTTCTACCGCAGGTTCATCAAAGACTTCTCCAAGATCGCAAAACCACTGACCAATCTGCTCATCAAAGATTCTGATTTTGTTTTCACCGACGATTGTGTCAAGTCTTTTTGCGATTTGAAGAAAGCCCTCATCTCAGCACCAATTTTGCAACCACCTGACTGGTCTCTTCCTTTTGAGATCATGTGCGACGCAAGCGACTATGCTGTCGGAGCGGTTCTGGGGCAAAGGAAGGAAAAGAAGCCATGTGCTATTTACTATGCTAGCAAGGTGCTAGATCCAGCCAGATGAACTACACAACGACCGAGAAGGAGCTTCTCGCCATTGTGTTCGCTCTCGATAAGTTTAGGTCGTATCTGGTTGGCTCCAAGATCATTGTCTACACTGACCATGCCGCCTTGCGGTATTTGTTGAGCAAACAGGATGCCAAACCTCGATTGATCAGGTGGATTCTTCTCTTGCAAGAGTTCGATCTTGAGATCAGGGACAAGAAGGGAGTCGAAAACACCGTGGCTGACCATCTATCCAGACTTCGTTTGGAAGATGAGGGCTCTGCCAACTTGCCAATCAATGACTCGTTCCCTGATGAACAACTCTTCTCTGCCTCCGCACTACACACCGTCGATGCGACCAGCGTAAGCAACCAATCGGACCCTTGGTATGCAGACATTGCCAACTTCATTGCTTCCGGGTTTCTTCCTCACGCCATGACCTACCAACAAAAGAAGAAGCTCAAATCTGATGCAAAGTACTATTTTTGGGACGAGCCTTTTCTTTTCAAGGTAGGAGTCGATGGCATCTTCAGACGCTGTGTGCCACACGAGGAGGCACGTTCCATCCTTGAGCATTGCCATTCATCTGCCTATGGAGGCCATGCTTCTTTCTCCAAGACAGCAGCCAAGGTCTTGCAATCCGGCTTCTTTTGGCCTTCTCTTTTCAAAGACGCAAAGGCCTTGGTCGACACTTGTGACAATTGTCAACGCACTGGGAACATTTCCAAACACAACGAGATGCCTCTTCACTCCATTCTCGAGGTAGAGATCTTCGATGTGTGGGGAATCGATTTCATGGGACCATTCCTAGCTTCATGCGGGTATGAGTACATCCTAGTTGCGGTGGACTATGTGTCCAAGTGGGTGGAGGCAGTGGCATGTCGAAAGGCAGATTCGAGTGCCGTGAAACGATTGTTCAATGACGTCATCTTCCCTCGCTTTGGAGTTCCACGAGCTGTCATCAGTGATGGAGGGAAGCATTTTATAAACCGACAATTCAACAATCTCTTGAGACGTCATGGGGTGACACACAAAGTGATGACTTCTTACCATCCTCAATCCAATGGCCAAGCTGAAATCTCAAACAGGGAAATCAAATCCATCTTGGAGAAGACTGTGGCAAGGACAAGAAAGGATTGGTCTTTGAAGTTGAGTGACGCACTTTGGGCCTACCGAACCGCCTTCAAAACGCCGATTGGGATGAGCCCTTTCAAATTGGTATACGGGAAACAGTGTTATTTACCTGTGGAAATTGAGCACAAGGCGTTCTGGGCCACACGAGCCGTCAACATGGACATGCTGGCTGCTAGAGAAAAGCGTATCCTCGACCTGCATGAGTTGGAAGAGATGCGACTTCACTCTTACAAGAATGCGAGGATCTACAAGGAAAAGACCAAGCAGCTTCATGACAAGCGCATCGCGACTCGCGACTTCCAAAAGGGTGATCTTGTCCTTTTGTTCAACTCAAGATTGCGACTCTTTCCTGGAAAGTTGAAATCAAGGTGGTCCGGTCCCTTTGTCGTGCAGAAAGTGTACCCGTTTGGTGCAATTGACATTGGGAATGAGGAGTGCGGGACCTTCAAGGTCAATGGTCAGCGCCTCAAGCATTACATTGCCGATCATCCCAACATCGAGCGTTTCGAGCAGGATCTTTCTGATCCCGCCCCAGTTGAAAATTAGAGAAAGGAAAGTCGAGCTTGAGACCTAAAACAAGCGCTTCTTGGGAGGCAGCCCAAGCCAGTTCGTTTACTTGCATTACATTTAGATTTAGATTTAGGTTAGATTTAGATTAGATTTTAAGTTGTTTTCCATTTACAATAATCCCAAAAAGAAACCCTGATGCGACCCGCGTCGCCTTGAACAGACGGCCTTTGAAGGGGCGCGTCGAAACGTTGCGGGGTCCTCTTTAACCCGCATTCCCCCTTCCTCTCTTCTCATTCCCAGCCGATTCCACTCTCTTCTTCTCTTTCTCCTCACCCGGAGCACTCCCCTTTTCCTTGATCGATCTTGCTCCGTCAACCTTCCCTCTTCTTCTCCACCGACGCCACCGACGACGCAGGTAAGTTTTCTCCTTCTCCTACTCCGTCGGTTTACCACCCTAACCAGCCCCTTTCGTTCTGGTGCGACCCGTGTCCTGACCAACTCAACCCGCTCCAGTACCCGGTTCATACCCTAACCAGACCGGTCCAGTCCATGCGACCCGCGTCCTGACCCACGCGACCCGCGTCATACTTCACGCGAGCCGCATCCAACTCCACGCAACCCGCGTCTTACTGAGCCAGAGACAGAAACATGGACCCTCGCAGAGAAATCTGATCCAAGCGCAGACAAGAGCTGAGGCAAGCCACTCCTTCTCATTCTTCTCATTCTTCTGCTTCAGCCTCGCACAATGACGGTACTCATTCTTCTCATTCTTCTCACTCTTCTTCCTCTCATTCTGCCTCTCATGTCGAACCCCCGGAAGAAAACCCGAAAATTGAGTATTTCTCCGACCAGTCCAACCCTCTTTCCGCTCAGTACACTCCCAGGGCAGAAGCATACCCACCACCATACTTCCGCATCCCTACTCGCGCCATGTTCAACCGTTTTGAGAATTTGCAAAGACGCACATTCGCCAACACTCGCCGAGTCGATTTCGAAACCTTTCATGCCTTTGGAGTTTACGAGGAGTTTGTTCGCCTCACAGAGAGGATCGGGTTTACGCCCACTTTCTGGGGCATTCAGTGCGATTGCTATCAGGAGCTCACGCTTGAGTTCCTCTCCTCTCTCAGACTCAAGGTGGATGCAGAAGATCAGCCGTACATTCGATTCCGGATGCGCAGTGTGACTTGCCGAGTTCCTATTGCAACATTGCGCGAGTGGTTCGGCTTCGCACCAAACCCTACGACCGACTCTATTCACTATCGCGAGGGCTTTGACAGAGACATTTTCTGGCGTTTGATCACGAGTAAGGAGATCGCCACAAGCAACGAGTTCAGGAGCATGGCCATACCTCACCCTGTTCTCCGTTGCATCCAGCGCACTCTTGCGAATACCATTTTTGCACGTGGCGAGACAGTTGCACGTGCCAAGGAGGAGGACCTCGCATTGCTGGACTTCATGCTCCGTCCTGAGGCAGGTCTTGAGCGGCCCGATCTGATGCTCAATATGGTTGCTCACTGGGAGGATGTCCAGAAGAATAGGAGGGTAGGGGGCTCGATTCATATCGGTGCCTACGTCACTTTTATCGCTGAGAAGCTTGGCGTATCGGTCGCCGGCTTCACTCTCTCTCGAGGCCCGATCATCATGGATGCCAAGGCCTTCCTGCCGGCCACCGTGATCGGTATTTTTGGCGTCTGCAGGATGGTAGCCATCACCAGTTGCCTCGCCCATTCCATCTCTCCTTCGAGGACGAGACCACTTGGCTGTTTCCTCCACTACAGCCAGCGGAGCAGGCACCACCACCACCGCCTCCTTTTCACCCACAGCCTCCTGCCTATGGTGACGTTCACATGGCAGATGCTTCCATGCCACCTACGCAGTTCTACTCCTCCACTTTCGCAGCTGGTCCTTCCTCGTCTGCAGCCGGTCCATCCACCTCTTATTCTCGCCCCTCCTATCCACCTCCCATTCCCGATCCCACCATTCATGATGTCTACAGCTTGGTGTATGACATGCGGTGTGCGCATGGTGCTTTCCTCTATGACATGAGGAGCGAGCAGGGTGATGCTCTCTATGATATCCAGACACGGGTAGGCATGCTCGAGGAGCAGATGCGAGCCTGGAGAGGCTTCGATCGTGATCCTCCGCAGGATTGAGCGGGTATGTTTTCTCTTTCCCCTTTGCTTTTACTTTTCTTTATCTTTCAGTCTTGAAGCATTGAGGACAATGCTCAGGCTAAGCTTGGGGGGGAGACTTTTGTGTTTTAGGATTTATTTTGATTTTACTTAGGTCATGTTTACTTTTCTTTGCATCTTTAGGTGAAAAATTTGCTTGATTGTTTTAATTAGGGACCTGTTTGAAATTTTTTTATATGGTTGGGATGACTTTGGAAAATTTGAACTAACACCATAATTGACCAAACATAACTGATTAGGAACAAATGGTTTGAGATTTGTAAAATTGGATACTTGAATGTCGAGATAGAGTTTAGAAACCGAACTCTGCCTTTCAAATAGAGAAATAGGGATTTCAAATTAAGAAAGGTTGGGATATCCGTTGGTGTGAATGAACACTAATGGATGTGTGTATTCATGGTATGTGCAAAAAGAGCAAAACGAAAAAAAATAAACAAAAGAGAGAAAAACAGGAAAAACAAAATAAAAAGAAATGAAAAGACGGAGAAAATAAGAGTACTGGCAATAAGTCTTGAATGGACGCCTTTGAGCTCGTCTCCCAAATTAGAAAAGAAATAAATAAATTTTTTTGCACATATCAACACACGAAGTCCGCAACTTTCTGACCTAAGCTTGATCCAAGCTTGGGGGGGCCAAAAGGGAAAATCTCCTACAAACGAAGGCATAGTTCAGCGAAAGAATGAAAAATCGATAAATTCGAGTAATCAGCTTTGCAAGTTTTGAAACATTTGGAGTTTGAGGTTTTGTTAATCAATTTGTGAGGTGAATCAAGATTGACCAAGGGAAGTCCAAATCATAGCAAAAAGATTCTTGAGTTTCTTTATTGAAGCAATCGAGTAAATTTTCACATTTTAGGCATTCAGCTTGCATTTAGATTCCAAACCCGGTTTGAAAGTACAGATTTGCTTGAGGACAAGCAAAGGATAAGCTTGAGGGAGTTTGATGTCTTTATATTTGATCTATTATTTCGACCTATTTTCAGACCAGACCTTATGTTTTTGACCACTAAATTGCATAGTTTACATTGAAAATCAATAGAATATGGTACTGCTGCAGTTTGTGGTTGATTTGCAGGAAATAGGCGAAAACATGAAGAGTTCTGACCTTCCCCCACGCGAGTCGCGTCCCACCTGACGCGGGTCGCATCGCAGTCCAGACGCGACCTCAGACGCGACCCTCATTGCGCACATCAGTTCTACCTGACTCGGGTCGCGTGCCATCTCATGCTGGTCGCGTCGACTTAACTGCGCCAGGCCCAATTGAGGCCCATTAAGAAACCTATATATACAGAAGGCCTGGCACAGGAAAGGGGATCCACGATTTTTCACAGAAAACAGATCTGATCGGTTTTGAACTGAGAGCTTGGCGCCAGGGAAGAGGAGAGGCGATCTGGAGCCGATCTGGAGCCACGACTTGGAGAAGAAGATTTCAGAAGCCTCGATCCTCTTCACTCCTCCATCTCTCACCATGATTTGCATTCTCTTTCTCTCTCCTATTTTGATTTTGCTCATGTCTGAGTAGATTTGTAGTTTCAGGGGTTTGGATTGTAGTCTGATACTTTGTTTGATTATGCACATGGATTGATTCTGATTGTTATTTCGTGTTTCTTTGATTCTTGTATTATTTGAGATTGCTTGATCTAAATTGCTTGATTGATTCTTGATTGTCTACTGTTGAATGCCTTTGGTATTTCTTCTTGTAATAAGGCCTTGACATTCTTGCAAATTAGGTTAAGTACTTGAGGTAAGTCTGAGATCCGAAAGGTTAGGTCAATAGTAGCCGAGAGGTGAAATTTCCACTTGTGGATACCTTTAGTAAACAGAACTAAGAACTTAGGTTTAGATCAAACAGCTTGATTAAACCTAGGAAGGTGAAATTGTATTTCCAAACCAGGTCTGCTAAGCCAACACAAGAGAGTTGAGGTTTAGTGACATTAGGTACGGTCAATCTAGCCTTACACGATTTAAACAACCAGTTTCTGACATGTGCAGACTCAGCTCAAGGGGCCATGCGGGTCGCGTGAGATATCACGCAGGTCGCATCACAAGGGTCGCAAGCGAGAGCTTGCGAGTCGCGTGACAGGTCCAGAGTGCTTGAGGGCCACGCGGGCCGCATGCGAGAGCTTGCGGGTCGCGTCACAAGAGTCGCATTCGAGAGTATGCGGGTTGCGTGGCAGGTCCAGAGTAGCAAAGTTGAAGATGAAATCTGAAACCCTTGAAACGCCCTTTTATACAATAGTACAAAACACAAACATTTAACTGGTTTCATTTCTGTTCATACATTGTTCATTGGATTTGTTCATACATTCGTTTATTTGTTCATACATTCGTTACAAAACTTAGGATTAGACAAACACACAACTTTCACACTTCTAGTACCTAACTGGGTAGAGTAGAAATTTAGAAAGTGAGTCGTCCCTGTGGATCGATACCCGACTAAACTTCACGACATGATTGTGCACTTGCGATCTGAGTCGAAGGTTTATAAGGTTTAAGAGCTACAGATTCTTCTGTAGTGAAACTTTGTTCACCTCATTTTGGCACGAACAGATGTCATGCTGTATTGGATAATTTTTGATCAAATATGAGAGTTTGATAAAAGTCCGGTTTAAATTTGGGTACAATTAAATTTGGGTACAATTCTAATTAAATTTGGGTACAATTCAAATTAAATTTGGGTACAATTCAAATTAAATTTGGGTACAATTCTAATTCTAAATCCTAAATTAATATCTAATTCTAAATGCTAAATCTAAATCCTAAACCTAAATCATAATACTAAACCCTAAACCTAAACCTAATTACTACTCTACACTACAAATTAAAACTAGAGAAGAAGAAGAAAACTTACCCGAGGTCGAAGGGATTGAAACTTCTTAGAAATGATATGAAATCCGAAACTAGCGGCCCCTTATATAGGCTCCTGTAGGGGTCCGCTCCGGCATATAGCGGCCCCAGGGTCCGCTCCGGCATATAGCGGACCCATATGAGGGTCCGCTCCGGCATTCTGCGGCCGTGCTAGATTTAAAATTGTCAGAAAACTGTAGTTATTTGGTTAATTTATTTTTTTAAAATGGTATAAATAAAAATTTCGGTCTAAAAGATTCACCATCTCATGGGTCCTAATTCAAATCGTATCTCTTAGGATTTATAGTTTACGATGTAAAATGTAGGGTCTACAATCCGCTTCGTCTTCTCCTGGGCCTGGCACACCGCGTCCCCGTACTGTTGTACACCTAGAAATTTTTAGGCAGTGTCCGTATAAATTTTGGCTCAGCTGAAACTTGCTCCATCCTCTGATGGAAAATTTTCTTTGGTAGTAATTAATAGAAAAGAAGAGAGAGAAATAGAAAGAGTACAATAATATTTATATTGGTAGTAAGATCGGTAGCAATTCTACCGATTTTAAAAATAAAAAAAGTTTGGAACGGTATGGATTCTACCGATCCTAACCCTTTTCTTATTTTTTTTAATTTGTCCACCGCAACACGAATTGCTACAGACTTGATTAAGGAATAAGAAAGTTTGAGTTTAGATTGGTAATTTTCTTACCGATCTTAATTTTGAAGCATTTTTTTATTTTTCTTTATATGAGAGGAGAACGTATGATATTTAATTAAAATATTCCTATTGTTTGTATCGGTCTGAATTTTACTGATCAAAACAATTGAATAAGGGTTTAAACGTTTAAACCCTGAGCATCCGTTTTTTTTCTTTTCTAGCGTCCTTCTTCTTCATCAGTCGGCGGTAGTTTTTTTTACTTCAAACAAACCGAACTTCTTCGCCAGCGTCTATCTCACAAAATTCAGTTGCGAACAGATCAGCAACACCATTGTGTTGAGCAAGTCAAGCTGATAAATATCGTAAGTTTTTTTTTCTTATTACATGAATATTAAGTACCGTAAAGCACGAATGAACACAACACCACTTGGAACACCGTATTTCTATTCCCTATTTTTGGTAGAATGTCCTGAAATTTGGAAAATGATCATTGAAAATGCAACTCCAATGATTAAATTTAGTGTGCTTGAATTAATTATTGATTCAGAACGAATCACATCGGAAACCAACTACTACCCATACCCTGGTAGTATAGCAGGAGGTAGTAGCACACTGATATGTCCATATTTCATCTATTATTTCGTCCTATTTCTGAACCAGACCTTATGCTTTTGACCACTAAATTGCATAGTTTATATTGATTTTCAATAGAGTATGGTACTGCTGGCAGTTTTGTGGTTAATTTGCAGGATATAGGCAAAAACAGGCAAAAAGGCAGATTTCTGACTTCCCCCACGCGACCCGCGTTCCATCTCATGCGGGTCGCATCGCAGCCCAGACGAAGCGACCTCAGACGCGACCCTCACAACTCGCATCCGCGCCACCTGACGCGGGTCGCATGGAAATTCATGCGGGTCGCGTCGAGTCAGCTGAGCCAGGCCCAATTAGGGCCCACGAAGGAAGTTATATATACTACAGGCCTGGCAACAGAGAATGAATTAATCCGATTTTCATCCAGAAAACAGATCAGATCCGATTGGGAGACGCTGAAGGCGATCTGAAGAGGAGAAGTCGATCTGGAGCTGAGGAGGAGGCGATTCGAAGGAGAAGACTCAATCTGAAGCTCTAATCCTCTTCATCACCTCTTCTCTCACTATGATTTGCCTTCTTCCTCTCTCTCTTGTTTTGATTTTATTGATGTCTAAGTAGATACTGTAGTTTCGAGGGTTTGGATTTGTAGTCTGACACTTTACTTGATGATGCATATGGATTGATTCTTATTGTTATTTTGTGTTTCTCGATTCTCGTATTATTTGAGATTGCTTGATTTGAATTGTTTGATTCTTGATTGCTTACTGTTGAATGCCTTTGGCATTTCTTCTTGTACCAAAGGCTTGACGTTTCTTGCAAATTAGGTTAAGTACCTGAGGTAGGTCTGAGAACCGAAAGGTGTGGTCAATGAGTAGCCGAAAGGTGAAAGTTTCTATTCAGCTTGTAGATCAATGAGTAGCCGAAAGGTGAAAGTTTCTACTTCAGCTTGTAGATACCTTTAGTAAACAGAATAGAGAACTTAGGTTTAGATCAAACAGCTTGATTAGACCTGAGAAGGTGAAATTGCAATTCCAAACCAGGTCTGCTAAGCCAACACACGAAAGTTGAGGTTCAGTGACACTAGGTACGGTCAGTCTAGCCTTACACAACTTAAAACAACAAGTTTCTGACATGTGCAGACTCAGCTCAAGGGCCATGCGGGTCGCGTGACATACTACGCGGGTCGCATCACGAGGGTCGCAAGCCTCAGCTTGCGGGTCGCATGCGAAAGCATGCGGGTCGCGTCATACGGGTCGCATGCGAGAGCATGCGGGTCGCGTGGCAGGTCCTGAGCAGTAAAGTTGAAGATGAAATCTGAAACCCTTGAAACACCCTTTTATACCACAGTACAAAATACATACTTTTAGCTGATTCATTTACCCGTTCATACATAGTTAATACAATTGTTAATACATACATACTTGTTCATTCATTCTTTGATTACATTCGATTTGTTCATACAATTTAGAAATAGTTAAACAAAACCCCAATCATTCAACTTCTAGTACCTAACTTGGATTAGTTAAGATTCAGAAAATAATCCGTCCCTGAGGATCGACACCCATTCTAACTACAAAGACAGGGTTGTGCACTTGCAACCTTCGTCCAAGAGATTGAATAGGGTTTAAACTCCACAGCTTAGGCTGTGGTGAAACTCTGTACCTCTTACTCGGGAGCGAACAAGTTTTTGGCGCCGTTGCCGGGGACGGCTTTCATTTTCTGAATTTTTACTTTTCTTAGTTAATCTAGATTTTAATCTGTATCTTTTATCTTTCTTCTCTTTTACTGAAAGCTGGCTCTTAACCATCCTCCTGCAGGTAGATACACACTGAAATACCAACTGAGGAGCAGAGGGCCACTTTTTGACGAAACTCCTCCAGACGAAACTGCTGTTGCTCAGCCATCTCTTGACGCGACCCTCACCGAGGTTGACGCAACCCGCATCACATCAGACGCAACCCGCGAGACCTCTCACGCAACCCGAGTTGAAGAGATGTCAGATCACCCGAGCAGAGACGACAGGGAGGAAAGAGAAAGAGAAAGAGACGGGGATGAAGTCCTGACCGATCCTGAGGATGAAGAAATGGATGTCTTCATGCCGAGGACACTTCGAGAGTTCAACGTGCCACGAGCTGGAGATGTCAGAGGAGCAATCAGGTTGCCAAGAGTACCTGGACAGCAACCAAATTTCAACCCAGGAGTGGTCAACATGGTTCAGCAAAACACCTTCCATGGCATGGACCACGAGGATCCTCATGCTCACCTCCAGACCTTTCTCGAGTGTATCACAACCATCAAGACCAATGGAGCAACCGCTGATTACACCAAACTGGCTCTTTTTCCTTTTACTCTTAGGGACAAAGCTAAGAAATGGTTAGGGTCGTTACCTAGGGATTCGATCACCAGCTGGAGGGAATTATCTAAGTTGTTTCTAACTAGGTTTTTCTCTCACAAAAGAACCGCCAAGGTAAGGAACGAACTGACCAGCTTTAGGCAATTGTTAGATGAACCCCTAAATGAGTCTTGGGAAAGGTTTAGAGAGTTGCAGTATTCTTGTCCACACCATGGTTTACCTGATTGGTTGTTGATCCAAACATTTTACGATGGTTTGACTGAGAGCACTCGTTCTTATGTAGATGCAGTTGCAGGTGGAGCACTCATGTCCCGAGAGCCTCTCGAAGCCATGAACCTGATCGACAATATGGCACAGAACCAACAGTGGTCCGGCCGCGACAACGCCCGACCGAGAGGTGGCGGCAAGTTCGAGGTCGATCACATCACTGCCTTGACCGCCAAGATGGATGCCATGCAGAGGGCGATGGACAAGCTGAGCGTGAAGGCAGTCGAACAACAACTGCAGAGCTGCGTCATGTGTGGAGACGAGCGACACAGCTACGAGCAATACCCCATGGCAGAGGTCGAAGAGAGCAACGAGCAGGTAAGTTCCCTGAACAACGAACCTTCATTTTTTCCAAAGCCTCCTTTCAACCGATCCTACTCCAAGGATCCGATTGAGCAACAAAATTAGAGGTGGAATCAAAACAATGCTCCTAGGCCTCCTTTCAACAACTCGTTTCACAATCCGTCTTCCAGTGACAACAACAATTCTTTCAATCGTCCGTCTTCCGGTCACAACAATTGGAACAATCCCTCTTCCAACAACAACTCCAACAAGAACTTCTACCAGAACGCTTCTTTTCCCAATCAGAACAATCGAGCACCTCAAGCCGGTCCTTCCAAACCGTACGTGCCTCCCTATGCGACCAATTTCACACACGAGCAAGGGAAGATGAATCCAATGATGTGGGAACAGATGCAGAGCATGTCCACTCAAATGGCGGCTCAAAGCAAGTTGTTGGAGCAGTTGAGTCACATTGTCACCTCAAGCCAACCTCAACCTGGAAAGCTACCAGCTCAGCCAGAACCCAACCCCAGAGGAGAAGCTAAGGCGATCACGCTGCGAAGTGGGACCCAATACCAAGAACCAGCCTTCCCATCTGAACTGACTCCATTGGATGTGACCCACTCCAATGTGACGCGACCCGCGTGCCATCCCACGCGACCCGCGTCACACTCGGAAGAAAACATTGACCCAGGTCGCATCGAGCCAAATCGACCCGCATCGCCGCTTGGAGAACCTGTGGACGCGACCCGCGCGCCAACTCATGCGACCCGAGCGGAAGAGCCTGACAGAGGGAAGAAGAAAGAGGCTGAGAAACCTCCACCCTACAGGCCACCTTTGCCTTTCCCCCGAAGACTAGCTGCAACCAAACTGGACGCACAATTGGCAAAGTTCACGGAAGTCCTGAAAGGACTGCACATCACGATCCCATTCACCGAGGCCTTGACTCAAATGCCCTCTTACGCCAAATTCCTGAAGGATATCTTATCCAACAAACGAAGCTTGGAGGGTAATGAAACGGTGAAGTTGACGGAACAGTGCAGTGCCATTCTGAAGAGTGACCTACCTCCCAAATTGAACGACCCAGGGAAGTTTTCCATTCCTTGCATCATCGGCAAGGCCACGATCAAGAGAGCTCTCTGTGACTTGGGAGCTAGCGTGAGCCTCATGCCGCGCATGATTTCGAGCGAATGGGAGTAGGAGAGCTCAGGCCCACGCGAATGACGTTGCAGCTAGCGGATTCCTCGGTACGATTGCCACTTGGCATAGTGGAAGACGTACCAGTTCAGGTCGGTAAGTACTTTGTACCTGTAGACTTTGTGGTCATGGAAATGGAAGAGGACAAGGAAGTCCCCATCATTCTGGGACGACCTTTCCTCAGGACAGCAGGTGCAATCATCGATGTGTCTCAAGGAACACTGACCTTGAACTTTGGAGGAGAGAAAGTGTGTTTCCAAAGTGATCGAGCCATGAAGTACCCTTCAGCCGAATCCTGTTCCCGAGTGGATGTGCACGAAGAATGCCTAACAGATTTGGTAGAAGAGCACTTCCTTGATCGGAGCCGTGAGAGCGTGAATGAACACACTGAATTCTTGTTCGAACCAAAAGATGAAATCAGCAATCTGAATGAAGTCGGAAGAGCAGAAGTGAAATCAGCTGACCTGCAAGACCTTGATGCGATCCGTGTAAGCAACCAATCAGACCCTTGGTATGCAGACATAGCCAACTTCATCACCTCTTGGGATCTATCCGATCCCACCCGAGTCGAAGATTAGAAAAAGAAAGGTCGAGCTTGAGACCTAAAACAAGCGCTCCTTGGGAGGCAGCCCAAGCCTGTTCGTTTAATTGCATTTCATTTAGACATTTCATTTAGATTAGAGTTAGACGTAGATTAGATTTCGAGTTAGATTAGATTTCTTATTGTTTTCCTTTTGCAAAATACCAAAAAGGACCCCTGACGCGACCCGCATGAGATTCCATACGACCCGCGTGAGAACCCACGCGACCCGCGTGAGAACCCACGCGACCCGCGTGAGAACCCACGCGACCCGCTTGAAATTCCATGCGACCCGCGTCTCCTCGAACCGACGGCTGGCATTGAAGGGGCGCGTCGAAACGACGCGAGGTCCTTTTTAAGCCGCGTCCCCTCCTTCTTCTCTTCTCATTCTCGGCTGTCTCCACCCTTTTCTTCTCCTCTCAACCGAAGCACCAGCATTCTCTCCGCCGACCTTCTCCCTTCTCTTCCACGAAGCCGACGACGCAGCAGGTAAGTTCTCTTTTCTCTTTTCTCTGTTGGTTCGCCACCCTACCAGCCCCTTTGTTCTGTGCGACCCATGTCCTGACCAAAGCGACCCGCTCCAGTACTCGCTTCAATCCCTAACCAGACAAGTCCGGTTCACGCGACCCGCATCCTTACCCACGCGACCCGCGTTCGATCTCACGCGAGTCGCATCGAAAACCCACGCGACCCGCATCGTGTTGAACCAGAGACCAAATCAGAGGCAAGAACATGGACCCTCGCCGAGAAATCCGATCCAAGCGCAGACAAGAGCTGAGGCAAGCCACTCCCTCTCATTCCTCTCATTCTTCTGCTTCAGCCTCGCGCAATGACAGTACCCCCTCCTCTCATCCTTCTTCTTCTAATCATTCCTTTCATTCTGACTCTCACGCTGAAAACCCTGAAAACCCTAAGTTGAGCATTTCTCTGACGATTCCAACCCCCTTTCAGCTCAGTACACTCCTCGGGCAGATGCATACCCACCACCACACTTCCGCATCATCAATCGCGGCATGTGCAACCGTTTTGAAAACTTGCAGAGACGCACATTCGCCAACACTCGCCGAGTCGATTTAAGTGCACTTCACACCTTTGGAGTTTACGAGGAGTTCGTTCGCCTCACTGAGAGGATCGGGTTTACTTCCAATTTCTGGGGTATTCAGTATGATTGTTACCAGGAGCTCACGCTTGAGTTTCTCTCCTCTCTCAAACTCAAGTGGGATGACAATGAAGAACCGTACATTCGATTCCAGATGCGCAGCGAGACTCACCGAGTTCCTGTTAGACAGTTGCGCGAGTGGTTTGGCTTCGCACCAAACCCTACGGTCAGCGACCTTGTCTACCGCGAGGGCTTTGACCGAAACATCTTCTGGCGTTTGATCACGGGTAGGGAGGTCGCCACGAGCAACGAATACAGGAGCACTGCCATACCTCATCCTGTTCTCCGTTGCATCCAGCGCACTCTTGCGAACACCATTTTTGCACGTGGCGAGACAGTTGCACGTGCCAATGAGGAGGACCTAGTATTGCTGGATCACATGCTCCGGCCCCTGGAAGATTTTGAGCGGCCCGATCTGATGCTCAATATGGTTGCTCACTGGCTGTATGTGCAGAAGAATACGAAGCCAAGAGGCTTGATTCACATCGGCGCCTATGTCACTCTTATTGCTGAGCGACTTGGCATATCAGTCGCCGGATTCACTCTCTCTCAGGGCCCGAACATCATGGATGTCAAGGCCTTTCAGCAAGCGACGTTCGTCAAGATAGAGCGCGGTCCTGCCGGTCACCGTGCCCGATATTTTTGGCGCCTGCAGGATGGTAGCCAGTACCAGTTGCCTCGTCCATTCCATCTCTCCTTCGAGGACGAGACCACTTGGCTATTTCCTCCACCACAGCCAGATGAGCAGGCACCACCACCACCTCCTTTTCAGCCACCGCCTCCTGCCTATGGTGATGTTCACATGACCGATGCTTCCATGCCATTCCATGCATCCACCTTCGCAGCTGGTCCTTCCTCGTCTGCCGCTGGTCCATCCACCTCTTATTCTCGCCCCTCCTATCCACCTCCCATCCCCGATCCCACTATTCACGATGTCTACAGCTTGGTGTATGACATGAGGCGTGCGCATGGTGACTTCCTCTATGACATGAGGCGCGAGCAAGGTGACGCTCTTTCTGATCTTCAGACGCGGATGGGCACTCTGGAGGAGCAGTTCAGCGCTTTTTGGCTTGATCCTCCCACCGATGATTGAGCGGGTATTGTTTTCTCTTTCCCCTTTGCTTTTATTTCTCTTTATCTTTCAGTCTTGAAGCATTGAGGACAATGCTCAGGCTAAGCTTGGGGGGGAGACTTTTGTATCTTAGGATTCACTTTTATGTTTTAGGATTTACTTTGATTGTACTTAGGTCATGTTTACTTTTCTTTGCATCTTTAGGTGAAAAATTTGCTTAATTGTTTCAATTTTGGACCTGTTTGAAATTTTTTATATGATTGGGATGACTTTGGGATATTAGACCTAACCTCATAATTGACCAAATAGAACTGATTAGGACCAAATGGTTTGAGATTTTGAAAAATTGGAAACTTGAATGTCGAGATAGAATTTAGAAACTGAATTGTGCCTTTCAAACAATGGAAATAGGGATTTCAAATAAAGAAAGGTTGGGATATCCGTTGGTGTGAATGAACGCTAGTGGATGTGTGTATTCATGGTATGTGCAAATAAAAAAAAAAAAAACAAAGAAAATAAAATAAAAAAAAAACAAAAGAGATGAAAAGATGGAGAAAATAAGAGTACTGGCAATAAGCCTCGAATGGGCGCCTTTGAGCTCGTCTCCCAAATGAGAAATGAAAGAATAAATTTTTGCGCATATCAACACACGAAGTCCGCAACTTTCTGACCTAAGCTTGATTCAAGCTTGGGGGGGCAAAAAGGGAAAATCTCCTACAAACGAGGGCATAGTTTAGTGAAAGAATGATAATTCGATAATTCAAGTAATCAGCTTTGCAAATTTCGAAACATTTAGAGTTTGAGGTTTTGTTAATCAATTTGTGAGGTGAACCAAAATTGACCAAGGAAAAATCCTAACCATAGCAAAAAGATTCTTCAGTTTCTTTATTGAGGCAATCGAGTAAATTTTCACATTTTAGGCATTTAGCTTGCATTTAGATTCCAAACCCGGTTTGAAAGTACAGATTTGCTTGAGGACAAGCAAAGGGTAAGCTTGGGGGAATTTGATATGTCTATATTTCATCTATTATTTCGTCCTATTTCTGAACCAGACCTTATGCTTTTGACCACTAAATTGCATAGTTTATATTGATTTTCAATAGAGTATGGTACTGCTGGCAGTTTTGTGGTTAATTTGCAGGATATAGGCGAAAACAGGCAAAAAGGCAGATTTCTGACTTCCCCCACGCGACCCGCGTTCCATCTCATGCGGGTCGCATCGCAGCCCAGACGAAGCGACCTCAGACGCGACCCTCACAGCTCGCATCCGCGCCACCTGACGCGGGTCGCATGGAAATTCATGCGGGTCGCGTCGAGTCAGCTGAGCCAGGCCCAATTAGGGCCCACGAAGGAAGTTATATATACTATAGGCCTGGCAACAGAAGAGACCATCCATTAATCCGATTTTCATCCAGAAAACAGATCAGATCCGATTGGGAGACGCTGAAGGCGATCTGAAGAGGAGAAGTCGATCTGGAGCTGAGGAGGAGGCGATTCGAAGGAGAAGACTCAATCTGAAGCTCCAATCCTCTTCATCACCTCTTCTCTCACTATGATTTGCCTTCTTCCTCTCTCTCTTGTTTTGATTTTATTGATGTCTGAGTAGATACTGTAGTTTCGAGGGTTTGGATTTGTAGTCTGACACTTTACTTGATGATGCATATGGATTGATTCTTATTGTTATTTTGTGTTTCTCGATTCTCGTATTATTTGAGATTGCTTGATTTGAATTGTTTGATTCTTGATTGCTTACTGTTGAATGCCTTTGGCATTTCTTCTTGTACCAAAGGCTTGACGTTTCTTGCAAATTAGGTTAAGTACCTGAGGTAGGTCTGAGAACCGAAAGGTGTGGTCAATGAGTAGCCGAAAGGTGAAAGTTTCTATTCAGCTTGTAGATCAATGAGTAGCCGAAAGGTGAAAGTTTCTACTTCAGCTTGTAGATACCTTTAGTAAACAGAATAGAGAACTTAGGTTTAGATCAAACAGCTTGATTAGACCTGAGAATGTGAAATTGCAATTCCAAACCAGGTCTGCTAAGCCAACACACGAAAGTTGAGGTTCAGTGACACTAGGTACGGTCAGTCTAGCCTTACACAACTTAAAACAACAAGTTTCTGACATGTGCAGACTCAGCTCAAGGGCCATGCGGGTCGCGTGACATATCACGCGGGTCGCATCACGAGGGTCGCAAGCCACAGCTTGCGGGTCGCGTGCCAGGTCCAGGGCGCTTAAGGCCAAGCGGGTCGCGTCACAAGGGTCGCATGCGAGAGCATGCGTGTCGCGTGGCAGGTCCTGAGCAGTAAAGTTGAAGATGAAATCTGAAACCCTTGAAACACCCTTTTATACCACAGTACAAAATACATACTTTTAGTTGATTCATTTACCCGTTCATACATAGTTAATACAATTGTTAATACATACATACTTGTTCATTCATTCTTTGATTACATTCGATTTGTTCATACAATTTAGAAATAGTTAAACAAAACCCCAATCATTCAACTTCTAGTACCTAACTTGGATTAGTTAAGATTCAGAAAATAATCCGTCCCTGAGGATCGACACCCATTCTAACTACAAAGACAGGGTTGTGCACTTGCAACCTTCGTCCAAGAGATTGAATAGGGTTTAAACTCCACAGCTTAGGCTGTGGTGAAACTCTGTACCTCTCATTTGGGAGCGAACACACACCAATATTACTAAGTCCACCATGTACCGACTATTGTCCAAGTTCAACTAATATGACAGATCTGACGGATTCATCGAATGTTGGATTTGAAGATGACACATCTTCTTCTGACAATGAAAGCCCAGATGTCAGGGTAGATTTTACACAGGAGGAGATAGAAAATGAGATTGGTGTACAGGAAATATTGAAGGAGTGGAGAATGTCAATTCCATTCGTGAACCGGGGTATGCAACATTCATGTCCTTCCTTCAATTCGCAAGAGCCAATGCCATACATGGATCGTGATTTTTTTGGCACTCCCCGTAGATTGGATGATCATTTATCTGAGGGTCAAAAATTTCCATCAAAGGAACACCTCCAAACAAAATTAGAAAAATTTATGTTTGAAAATAACATGGAAATAAATGTGCAAAACAGTAGCAGAAGCAAGTACGTGGTGACATGTAAAGTGGAGAGTTGTGAATAGAGATTATATGCCAAAGCAACCGACACAAGAGCTTGGGTGATAGTTAAGAAACAACACCCGCACTCATGTTTTGGTAGTACTACTAAGCTGGATCACAATCAGATGACGGTAAAAATGATTGCAACTCTAATTAAAGAAGAATTGAGAGTAAATTTGGAAATGACAGTAAAACAGGTGCGTGTTGCTGTTAAGTCTACCACTGCCTTGAAATAGTTTTGGTATATCAATTTATCTTTCTCTGGAAACATCTACCAAGAATCTATTCCTTTTAGTTCGGACCCTTGAAATTGATTATTTTCCAATTGATGCTTTTCTAACTCCATATTTTCCAATTTATGTTTTACTGGTAATATCTCAAAACAAATCTAATAACAAAAATATCTTTAATTACCTTGAATCGGTAACCCCCATAAGATGCTAACGTCTTCCAAAGTCACAGTTATCTTGCCGAATGGTAGATGGAAAGTATTGGTCTCTGGCCTCCATCTCTCGACAAAGGTAGTGATCAATGCAGGGTCAATAGGACAATCATTTACTCGGGCAATCTGATACAGCCCAATATTCTTCAGACCATAGGCCATTTCTTCGCTATATGGCATGTGCATCCGATGTGCGCTGGTACACAAAACCTTATCCTTTTTCTGCAAAAAAAAATATTATTTACTATTACCAAAAAAAAATAACACAACAAAACTCATTAATCCAAAAGAACAAAATTACAATATAAAAGAATATGCAATTTTACCTCCTGCGAAACCCTAATCTGTGATATTCTAAACTCTGAAGGGTGGAGATGCAATAATTGTGGATAATCATCCATAATACCTAAATTAATAGTACACAAGAATGATTTAATCTAACATATTTATAAAACATTATTAAATACATAAATAAATTAATCTGGAGGAAATAATCTGGAAGTTAGTTAGGGATATAACTTTTTTTGGGCAAGGTTATTTTTGGGGTAGCTTTTAGAACAAAACTTACAATGCAAAATTAGTCACCTATAGATGCAAGATAGTAGGAATTAGTCACCTCAAAACCGTGAGATGCTTTCAAAATGGTTTAGGAGGCTCCGCTAGGTTTCCAATTACTTGTACCGACTCAATCGAAACTACATCAGTGACAAACTAGAGAAAATAAATACATGAAAGTTAAATTTCTACTTGTAAAATCAATAATATCAATTAGTTCTATAGTTAATTTCGGATTAAATAAATTAAAAAAAAATGGTTTCATACCTTGGCCGAAAAAACATATCTAATATTCTGTGGACTTCTCCTCTCAAATCTAAACTTATTCCAACAAACAAGGTTCAATTTGATCAACAAATCATGAAGCTTTTTTTCGGTAGGGTTTCGCCATTCTTTTCTTCTTACTCAGCTTCTTAAGTTTTGAAAAGGGAGAGTAGAGAGAGACTGGGGAAGAGACGGGATCCAAAAAAATAAAACTAAAATTGGATCGGTATGAGTTATACCGATCTAATGTTGAGACCACAATACCGGATCCCCTGTGGCGCTATTTTTATAACCCGCGGAAAAGTTAGAAAAATTATAAATGTGAGTTAGAATCGGTGGAATCCATACCAATCCAAATTCTTTTGAATTTTAAATCAGTAAAATTGCTACCGATCTTACTACCAATACAAATACTATTGTACTCTTTCTGTTTCTCTCTCTTCTTTTCTATTAATTACTACCGAAAAAAAAATTCCCTCTGCAATACCACATGGATATGCATTGGTGGGGGAACGTGACATAGTGACATACTGACATCGGCTACCAATATGTCTATCAATCAGTCACGTGGTGTTTTTTTATATATATGAATATAGATTGGTTAATATCAAAACGTTTGTTCCGAAGCTGTGGTGCAATCAATTGGTTTTCTGATTTTGAAAATTCAAACGGTCAATCCGAACTATTAGATGTGATTTCTATATTAAAATGTGCTTGGAGACCAAATTTTACATTTTTTTGAAATTTTTTTACTATTATTAAGTCAGTTTTAAAATCGCTGATTTTAATAAATAGTGAAAATTTTCTGAATCATTAAAAACAATGATTTTAAAACCGACTTAGTAAATAGTAAAAAAATTTCAAAAAATGTAAAATTTGGTCTCCAAGCACATCTTAATATAGATTGAATGTTGAACGGTTTGGATCGACTGTTTGGACTTTAAAAATGTAAAAATCGAAGCGTTTGTTCCACGGTCTAGGAACAAACGTTTTGATATTAACCACTCAATATATATATGTGTGTGTGTGTGAAATCTGATGTAAATTTAAGGGGAAATTTTTTGTATACCCCGCAAAAACTTGAAATTACGTATTCCCAAATCTAAAATTCATAATATCATATTTATCCTTCTAAACTTAATATTGTAACAGAGTTAATAGAGACACTATATTTGTTTTTATGCGGTTATCTAACAGAGAAGGAAACAATATTTCTGTATTTCTTTCCGAGGCATTGAAAGCTAGATTCATTTCATTTCACAATCATGAAAATCATGTTTAATCGGACGAAGCCGGAACCCTTTTTGGGTAGGATCTGGTTCAAACGCTATCGGACAAATACCGCACCCGTTTTACTAATTCATGCTACTTGCAGTGGTTATCATGAGTTGTACATTTTTAGTAGTTCAAAAAAAAAAAAATCATTGGTGTGGACAAAAAGAAAAGACATGACACCAAGTATTAATTTACATTAAAAAACAGAACAAAAGTATGATTCAGGCATCCTGTTCACCAATTAAGTGTCCCAAATAAATAACATTGGCATGAAAAGAAACTCGTTTTTTCATTAGTAAATGATCATTGGTGTGGTTATAAATTAAGGAGATCATTGCATATATTTAAGTTTACATTTTTTTTAATGGCAATTAATTGAACATATTAGTTTGGCTGTCAGTTATATCTGAGACCTCGAAAATATTTTGACTTCCGGACCTTTACACAATTGTAAACAGACTATATGATTTTCTTCATTATTATAACGATACATAACATCCAATCATTTGGAATATTACTTAAGCTAAGCTATATGCGCTATCATAATTTTCAATCCAATCATTTGAGATATTAGAGGATATCAAATCAATACATAATACCCCATTTTGTAGACAGCTTGTACACGATATGTCGCGAACAAAACCTATACACTGTTTCAGGTGCACATACATGTCCTTCAAGATTTTACACCACTCATGAATGATAAGACAAAAATGACACAAATATGATGAGACGATGACAAACAAAATCAAACGCATATTTTTTTGTTGGCCTACTTTATAAAATTAGTCATCTCTCTAATTAGAGATTTCATGTTAGTTTCAATAAGAATAATGTACTAATATTAATCTTATGTATATGTTGTGTCAGATATTAGTCTTAAAATTTGTTTGAAATTGAAAGTACTTTGATTTTTGTATCAATAATTTTGTATGCTATCATCGAAACGTACGTCAAGTGATGCTTCTAATAATTATTCTTGTTATCATGCTTTTTATCATTCCTTTGGTGAAAAATAAAGCTACAAAATTAAGTCACCTCGATGAACTTGATTATACGGTTATGTAAACTGATCTCGTGTGCAGAGCCCTTTGACTTGTTGTGTGTTACTTTCAAAGGTTTAAATAGCGTTTATCGCGTCATAGCGGAACGGCTGAAAAAACGGAGCTATGGCCATATAGCGCCGCTATAGCGCGAAATAGTGCGCTATATGACCATAGCGTTATAGCTTTTTTGGTCCGAAAACGCTATAGCGCGCTATTTAGAACATTGGTTACTTTAGAACTGAACTGTCTCACAATAAGGTTGTATCGATTATGATATTTTTTATGCTTAGTTATTGTTTGTATTTATTTAACTTTTCGTATTTTCGAAAGTTTGTAAATACGCAGTGAAAATTAGTCATGCCCTAAACCGTAATTATGATTCAAGTGTGACATGTGTATACCGAGTATTTAATTGTAGGGCGTAAACTAACCCTTAGAGCATCTACATCTCAGTAACTCAAATGAGTTTCTAAATAATTGTTAACTACTTTTTAGAAATTGAGATCTTTAAATTTTTTAACTCTCACATCCCCAAAATTAATTTTAAAGTTTCTATTAAGCCACGTCAGCAATAAATTAAAAAAAAGAAATAATTTGAGCCAATCATTTAGCTAGCGTGGAGTTTATAAACAGTTTCTTAATAAGAAAATTTCCTGCATAGTTTCTAAATAAGAAACTCTCCTACGTCCCTGAAATTGGATTAAAAATGCCACATCATATTAGAAATTCTCATAATACCAGAGATGTAGATGCTCTTAAATTCACTCGAAATTTAATTTCTAACTCAAACTTGTCTTTGTTTAATGCGTAAGAGTTGCTTAAACTAATCCTTGTTCATATTCTTGCTTTCTCAACAGAAGTGATTGAAAATTTTGGCTTATGGAAAGCTGATTGATTAAGAAATTAATGGGAGACAAAATAAGGCTAAATAAGGCTGCATCGTTAAGAAACAGAAGAAAAAAAATCTATTATTATTTAGGCACTGTTTTATTTTAGTAAATCAGGCATCTGACTTTACCTCGTTTGACTTGCTACTTGATACAGATTTTAAAACTGTTAAAATTGTTATCCAATCTACTATCATCTTTCTAGTGACTTTACCTCATTGACTATTTTTTACGATTGAGAAAAAAGAGGTAGCACAGTTGGTTAGAAAAAAGATTCTAAGACTATTGTTATTCAAAAATCGAGTGTTTAATATCCCCTCACAACTACGCAACTTCTGCAAATATTTAAAAAAGAAAAGAATATTTGTTATGATTTAAAAACTGTTAGGATTGTTACTCAATCCCTCATTTTCGAAGATATCTACTACTTTTTTATAAAATAAATTTATATTAAAAAATATATTAGATACAAACATTTTAGAGCATCTACAATGGTAATTGTTTTTAAATTGCTAATCTGATGTGTCAATTGCTAATATAATTGTTGGATTGTAGGCCAATTGCTAAAAGAATAAATTTGCTTATAAAACAAACGATTTCTTTTGGACATGCTAATACTCTCTCTCTTTCCTATTGGCTCTGACTCCTTTGTTCTCTCTCCTATTGGCTCTGACCCAATTTCTGAGATGGAAGTGTTAAGAAATTAAAAGGAACTTAATTTTTAAATAGTGTTTTACAGCTGTTTTTAATTTTTTATGGATTGCTGGGTTGGAGATGCTCTTATTAAAACTCTAGATGCATGTATAATTATAAAATTATAATTAGTTGCGTGTTATTTTATACTGAGAAAATAAAATAAAGATGAATTCATTTAAGATTGTGTGATCGTCGTTTGCAGCTTCCTTTATTACCCTAATCCATTTAAAAATGTCCTCTTAATTACCAAACACACCCTTATTTTCTTTCCACTTTCTATGTGAGGGACTGGACATTCCAGGAGATAAAAACCTGATTCCATTTTCCGTACCAAAACATAAATGTCTCAAAAAATTTAACTAAAAGTCTCAATTATTAAACTTGCAAAAAGAACCCTGAATAATAGCTTAATTGCTGTCATTCTTACACAACTAGTAATACAGCATGAATATGGGTGCCCAACACGACGAGTCTGTACACCTCAGGTACAGGGAATACGTATCCTCTGCATTAACGCACCGTTTGAGTTAATTTATGAACCGTACGATCAGAATTCAGACCAATCCTGTCCACTCCTATAGCCCACGTGCACTTTAATATTAGTGCGGATCTCAATAGGACGGTTCAAATCTTAACTCAAAATTTGAGTTAATGCAGAGGATACGAATTCCAGGTACAGGTACTGGACTGAGTACAATACTTCTAGCCGGGCCTCAAAACTAATATAGTGTCTATTTAGATATAGGCGAGGAGGGGAGACGGGAGGGGGGGGGGGGGAGGATCTATTTTGAGATTCATGTCAGATTAAAACTGGCATGACTGAGGTTCTCTGTTGAGAATCAAGAAGATTAGGGACTAATCAAGCCTCAGAATCCAATTAGGATTTAATTATCGTCATTGGCTTGTTTTAGAAATAAGGGAGCAACTATATTTGTAAAATAAAGTTACTTCAACCTTTTTCCTTTTTTAGAAATTATAGGCATCCGTTAGTTTAGATAGGAAACGGTAATATTTCTAACCGTTAGTTTTTTCTCTTTTACTGGCTATAAAACAGCCACTGTACACTACCAATTACTTAGATTTGCAATAACAAAGATTCAAATCATCATACTCCATTTTCCGCACAAATTTAACATGGTATCAGAGCCAGGTTCATACCAGTAAACAAACAGAGAGGGTCATAGAGCCACTGAGCCAACAAAAACCCAATCTCACAAAAAACCAGAAAACTGGTAAACAATACCAGTATCAACAAAAAACCAGAAACAATGTCACAACAATCCGACAATGCAAAATTGACAGCCATAATACTCTCTGGGAGCAGAAACTACATCCCATGGTCGAGATCGGTCATGTTAGCACTCAGTGGCAGAGGAAAAATGACCTTTGTCACTGGGACAAAGAAAAAGCCCGAACCAGCAAAAAGACTGGAACCAACCGACGAAGAAAACACAAAAATAGAAGAGTGGCAATCGACTGATCACATGATCATGTCGTGGCTGATAAATACAATGGAACCCCAGATTTCCCAATTTTTCATGTATCTCAACTCATCAAAGGAGGTGTGGGATACCGCAAAAAAGAGATACGGCCAACAGCATAATTTCGCCCATATTTTCAGCCTCAAACAAGAGCTAGCACAAATCAAACAAGGAGGCAACAAAACCAACACACAACTCGTGACAGAAATCACAACAAAATGGGAGGAGCTCAAAATCTACCTCCCTCCAACAACAAATCCAGAAGAAATACAAAAAAGAGCCGATCAAGACTTAGTATTTACTTATCTGGGCTCACTGGATTCGAGTTACGAGGCCGTTCGTTCCCAAATTCTCCTCTCAACCGAACTACCTTCCTTCGATGAGATCGTTGCAACCATAGAAAGGGAAGAATCGAGAAGAGTGCTAATGAACCCCCAAAATACGCAAACCTCAGAGAACAAAGCATTCATAGCACAACCTTTCCAAAACCCTAGAGATGGCAGCAAGGGGAGAGGAGCACCTAGCACCGACCGCTGTGACCACTGCAATCGCGCGGGTCACAAACGGGACGGCTGCTGGTTCCTCCATCCCCACCTTCGCCCAATCCGAGAGAAAGGCTTCGGTGGCGCAAAAAAGGAATATCGCGAAGAGAAGAGAGAAAAGAAAGGTTTTGGGGCTCAAAGAGATGAAGCGGGTCCGAGCGGAAGTGAAGGGGCTGAGTCCATTCGAACCGACCTCACTAATCCTGATTCGGATCAAATGCGGCAGCTAGTGCAGCAGCTCTCTGTGCTGCTTCAGCAAAACAGCCTAAAAAACTCTGGTATTGCATTCAATTTAATTTACAATTCTGAAATTCAAAATTGGATTCTTGATTCTGGTGCGACTGACCACATGACAGGAAATAAAAAATTATTGAACAATTTTAAAGAATGCAAAACCAAACAATTTGTAATTGTTGCCAACGGTGTAAAATGAAAATTGGAGGAATAAGTACAATTAGTATTTTTTCCAAGGAACTACCAAATGTCTTGTATGTTGAAAATTGCTCATCCAATTTGTTATCCATTAGTAAAATCACAAATAAATTAAATTGCGAAGTCATTTTTTCATCAAAAAATGTGATTTTTCAGGAATGGATAACCAAGAAGGTGATTGGTGAAGGTGTTTTATAAAATGGACTCTATAATTTAAATCATGACAAAACTAATCTTAATGTCAAGAGACAAGAAGATTTAGGAACTCTTTGGCATAGAAGAATTGGGCATCCTTCCGATAAAATACTAAAATGTATTTTTGATTTTTCTAAATTAGATTGTAGTAATTGTGAAGTGTGCAAGTTAGGAAAACACACTAGATTACCATTTTATTCTTCAAGTTGTAAGAGTGAAAAACCTTTTGAATTAATTCATTCGGATGTATGGGGACCGGCCCCTATTAATTCGTTTAATGGATACAAATATTTTGTTCTATTCATAGATGATTTTTCTCGCACAACTTGGTTATATTTATTAAAAAATAAAAGTGAAGTTTTTTCATATTTTCAAGAATTCTATAATTTTATAGAAACCCAATTTGATGCAAAAATTAAAATCTTTAGATCCGATAATGGAACGGAATTTGTAAATTAAAATTTCTCAAGCTTCTTTAAGCAAAAAGGAATTTTACATCAAACTACTTGTGTTTATACACCCGAACAAAATGGAGTGTCGGAAAGAAAAAATCGACACCTTCTTGAAATGACTAGGGTACTTTTATTTCAAAATAATGTTCCAAAATTTTTTTGGTCGGATGCCGTTCTTACTTCAACATATTTAATAAATAGATTGCCTAGTGCAAATTTAAATTATAAGAGTCCATTGGAAATCCTTTACCAAAGAAAAATTAACATAGGCCATTTGAGAGTATTTGGATGTAAATGCTATGTACACAAAAATAAACTAGATAAATTGGATTATACTTCTATCAAAGCCATTTTTTTGGATACTCCTCACAAAAAAAGGGCTACAAATGCTATGATCCAATTAATCAAAAATTCTACATCTCGAGAGATGTAACATTTCTAGAAAATGAGCCTTATTACAAAAATGTTGATAAAGAAATCAACATTCAAGAATCACCAAGTAATATAATATTGCCACAAATCAATATTCCGGAAGAAAATAGAAATTCAATAGAAAATGAAGGTGAGATAGAAGAAATCTCACAAAATGAGGAAGAGGAAGAAATAAATGTGGAGGGAACACCATTAAGAAGGTCATCAAGACAAATACAACCCTCGACAAGGCTAAGGGACTTTGTGACATACAAGGTACAATATCCTATCCAAATTTTATTTCTTATAAAAATATTTCATCTCCACATAAGGTATTTCTAACCTCTATTTCAAAGGAACAAGAACCAAATAGTTACCATGAAGCTATAAAAAATCTAATTTGGTGTAAAGCTATGAAAGAGGAGCTAAAAGCCTTAGAAAAAAATGAAACTTGGGAAGTTATACAATTACCAAAAAATAAAAAACCCGTAGGATGTAAATGGGTGTACAAAATTAAATACAATAGCGATGGTACTATAGAACGGTATAAGGCACGCTTAGTTGCCAAAGGTTATACCCAAACATATGGTATAGACTACCATGAGACCTTTGCACCGGTGGCCAAAATGAACACCGTAAGGATTTTATTTTCCATTGCGGTAAACCAAAATTGGAAATTATACCAAATGGATGTCAAAAACGCATTTCTTCAAGGAACACTTGAAGAAGAGGTATATATGAATTTACCACCCGGTCATGAAAAAGAAAATAATCAAGAAATAAGTTGCAAATTGAAGAAATCAATTTATGGATTGAAGCAATCTCCAAGAGCATGGTATGGCAAACTAAGCACTTATTTAATTTCTTGTAATTTTAAAATTAGTAGTGCCGATCATTCACTTTTTGTTAAAATTGAAAATAATGACACTACCATCATATTAGTGTATGTAGATGACATTATAATCACCGGAAATAATTTAGAGAAAATTGAGGGAATTAAATCTCAATTAAAAAGAAAATTTGATATCAAAGATCTTGGTTATTTAAAATATTTTTTAGGAATAGAAATAGCACGTTCAAACAAAGGTCTATTTATTTCTCAAAGAAAATATACTTTAGATTTACTCAAAGAAACCAGAAAATTAGGATGTAAGCCGGCCTCAACACCAATAGATGGCAAATACAAACTAAATTCCGAAGATGGTGAATTTTTAGATGATATAAATCAATTTCAAAGACTTATAGGAAAATTAATATATCTTACCGTTACACGACCCGATATTTCTTTTTCGGTAAGCCAAATTAGTAAATTTATGCATACACCAAGAACACCACATCTAGAAGCAATAAATAAAATTCTAAGGTATTTAAAAAGAACACCCGGGCAAGGGGTGTGGATGAAAAATAATAATTCTAACGATCTATGTGGCTATTCTGATGCAGATTGGGCCGGAAGCTTCGATAGAAAATCGACAACCGGCTTTTGCACCTTTGTAGGCGGAAATTTAGTCACATGGAAGAGCAAGAAACAAAGCGTCGTGGCACGATCAAGTGCCGAAGCGGAATATCGTGCCATGGCATCAACCGCAAGCGAGTTGACATGGGTCAAGCAACTTCTTGCGGATATGGGAATTAAAATTCAAGCACCAATAAAAATGTTTTGCGACAATCAAGCGGCAAGGCATATAGCATCCAATCCCGTGTTTCACGAAAGAACTAAACATATTGAAGTGGATTGCCATTTCATTAAAGAAAAAATTCAAGTAAAGAAAATCGAAACTCCCTTTGTACGAAGCGAAGAACAATTGGCGGACATCTTTACAAAAGGATTATATCCCAAGCCATTCGAAGAAAATATATGCAAGTTAGGGTTAATCGACATCTACACGCCTAACTTGAGGGGGAGTGTTGAGAATCAAGAAGATTAGGGACTAATCAAGCCTCAGAATCCAATTAGGATTTAATTATCGTCATTGGCTTGTTTTAGAAATAAGGAAGCAACTATATTTGTAAAATAAAGTTACTTCAACCTTTTTCCTTTTTTAGAAATTATAGGCATCCGTTAGTTTAGATAGGAAACGGTAATATTTCTAACTGTTAGTTTTTTCTCTTTTACTGGCTATAAAACAGCCACTGTACACTACCAATTACTTAGATTTGCAATAACAAAGATTCAAATCATCATACTCCATTTTCCGCACAAATTTAACATTCTCATTGTAGTCAGTTAGGCATTCCACTGGATCTTAATTCCAACATGACAAGTCTCTAACACGGCATCGATGGAGCACTAGTGCCAAAGCTCCAAGGGACCTCAGTGACAGTGTCAGTTGCGTGTTAAACAAATATACGCACCAAATAAAACTATAAATATTGATTGCGCAGAGGTCGACTCCAACTAAACACCATAATTAATAATTAAGTTCGTTTTTCTTCAAGTAGACGAACACATAAAAAGAAGAAATAATAAGTTCGTCAACGCCAGCTTTTTTTTATTTTTTTTAATTATCTCAAATGATGTTCAGAAAAGTATCATCCATGTGCATATAAATTAATCAGAAATCATGGATAGATAATGAAAGCTAAGAAAACCTGACGTCCCAATTGACAGATTCCCTTCCCACTAAACACAACAGTTCAAATGAAATGGGTTGTATGTTAGCATTCACAATTATAATTCAAACTTTAGCCTGTTAGCTAGGATTAAAGTTTGTTTACACCTAATGTGTAAATGTGTATTCAGTTTATGTTTCTTCATCAATAATTCCTAATACAAAATTAACAGTTTGTTTGTGACAGGCAGAGATGGCAATGTAGAGATGTGTAGTTATGTAACTGTTTGTCATAATCTTTTTCTGAACAACATATTCATAGATTAATTTAAAGCATGATATGTACAGATGCTTAAAGGAAAAGTCAACAAACAAGTAAAGGTTCTGTGGTGGAGCAAGATTCGTCCGCTGAAGTGACAACACACATTCACGGTGGCCTGTATGCTCACACCAATCCTTGTCAGTTCCTTCTCGTTCGCTCAAGATCATTGTTCACCTTCGCATTCTTGAAGAAAAAGTTGCACTGGGAAAATAAGCAGTTGTTAATATAAACTCCTTGATGAATAATTAATACAATGCACTATACATATCATGTCATAATGCTGTCATAGTGGACTGACAAAGTACGTAAACAATCTTATCTTTCAACAATTCACCCAGAGTTTAAATTGGCATTTTCTGACTTTAATACACTCATGCATGCTTTTGATATATAAGCTCATGAATATACTAAAACTCCACGGAAACCCACAAAATAGTGTTCAGAATGCATATGTCAACCTGAATCCTCACGTAATACAAAACCAAAAGCAGGTGAGAAAATATACCTTCATTCAACAAAACCCAAACCACACTTGGCTTCACACTATAACAAACACAAGATCCACTTAAATTAGTTATTCAGGTATTCTATCAAAATCCATTCCTCAACTGAGAGATGGCAGAACCCAAGAGGGCAGTGAAATTGCACCACGCGAAGCAGCATGAAACTTGCGCAAAGGACCCTCGAGGCATTCCCACTGTCACTCTCCAGATCAAAATAGAGATACTACATGTCGTTAACGAATTCCTTGTACCACCACTGGTCTTCGATTCTGCTGAATAGATGCAATTTCGCCTCAGTAGGCTGTGATCTCCAACTTTGACCGAGAAGCAATGAAGATTGTCAACAAACAATGCACGGTCCCCAATGTCATTGACCTCTACCCACTCCACATATTCATCATTGAGATTGGCGCGTTGAACATTGTA